>JAHLJT010009419.1:17199978-17261049 GCA_031308135.1 Acheta domesticus | reverse complement strand
GAATGTAAAGCTGTATCTACTCCAGTGTTGAAAGTTGTAGTTGTTTACAATCCGGAAAAGATTCTGAGAACCAAAGTGTTCATGATGAGAAGCTTATCGAGCATAATGTAGCTATTGCTTGGCACTAGACCTGATTTTGGTTTTGCTGTAAGTGTCTTGTCAAGATCACTTGAAAATCCCAAAACTGAAGATATAATAAGACTGAAGAGGGTTTTTCGTTATCTGGCAGGAACAATTGAATATGGAATTTTATACAATCAGAGAAAAGTGCAATCTTGAACTGTTACAGTGATGCAGATTTTGGAGGCTGTTCAAAGACAGTCGATCAACATCCGGGGTTGTTATCAATTATGCAGGAGGAGTATTTCACGGTTAAGTCAGAGGCAGGCTATCGTGTCAACGTTTACAACTGAAGCTGAACTGATTGCTGCAAATGAGCTGTAAAGGAAATTATATGGTTAACTCGGTTATTCAGTGAAGTTACCTAGTTGTCTCAAGTTCCAGTTCTATAAATTGACAACAGCAGCAGCAGTAATGTTGGCGCCGAACCCTGAGTTCCATCGTCGAACCAAACACATAGCAATCAAGCATATTTTTTATCCGTGAAAAGCTTGGTGAAGGACAACTTGGAGTGCAACAAATTCCAACCGAATACCAGGTGGCGGGCATTATTACAAAGCTTTGAAGGTTTTATGCAATAAGATGTTACTCTTGTAATAGTATTTTTGTAATTTTCATTTAACAAGGGAAGTGTTAATGATCAGTATAGTGTTAAAAGAAAATTAACATTTGTAAGGTGGTAGACTCTTAATGTAAAAGTTGCAAATCCTTTGAAAACAGTAAGTAGTATGAATTCCTCTCTTCTGTAACCGGTGTGTATTTATTTTGCTCCCAATAAAAGTGTGCTCAAATTAGGTCTATGAATTCTTTCAAGTTGTAAATTTTATCAAAAATGACAGTAACCTTTATTTATTCTTTCTTTAAAATGAACACAGATGACCAAAGTAGTAGCCTACACAGGTATGGAACGAATGAGGACCATTGGTTTAGACCAGGCCATGAAAATCAGATATCCGTTTGATTAGAGGTTCCAGTGGACTTGCTCTTTCCATTTCCTCCTTCGCAATAACAGAACTAAACCTGTAACGCCTGTAAAACCCTTGAATCAAACTTCAGAGATTGTTTAGTGTGAAGCTCATTTTGTGATGTTTTCCATGGGACTGCATCATTTGAGATCGTTTATACACATTACTCTGCTTGGCTGTTACTTTAGGAATTATAGAAAGAAATGGCCTCTGCTAAACGAGGAAAGTTGATCATTATTCCCTCGTGGTCTCTTTGAAAATATGAAAAGGTTGTCTATACTGCAAATATGTAAAACATGACTTTACAGACATTTACTTAATGACTGTACTTCCAGAATGATTTTGAAACTATAGAAAATTTGTGAAGTTTCCAAATTGGTGTAGGATTGTTGTGCCCTGTTCACATGTTTTGATGTATCTTCTGGGAAATGTTTCTTTTAGAATTGTACAAAAATAATGAGGTAAGAAAACTGGAACTATGTATTTAAATATATTTTTTGTGATTTTATTTTTATGTAACATATATGGTATACAACCACACTCTAATCACCCAACTAAAATTTTTGGGATGACAGTTCTACACCAATAGTCGGCTTCAGACACTTCTACACTTACAATCTAATCACTACAATCTTCTTATGTACATGGTACAGAGTTGGCTCACATCAATACTAAGAAATAAAAAAAAGTTCACTATTGCCACAGGCATGCGCAGCCAAAATTAAGAGGTGGGTGGGGGTGGCCAATATTATTCTGAGCTACTTTTTCCATCAAATGTTTGGGTATTCTAGAGGAGACTGGGTAATGCGCTTTTCGATGTTCACTTGTCTGTCACCACAGTGACGTAATGCAGAGTACCGAACTTAACCAGTGCCCTCTGGAATACAAAGCCTGGCGACGGGCAGCCATCTTGCCAATGACGTCACGATGAGTAGGCCCACCAGCCCCGCCGCGGGTCCTACGATCTATGCTGAAGTTAATAGCAAGAGCATTTCACATTATATTTCTCCCTGGCACTTCATTTTACACCAACAGATTTTGGTACCGAAAAATCGAAGGATTTATTTTTTAGAAATACGTTGCTTTTATTTCAGGAAAATGTTTCTTCGAAAGAAAAAAATAAAACTTTTCCTACAACTATCAACAAAATTAGAATCGGAAGTTAATAAAATTACACTTTAATTTTAGGATAGTAATTTATTTTGAAGAAAATCATATCACAATTTACATATATTACTCAATACACATTTTGTGCAACACAACAAAACATTTAAGTAGTTTCTCAATGCATATGCATACATATTCCTACATTAATACATATAAAAAATTATTTTTTACAGAATAGGGCGATTTAAAATATTTGGGAAAGAAAAAGTACAGAAGCAGAATCATGCTGCATGCTAGATTTTGAGTTGACATATCACGTAACAATTATGTATATATTAAAACATATAAGACATCCCACATAACGTAATATTTGAAGCTCTGAACGAAAAACTTGGTAAGGAAAATTCATTTAAAATACCGAATGAGGAGATTCCGCTAGCAATTAGATTAATGTTAAATAACAAATTCTTCATGTTCAATGATTCTTGTTACAAACAAAACAGGGGACTTCAATAGGTGGACCCATGAGTTATCCCATTTCTGAATCGGTTATGCAGCGGACACAGTAATCTTAAGTCAAAATGAAGTAATATTTTGTGCTAGATATGTGAATGATTCTTTATTATTTGTTGATGAGGCAACGATTCAATCCATTTTTCAACATTACAATAACTATCACCAAAACTATCACTATCATTATCACCGTTTGCAAGTTTAAAGTATTTTTAAATACCTACCCTTGAGTTATTGTTGGGTATGAAAGTTTTCTTTCTGCAAATAGCTCTGATCCACGCACTCTCTTTGGGAAAGCCAAACACACTAACAGCAGGGCCGTTTCGGTAGTTGCCTTTACAATTGGGCACACAACACTTGAAAGTTATTGTGATGGGCTGTAAATGAAACAATGAGGGTTTGAATAGTTCCGAATTTGTTAACATCTGTTAACTGTGTAATCACGTAAGTCCTAAACACTGTATGATCAATATGCACAATAACCTAAAAGCTTCTTAACACGTTTTTTACAAATTGACGCACAAATATATCATTTGCTTACATTTGCCTTAATTTTAGATCTAAGACGTAAAGTGAACTTAATCAGAAACTACTTGTACTTACCAAGTTCGAATTTCCGTAGTTAAGAAATAATCAAATTGCTGAAAAATCACAACATAGCAACACGCATAACACACGGAGTATCCGGCCGGAGAGTCTCTTCGTGGGCCTACGTCACAAAATCGTCGCCAGGCTTTGTATTCCAGAGGGCACTGACTTAAACATTAAAGTGCTTTCTTATAAAAGTGAAATGGTAATCATGCGGTGAATAGACTCAAATTTGTTTATAGTGGACGCGAGGGCCGAAGGCCCGAGCCTCGCCGTGACTTCGATCCGGGCCAACGAAGCGAGAAAACTTGTTTTTGAAAGTAACGTCACGAGGATATGACGATGCATCTTGCCGAATATCTTTGGAGACAAGTCTGTAAAAGGCTAAATAGAGATCATTTATGGGCAATGATATAAGATGTAAGGGAGTTGTACCCTGGATATGAATAAATAATTTACTTTAAGATTGAATGTAATTGCGTCGAATATTAATTAACTCCCTATCCATTTTTGTTTCAATTTCTTAAGCAAAAGTTGGCAGTGTGATAACAGCTAGAGATGGGAATGACGCCAGCGAACAAATGCATATCGCACTCTGCTCATAACCAAGTCTGCGCTGGAATCTCCAAATATTTTAGTTATAAATTACATATTTTGCTAGTAAATAAATATAAGAATACAAGAAGAATGAAATTATAATTTTAATGATCCAATTAATAAATATGGTACATTTGATTTTATGTTGAAACCATTGACATGGTTCCCAGTTGACTTGCAGAACCTCTTTCCCATATCGTATATCAATTACATTTTCCCAAATTATCACGTTAAAAAAGGGAAAATCACTAATTGAACATATTTATGGAAATGAAATGTTTTATTGCGTAAGGCCACGGAGCCCCTTCGAAAATGTTCAGGAAGAGGGGGCATGGCAACTTCTGCTCCCCTGTGCGCACACCTACGGCGGTTGCTAAAGACGACACGCTGCACACTTCACATGGATCCGCGGAGGGCGTGAAAAGGCAGCAGAAAGACCATGTGGAGTTGATGCAGTGAGAAATGCCATCGATGGTCAGCGACCGGTGCTTCCAGTCGCTGGCTAATACTCTTGATGTCCGCGAACACAAAGTTCTTGTTTCTCTGGTTTAGAAAATGACGCCCACCAGGTAGAAGAAGGGCAGAAGCAGCCTTTCGAACGACAGCAACTGCACATGAAAAACTAGTCAGTCTTGGGGTCCGAGATCAAGCCGGGATTAACTGGGTGCTCCGTAGGGTTTTGCGATTCTTTTTTTTTTTCCAAAGGGAAACTTCAGAAGTTATTTAGGGCGACATTTCTAAAAATTAAAGAAACACATTTTTGAATTTATTGTATTGAGTGTTTATTGTATTATATGTTGTAGCATAATGCTAATGTCCGAATCCCGAATCTGGTTTTCAGAGTCAGTAACAGGCACATGTTCGGCCATTCCCACGAAGTCTACAGGACTTCGTGGCCATTCCCATCAAACGTAGCGCCCTCTCGTGTCTCTCGTCGCCGATTCCGACTCGTCTGCACGCAGCTTTGCACGGGGAAAAATCTGTTGTCCTTGGCTGCAATTTTATAACAAAATCTGTTGCCCTTGCGTTCGTACTCGCTCTTGACGTAGAAAAGTTTGTTCCGCCGCCACAAATACATTTTAGAAGGCCTCAGCGGCGACATTTTGTGTTCGAATATTTGAAAATTCTTATTATAGAGTAATTTTTAACACGACCATAAAATTGTATTTTATTTAAAATTAGTTTCTATATCTTCTTGTATATTAAAAAAATAATAAATAGTACATAACTAACGACACCAACCGCCGTCGTTACCTATGTCTTACTTTTTGTCTGTCAGTAGTGGCTATTTCAAACACAAAATTTGAAAAATAAAATTTGGTTGCTTCAAACTTACATAATGGGGGAGCTTATGTGGTTTCAAGTGACGATGATTAGATTGAAGGAAATTTATTATTTTCCTTCCTTTTCTATTTAAAGAATAAGATGAAAAATATTAATATCGGCATTGCCATACTGTAACACGGAATATGTACTTAGACATTGGTCTCAAATAGACTACGTTTCAGGCGTAGAATATCGTTTGGCCATTACTGAGTCGAGTATCTAATTACCAAACTTTTCCAATTTTTAAATGGCCACAACTAAAACAAAATCAATGTTTTAAAATAAATGTTAAAAAATAAATGTTAAAATAAATGTTAAAAATATTCATAATGCACAAGATAAAATTAGTGGTGCTTCAACAGATCACACTACTTTGTCACTCTAGTAACGGTAGAAACCACTTATCAATAATATTGTAGATTCGATTTTTTTAAATTCAAAAATGTAGAGTTCGCCGAAAACGGAACCTGCGCCATTTTTAACTGTACTTTGCTCTAGTCCAGGGCAGTACAACTTAGGAGGGTTTATGGGCCACACACCAAATTCTTGTTAAGCCGCGGGCGGGGATGCCAGCGCTTCCGTCCTCAGCTTCATTGCCGTGCGGAGCGCTAGTGTCGCATGTCTGCCGTCATCTCGCCCCCCCTCCACCGCTGTTTCTACACCCCCTGGTTCTACCTGGTGGTCGTGATATCAACATAATTTGTGTTGATAGCGTTGTCATCAGCGGGGGCTCAAGAAATTTTAATCGTTAATCGGTAAAAAAGTGAAAGCTCACTTCAAATGTAATCAAGATAGGCTTGTGTGAAATTATTCTTGCTTTTCTTATTATTTCTGGTTTGTGAATACTGTAACATTTAAATTTATTCATATTCGTTTCATTTTTTGAAAGTAAGAAATGACTACTTTTCGTGACAATGGAAATAAATGCAGATTAGACTTTTTTAAGTTTTAACTGAGTTTTTAGTACGGCAGAAATTACAATATTTTAATATTACGTAACTATTTTCAATCATGCGAGAAAGTATGTGCTGTTTTAGCCGCTCTAGTTTTATACTACCATGCTTCAGCGCAGGCGGCTACTGGCCATTGTTTTGTATCGTTGCCGCCTGCCTCCTTCTTGGTGTAGGCAATCTGTCGTACACGAGCCAAGTGAATTAAGAATTGTGAAATGTGACGTATGTCGCTTCATTGTGAAACTTTAACGTGTGATTTTTCTAGAAATCCTTATATATATAATATAGCTGTGGTTAAATATCAGTTTGTGAATTTAGTGAATTAATGGAATTGGATTACTTCCGTGAAGTAATTCACTTTTTGGACTGCTGCGACGCTTAATTTAATGAGAGGGGGATGGTGTTATACGTTGACATGCAGTACCTGCAACCACAGACTTGCAAAATGTAAATGAGGGAACCAACATAATTGGTATGGGAGGATGTTATAAAGTCAAACATTTTGTTGTGTAATTTACTCATTCATTTTAATTCTCTGCAATGTACTGAAGATATGCTAATGATAATGGTTATTGATTTTGATTTCTAACTAATCATGTTATTACTGTCATTGATCCCATCATAATTGTTCTGCGTTGGGAAAATTTCCAAAATCCGAACGAAACTCCAAACCTATTGATTACTTGGGAAGAGAAACCACATTTCCGTCCAAGATATTTGCTTTTCTGAATCTACAAAATATTAATCTCTTGTGTATTAAAAAGAGACATTTCTCGGATCTTATGTGTCAAGAAAGTAGTTGAGATTTCATCTTGCAGTAACTCGTCACAAAGTCAGAAAAAAATGTGATAACAAGAAGTAGTATAAGTGTGCAGTGTAATCCGAGAATGTGTCTACCCAATGGGAATATGCTCTTAGCTCCTCACAACAACTTGCTTTAAAATAAAACATTTGCAATATTTTAAGCAACGTATTATTCAGTGAGTGATAGATCAAGATAAAGAAACGGAAGAAAATGCAAGAACCAAAATCGATTAATGTAAATGCATGCCCTTAGGATAGGTTAGATGTAAGCTCTTTATTTGTTTCATTTAAATTCTTTTAAAAATAAAGTGAGCATTTTCCCTTCTGGCAATGCCATTTAAATAATCAATCTGTGTCTGTTTTGTGCATTCCTGAGCCTTTTCTCTTTCTCGCATATTCTCTTATACACCTGTAGTGCTCATACCGGTGCATGCGACCTCAATATAATTCGGCCATCATTCGGCTACACCGCACGACGCCTGGCCTGGCGCTCCAGGACCTCTGTGTTTCTCCAGGTTTTTCTGTGAAAATGAGCTCAAATTGTCGCTTTTTCAGAAACTCTCAAACGCATTTTTGTGAAAAAGTCTCATTTTTTTAATATAACCATTTCCATTTATTTATAACATATTTTCAATTCTACTTCACAGTAGAATTGAAATACTTCAGAGTACCTAAGACCGAAAAATTGAGAAAATTTGAAAAACAAATTTGGGCGCCAATAGTCGGCCGCTGAGAAGAAGACGGGGGAAAACCAAAAAGGTTGGCCCAGACCCAAGAGAATAAGTAGTTAGTTCGATAAAGTATGTGCCATTCTGTAAGACCTCTAGTTTAATTAGACATTTTGTACCATAATATGAGTATAAAACCACGAACACTTTCTCCGGAAGAAAAGGTCGTTCAACTTCTGACATTTAATGCGGGAAATTTGATTAGTATCTTGACTATTCGTATCATGTCGGCACGCTAAATACGAATGTGGACTACGTTCGATAACAACCCTCAGTCACTGAGAGTGGATATGTGTCTCTTGCTTTCATAGAATTTTTCCTTCTCTTATAGCACTTCTGGGATAGAATGAATTCACGAAAACCGTCCTATCTCCGAAGATAATTGGGTGTGTGGGTGTCTGGATATGTAAATGTAATGAGATTTTTGATGTTTTGAATATGATACAGTACATGAGTAATCGATCATCGGAAGTAAAAATTAGTTTCACAAACAATGTTTATTGCCCTCATTTATTAAGCAAAAAAATATAAAAGCGTAAACTTATATCACAAAAAATTCAGTTCAAAGCTACAGAAATGCAATTATAAGTAAAACATCACAACACACACTGATCTAAGAATAAACATTTTTCTTTGTGACATTTTATTTGTGAATTGTTTCGTATATCTCTAATTGACAGATATTGAAGTGAATTTAACCCACATGAAACATCCTGTAAATAAAATTGAAAAACAATTCTTTGCTATTGCACAATAAATATTCATGAACCGAATACTTAGTCTAAACAGAAGAAAATGCAGCAATTCCTAAAAGCAGTGTAAATGTTTATTTAGTTCATGTCTCTCATAGGAGATGCTAACTTCAAGCATCGATGCACAAGATCAACAAAAGCCTTGTTCACAACCTTTATTTTTCAGGATTGCGATTGGTGAACTGGAAGTCACTCATTCGATCAATTGCTTCTGATTTTCATATTTTCAATACATTTCGGTCACAAAATACGTTTTCATTTCAATGATATTTAATCTGACTCAAGAATGTTACTAATACAAGTGAAGTTGCACATTATTTAACTTTTAAAACCTGTCATGGCTGCAATAGTTTATTGATTTAAACTGACTTCATTAGGTAGTAATACATGCAAATGAACTCAGTCAATATCAAATCTTTATGGCGTGATTTTTTTAAGATGTATTTATTACACATTGTTTCTTTTTTCTCTCGTGATAGTATTATCACTAACATTTCTCTGAAATGTTAGTGATAATACTAGTTTTCCTAAATTGCATTCATGCTGATCGATGAAAATAAAATAGACTAACAAGGCCCCCGAGTATTGCCAGTGTCCACTGGGAGAGAGCAATTGGTTACATACGAGGAGGCAGTATTGTTGTTGGAAGAGTCTGTATACTTGAAAGTGGGCTTCCCTGCCGCGACCTTGGCGTATAAAGGGAGTCAGCGCAGAGATGTGGGAGTCAAGCTGGCGCGCCCTCAGGATTGATTGATTGATGATTCTGGGCATGTCAACTTCTATAGCCATTAGTGCCGTTAGTGTAGTGAGTGTTTTAATGCCTAGAGGTGGCGATGTTCCTCCCCACTGGATACTGAAGGAAGAGTGCGTTTGAAGGGAGGGGGAAGAAGTCGCTTTTCAGTCGTACGATTTATAGGCTATGTAGTGTTTTCGGGCGCGTCAACACTGAGATCATTAGTGCGGCAAGTGTAACGCATGACATATATCGGGAGGTGGTGGTGTTCCTCCCCATAAGAAAATGAGATCCGTCGTCGGCCTACACGTCTGATTGTGGGAGTTTTCATCTTCAGGAATGTCCTCCCAGCAGGCTTCCGGGACACGCTCTAGGCTCTCGACTGCTCTCCCGATACGTGCGTTAGTGTAAACATGTAAGTGTAACTCTGTGTGAAAGGGGAGAGGATAAGACAAGGAAGAGGAAGGAAAGATACAGTGCGCTCCATGGCCGCCTGTGAGGGTACTGCTCTGGCATTCACATGGTATTGATCGGTGAAACCAATGATAAGAAATCTAGATATTGTTAGATATTAGAATTAATCGGAAACCTAGCTATTTAGCCATTGTCGAAAATACGGCATACTCGGGAGTCGAACCCTAGGACGTGCCATTCTGAGTGCTGTAGAGTCAGCGGCAATGCTTGGTCTAAGCTAAACTCATCCGATGGCATCAAGTTAGCGCGCTTTATAGCGGTGCGAAATCGCTATATATGAGGTTTTCCAAGAAAGACCCATTTATTGCATGCTTTAACTCTGCCCTTGTGTAAATACATGCACTTTATATACTATATACATAACAAATAATGCACAATTTAAAAAAACGTGATGTTTGCTTGAAAGATGAGCAAAAGTTAGAGAAATCCCCAGCATCACAGTCCGTCATGCTTCAATCCTGACCCAAAAGTCTGGCCCATGATTCAACAGCGCGCTGTCCCCGAGGTAAATACAACACCACAGAGACGTTGTCGCCGATGATCAGCGAGGTCTAGGATCGAAGGTAAGTACACAGGCACATCCAAATTGACTTCTTTCATTCACTTCGTATACCCAACAAATAATGCATAATTGATAATAAAAATATACAATTGTTTTTTAAAAGAAGAAAAAAATGTGGGAGAAATACAGTCTTAACATATAGTGCGGGCTGCACATCTTGAGCGTTGTGGCCATTTCAGAGCTAAGGGGTGTATTCTGGCCCAAAGGCTTTTAGCCAAAAAAGCCAGCGCAGTAATGTTGCAGCGCAAGTTCGCATGTCCTAGGCCCGCTACCGTGCTCTTAACGCTGCAGCTGTCACAATTTCATTAGATCTTTGATCCAGGGGGCGGGTCCAGCCGAGTTTTTGGCCGATGCCTCAACAAAAAAAAATAAAATATTCGTTTGAAATTTGCAGGACCTCGAGTTCGGCCAGATCGATAAGAGAGTATCAATTTTAAAGAAAATCGTTATGACAGTTTATGCCTAGCATTGCACAAATAACGGACGGACAGACGCATTGCCGTCAGTAATTTGTAGGTATAAGGAACAAAAAAATGCGGATTCAGAATATACATGTTACAGAGAAGAAAATTTAATGCAAGTAGGAACAAGATTTATCATTTTTTCAATCAACACTGCGCGTCCCAGCGCCATTAGCCTGTCTCACCAATGAGCGGCGAGCACCAGAAATCCCGCCGTCGCTTGTGCATGCCCCGCAAAAGGTATCTTACGTACATTTATACCTAACAAATACTATTTTTTTAAAATAAAAACGTGTTTTTTTCTTAAGGAAGAGGGAATGAGGGAAAGCTCAGGCTCTTAACAGAAGGAGGCGACGCTCAATTTGAGTGCTTCCTCTGCGCTACTGTAGCGCAAAGCGTGCCAGCACTGCGCTCCCCGCCATCACTTGCTTCACATGCTTGCACCCCACCCCAACGTGCCTTCGTGCGGCCCATGCTTCAACAGCGCGCCGTCCCACTCGCCTTGTTCTCGCTGATGGGCAGCGAGTTCCAGAAGTCCAGGCGGCGCTTGTAGAAGCCCTTGCGCATGCACAGCTTGAGGTGGGCGCCCGCGCCGCCGCCGGCGGCGTCCGCTTGGCGCGCTGCGGGCGTGACCGCCCCTTCGATGCGCAGGAAGCGCAGCTGGCCGTCGTCGGCGCGCGCCGACGGTTGGTAGGGCTCCCAGCGCGCCTCCGCCGCGCTGGACCAGCACTGCTCCTCCTCGGCCTGGCCGGCGGCCGCGCCCCGCGCCTCGTGGCGGGCGGGCGACGGCGGCGCGGGCGCGAGCGGCGTGGGGTCACTGCGCGAGAAGCACACACTGTCAGCACCAGCCAATGGGCAGCGATCGAAATACGTGGAGGAGAAAAATAATAAGTAAGGTAAGAAATGTTTATTTTGATTGGTCTTGTTTGGTCTCAATTTAAATGTACCGGGTCTTTTGGTTTAAAGGTGAAATGTCGTTGGCATTTCAAATTAAATGATCACAGGTGTTGTCATTGCCAACATTGTTATTTATTTTAATTTTAAGAGCAGCTTTCGATGGCTTAGCCATCATCATCAGTTTTCTAGTACAATAAAATAGCAAACAATTAATTAAACAGTTAAAAGCAAGAGATAACAATAAAACAAGAGATTAATATTAGGAATGGCGGATTACTAGTAATTTAAAAAACAGAACTAACATTATGTGAAATGAAAACAAAGGGAAAGAAATTTTTTGTATAACAGGAATTTAAATCTACGCAAGAAAGTGGATGAAATTGAATAGAACTTGAGAAAAAACATTTTTGTAACAGAAACATAAATAACAATAATAAAATAAATGTAAAATAAATAAATAAAATAATGTAAAGTAAATAGTAAAAGTAATAGTAAATAGTAAGTAAATAGTAAAAAAAGTAAAATAAATAAATGTAAATAAATAACATTGTTGGCAATGACAACACCTGTGATCATTTAATTACCGGGTCTTTGTTTAAATGTGCTTGGTCTCTATTTGGTTTGCTTGGTTTCCATTTGAATGTGTTGGTCTCAGTTTGAATGTGCTTGGTTCAATTTCAATGTGCTTGATTGATGATTTGATGTGCTTGATCTCAGTTTGAATGCGCGTGGTTTCAATTTGAATGTGTGTTGGTCCCAGTTTGAGTGTTCTTGATCTCAGTTTGAATGTACTTGGTCTCAGTTTGAATGTTCTTGGTGTTAATTTGAATGTGCTTGGTCTGAGTTTGAAAGTGCTTAGTCTCAGTTTAAATGTGCTTGGTCTCAATGTGAATGTGTTTGGTCTCAATTTGAATGTGCTCGGTTTCAGTTTGAATGTGTTCGGTCTCCCAAGTCAGTCTGAATGAGGTTGAAAAGGTGTAGAAAACAAAGGCTTCGGTCTTCCGTGCACGGGGCTCGCTACTGTAGCGACACGGCAGCCCGCCTCTGGACGCACCCGTATTTGGCGAAGTTGGCCCAGAGCTGCGTGAGTGTCTTGACGGCGTCCTCGTCGGCGCTGCCCGGCGGAGGCAGCTCCGGGAACAGCGCGGGCGCGAACAGCAGGTACAGCAGGTCATCGCAATGCGACACGCCTGCCACACAACACGCCACAGACACACGGTTAGCAGCGATCATGTGCAATGCCATCAAGGCTGTGGTCACTGGGTAAAAGTTCTTAAGGCAATTTTTGGAGAAGTTCAGTTAACTACTGAAATTACAAGTTAAATATCTATATTTCATTTTAGTAAAACGACCGAATTCAAATGTTCCCTCCTTAACTAGAAAAAAGCGTTGGGATATGACGTTGAGCGTAGGAAAAAGCGTTGGCTCAATAATCTAACCCTTGTTTTCTCCAAACTAAGATTTTTGACTTAAGAACTTTTCTCCGGGACCACAGAATTCGTAAACCTATAGTGCGATTTTTATAACTTCGCCCCTCAAGGCCCGTCTTCACGATTGAATATGTAGCGGTATTTTGGGTCTTTGTCAATCGTGCCGCTAGATGTCGCATGATCGCAACCGTATTAAGCAGTGCTTGCGATCATGCGACTTCTAGCGGCACGACCGAGAAAGATGCGAAATGCCATGAGATATTCCATCGTGGCCATAGGTGCTTGAGAGGCAAAGTTATAACAATCGCAGTATATGTGCCAGGGCATACAACTACACGTCCAAGTACGTTTGAGTCATTGATACTTTCAGTGACTGTCTCCTAGAAGAAACTTAATTGATTGAATGAGATTTTTATTAGAGATAATACGAGCGTTATTGACAAGGATTATGTTATAGCAGAATAGCATTCAATAGAGGTCACCATTGAATCTTAAACTAGCTTGACCTAGAGTTGTATAACTCGGAGCTTAGTTATACTATTTGACGATACTAAAAGATCAATTTTACGAAATGGTCGTCTGTGTGTTGTCACATTTTGAAATAGCACTATTGCAAAATTTTCAAAATGTCAGGGCCAAAATGTAAAAGAAAAACGCAAAATGTTCGAAAAGACATTTAATAATGTTCAGTTACCGAAGTTTCCTAAAATTTCAATAATTTTCTACAGAAAAAATAAATCAAGAGTATCAATAATCAAGAGTATGAATATGAACTGAAATAAGTTAAACACTCCATTTTGTTGCTGATAAGGATGGCCGAATCATTTTTAAATGGTTTGATATTGGTATTCGATATAAAATTATGATAATATAAATATATTTTAAAGTTCTTTATCGCTTTGCGGAGGTATATCTCTGTAAAGTTTCAAATGGGAAGAGTTTACTCCTAAAAACTGGGCGTCGTTTTCTTCCTTACGCTTCTGATCTTCGTCAACCAGTGCTCATTCTCGTTGGTTAATGGAGTACCACTTGGTTTTATTTTATTGTTATGGGAGGTTCAGTATGAGGATCATTATATTATTTTTGTGGTTGGCGTCAAATAACTTTTGTAGTTAGACAGGAAATACAATGAACTACTAATGAACCTTGTAAATAGATCACTGAATATCATCGTCATCTTCACGGTCTAGGCCCAACGGCCTATTCCGGTTCGATGGTCCACCGTTTTCTTGGTGTCCCGGGATCTCGTTTTCCAAGAGGTCGATATTTCCAGGCCTTTTGAGAAAGGCGCTGCTTATCCATTCTGTATAGATGTTGGGTCCAATTTCTTTTATAGTTTTGGATTTGATCGAGGACTGATGCAACTTTTAACTCTTTTCGAATATCTTGATTTCTTTCGTGATCTGCTTTCGTACAACCTTTTACTGCCCTCAGAAACTTCATCTCTGAGGCCTGTATTCTGCTCATTTCTCTTTGTTTCAAAACCCAGCATTCGCTACCGTATAGCAGGGTTGGTATTGCCATTGTCTTGTAGAATTTTAACTGTGTTTCTTTTCGGGTTTTCTTACCAAGGGTTCTTCTTATGGTTCCACACATTAATTGGAACCGCGAGAGTTTCTTCTCTACGTCTCTATCGTAGTTGTATGATATATCGTTTCCTAGATAATTAAAATTACTCACTTGGTTCAGAACCTGGTTTTCTACCACTATCTTAGATCTCACTGGATCTTTCCCACAAAATGCTATAATTTGAGTTTTTGATGTGTGGATATTTCACAGTTATAATATCTGGCTATTTTGCTGAGCTTGTAGATATTTAGCTGAAGTTCATCTTCTGTTTCAGCAATCAAAACTTGATCGTCTGCATATAAGATGGAATTTAAAAAACAGTTTTCTGCAATCTCAATACCACAAGAGGCATAGCAGTTCCATTCATTCAGCATCTCATCTATGTACAGATTAAACAGAGATGCTGTAAGCTACAACCCTGTCGTACTCCCAGATTTATATTCAGAAATGTTTTGCCGATTTTGAAACCAGTGTCGATACATATTTTTGTTCCAGCGTACAGGCTTTTAATTACTTGGATGAAATGGTAAGGTATCCCCTTCTTTAATTAAATTTCCCACAGCAGTGGTCGTCTAACTTTATCAAAAGCTTTCACATAGTCAATAAAGGCTATGTGTGTTTCAAGGTTATATTCTCTTCTTTTTTCTATTAGTATTTTGAGCGTAAATACGCTGTCTAAAGAAGATCGTCCTTTTCTAAATCCGTTTTGTTGTTCGCTGATGGTGGTGTCAGCTATTGGTTTCAGTCTTTAGGAGAGTATTCTAGTATATACTTTATAACCAGCAGTTAGCAAACTTATTCCTCTATAATTTCCGCAGACTGATCTATCACCTCTTTTGTAAATGGGTTTTACAATAGCCACTTTCCATTCTTCTGGTATTGACAATGAATATGTAAGATCACTGAATATATAAGATTAATATTGGATGTTTTGAATTAATGAACATACTTAAAAATTGACCATTTTAACACAGGACAACTTGTAATTGGACATTTCTTTTATTTGAAGACCTAATCGGAAGGTCAATAAGTGCTTCAATACTTTGAAATGAACCTTTACTGCGCGTCGATTTTTTAAAATTTTGGATTATATGTTCGGGATGAATGACCTAGATGTTGATGCAACCTTAAATAACAAATAAAAAAAAGCACTGCAGTACAAATCAGTGTATTCTATTACGGGAATCAACAGAAGTGAACTCACCGTAGTTGTGGAGCCCGCCGCCGAAGAGCATGCTGAAGGAGAAGCGGCCGCGGAAGGCCATCTCGTAGACGAACAGGCGCTTGTGGCCCGCGCGCGCGTGCATCTCGATGGCGCGCCGGAAGCCGTGCAGGAACCCGCGGTCCGAGTACAGCTGCAACGCACGCGCACGTGCACACACGTTAACCCTTTCCCGCCCTAAGCGCCACGAAAGCTGCCTAAAGCGCCCGAATGCGCCCGAAAGCGTCTGAATGCTCCCGAAAGCGTCTGAATGCGCCCGAATGCGCTCGAATGCGCCTGAATGCGCTCGAAAGCGTCTGAATGCGCCCGAATGCGCCTGAATGCGCCCGAAAGCGTCTGAACGCTCCCGAATGCGCCTGAATACGCCCGAAAGCGTCTGAATGCGCCCGAATGCGCTCGAATGCGCCTGAATGCGCTCGAAAGCGCCCGAATGCGCCCGAAATGGCCCCGAATGCGCCCGAAAGCGTCTGAATGCGCCCGAATGCGCCCGAATGCGCCTGAATGCGCCTAAAAGCGCCCGAATGCGCCCGAATGCACCTGAATGCGCCCGAAAGCGCCCGAATGCGCCCGAATGCACCTGAATGCGCCCGAAAGCGTCTGAATGCGCCCGAAAGCGCCCGAAAGCGCCCGAATTCGCCCGAATGCGCCCGAAAGCCGCCCGACGAGGAAGTTCCCCTACCGATCCTTAGCACCCGAAAGCGCCCGTCGACGTTTTCCGTCGTGTTCTACAATATATCGGGGGTGAATACTGCAGATCTTTAGAGAAGAAAACAACATCAGGCAGAGGTGTGCAAACTACTTGGGAATGCAAGAAATGTGACTTATCTCTTTGCCAGGTGGGATGTTTTTTGCAGTATCACCAAAAAAATGTAGAAGTGGAAAACTAGCACACATTGATTAATATGTTTTCTTCATATCCTGAAAATGTCATGTCCTTACGTTTACATTTGCATTTTAACCCATTAGTGCCCAGAATGATTTTGTGCGCATAGCGCTCGTTCATTGGTGTCGCGTTCGTGCGCGCATAGGAGATATTGAAGACCTCTGCCAGGGCTAAATCGACATCTAGTGTTCAGGAATGATAAAACTTGCTTATATGTTTCTTTTAGGATGTCATGGGTAGACATTTTTTTGTAAACCACTGCATATTTCTTTATTTCCCTCAATTAATAGAGTACTTTCTGGGGATACGCAGTATTGAAATACGGGCGGGAAAGGGTTAACTATCGGCTCACTAACTAAAGGGCTCAGTAAGGGACATATCATGGCTTCGTATTTAGCCATACGTCCCTTTAGGTGGCTCTCTACCTGAGAATGAGTAAAATCGTGAAATTTCGTGTTTTTTGAATTTTTATTGGGTCGTATGCTCTGTTGTATTCTCTTTTAAATTGTTTCAAACCGTTTCTTGCTTCGTTTCTTAGTTTTTGAGAAAATATTTTTTTTCGAAGCGAGTGCCAACTCTCAAACCCTTAGTGAGTGAAGTTCAGATATGTTTCCCGAATTGGGAATTTTCAAGAAAATTATAAACCATTAAAGATAATAATATTTTTGCTACATGTAACCCATGATTTGCTTTAGTGAATGAATTAGAATAGTTAATCTAACTAAAAGTTTCAGTTTTATGAACTGAAATGTCCATAACAAATTTAGAAACAATTATTTTTCTCATTCAAATCCTGACTCTATTTTTTATAGTACCATTACTATTCTAATTCATTCACTAGAATAATAAATTGTGATTACTTTAAAAAAAGAATAATCAAATGAATCAATTTGTTATAGAGCTATGTTTGATGTAAAAACCTGCATTTTTGACAATTATTTATAAACAAATGGAAAAAATTTAAAAAGTATATTATCTCTAAAAGCATAATGAAATCACTTATTCAAGAGAAAACAAAATAAACTCAAAAGTCTAGAATTTTTTTCTCAGGTAGACAGAAGGGCAAAAGGTACTTTAAAGGGTAACTGGGGTCGACGCCGTGAGATCACGGGGTTCCAAGTCGGGTCACCCAACTAGGAACGCGCGATGTCTCGAGTTCGCAACTTCGTGACCTCACGTAGTTAAGAATTCGGCTAACGTTTCCGGTTTTGCAGTCGTGGCCTTTCAATAGAACCATCCCAGCATTCATCTAGATGACTGAGGCGAACTACGAAAACCTCGGTCAGAATGGTGGGAATGGGGATTGAACCCGGGCCTACCGAATGTGAAGTCAGCGCGCTACGTCCTGGGTCACAGCACTTGGTACCGGCTCTTGCGCGCTTTCAAACACAACAATGGATCCAAAGCATCAAACCGCCTCCTTTGGTTTTGTTTTGTAAAATAAAATCGGTTTAGGCTTGGTGTCGCTTGCGGAGCGGAGAACAGGTCAGCTTGGGGAGTGAAGAGGGACAGAAAACCTGGAGCGGGTTGGGGCGGATAGTAATAGAGGTGAAGTAAGGCAGGGCGAGGATAGGTAGGGTAGGGCAGGACAAGGCAGGGTCAGGCAGGTCACGGCAGGGGGAAGCGGAGCGGGACTCGGTGAAGGATCGGTGGGGTTGGGCAGGTGAAGGGATGGGTGGGATGGGGCAGGACAAAGCAGGTCGGGATGGTGATGTGAGCGGGTTGGGGCGGATAGTAATAGAGGTGAAGTAAGGCAGGGCGAGGATAGGTAGGGTAGGGCAGGACAAGGCAGGGTCAGGCAGGTCACGGCAGGGGGAAGCGGAGCGGGACTCGGTGAAGGGATCGGTGGGGTTGGGCAGGTGAAGGGATGGGTGGGATGGGGCAGGACAAAGCAGGTCGGGATGGTGATGTGAGCGGGTTGGGGCGGATAGTAATAGAGGTGAAGTAAGGCAGGGCGAGGATAGGTAGGGTAGGGCAGGACAAGGCAGGGTCAGGCAGGTCACGGCAGGGGGAAGCGGAGCGGGACTCGGTGAAGGGATCGGTGGGGTTGGGCAGGTGAAGGGATGGGTGGGATGGGGCAGGACAAAGCAGGTCGGGATGGTGATGTGAGCGGGTTGGGGCGGATAGTAATAGAGGTGAAGTAAGGCAGGGCGAGGATAGGTAGGGTAGGGCAGGACAAGGCAGGGTCAGGCAGGTCACGGCAGGGGGAAGCGGAGCGGGACTCGGTGAAGGGATCGGTGGGGTTGGGCAGATGAAGGGATGGGTGGGATGGGGCAGGACAAAGCAGGTCGGGATGGTGATGTGAGCGGGTTGGGGCGGATAGTAATAGAGGTGAAGTAAGGCAGGGCGAGGATAGGTAGGGTAGGGCAGGACAAGGCAGGGTCAGGCAGGTCACGGCAGGGGGAAGCGGAGCGGGACTCGGTGAAGGGATCGGTGGGGTTGGGCAGGTGAAGGGATGGGTGGGATGGGGCAGGACAAAGCAGGTCGGGATGGTGATGTGAGCGGGTTGGGGCGGATAGTAATAGAGGTGAAGTAAGGCAGGGCGAGGATAGGTAGGGTAGGGCAGGACAAGGCAGGGTCAGGCAGGTCACGGCAGGGGGAAGCGGAGCGGGACTCGGTGAAGGGATCGGTGGGGTTGGGCAGATGAAGGGATGGGTGGGATGGGGCAGGACAAAGCAGGTCGGGATGGTGATGTGAGCGGGTTGGGGCGGATAGTAATAGAGGTGAAGTAAGGCAGGGCGAGGATAGGTAGGGTAGGGCAGGACAAGGCAGGGTCAGGCAGGTCACGGCAGGGGGAAGCGGAGCGGGACTCGGTGAAGGGATCGGTGGGGTTGGGCAGATGAAGGGATGGGTGGGATGGGGCAGGACAAAGCAGGTCGGGATGGTGATGTGAGCGGGTTGGGGCGGATAGTAATAGAGGTGAAGTAAGGCAGGGCGAGGATAGGTAGGGTAGGGCAGGACAAGGCAGGGGGAAGCGGAGCGGGACTCGGTGAAGGGATCGGTGGGGTTGGGCAGATGAAGGGACGGGTGGGATGGGGCAGGACAAAGCAGGTCGGGATGGTGAAGTGAGCGGGTTGGGGCGGATAGTAATAGAGGTGAGGTAGGGCAGGGCGAGGATAGGTAGGGTAGGGCAGGACAAGGCAGGGGGAAGCGGAGCGGGAGTCGGTGAAGGGATCGGTGGGGCTGGGCAGGTGAAGGGATGGGTGGGATGGGCGTGTGCGTGGCCGGTCTGCGAGAGCACTCACGTCGATGAGCGGCTGCGGGTTCGCGAGGGAGACGTGCGGCTGCGCGTTGCCGAAGTAGAAGTCGGAGATTTGCCGCCAGAGCGCGGGGATGGCTTCGGGCGGCGCCGACGTGTCCAGCTCCATGAGGCGCGGCATCAGCTCGTCCCAGCGCGCGTTCAGGTCCGCCGTCAGCGACGCGTTGCTCAGGATCGCTGCCAGCAACAGAGCACATCGCTCTTTTAGCGCAAATCCCTTATTGTAGGTGACTAAAATACGTTCTTTAAAGACTTGAATACTTTTTTAAAATACGTAGCATAATTCACACGAACTTTTAATATTAATTTGATTTTACTTCAAATTTATTCATTAAAAACATCAGAATCATCTTTTTAAAAAATCACAAATAGACACATTTGTAAAACGTCAATGAATATTTTACTAATCTTTCACACGCAGAAAATAATATTTTTATTCCCACACTTGTGACTGATACATACGTATCGTATTTTACATTAATTGTCTCTTTCTTTTCTGATGCAAAGTGCATCCAGGATAATCAGGATCTTTTTGAATACATATTTCATCCGTTCTCATTGTGATTTAGGTAACCACTAAGATGCATATTGTTAAACTTCATGCGCAGGACTGAAATAGCGGAAATATGTTTTAATGCAACCCGCAATGCATTTAGGTATTACGGATTGAGAGGCAGTGGTGGCGGCGGGACAGGCGGTCGGGGCACAGTCGAAGCGGGCGCGGGGAAGGCGAGGGAATGCGAAATGGGACTGAAACATATCATATACACTGTAAATATAATAGTTTTATCCTAATACGAATGTTATTCGGTCTAACAAGCCTAAATAGTTTTAATTACAAATAAATTTTAGTAAAACGTAAAAGTACATTTGTACGTATTCACAAAATTGTGATTTTAAGACTCTTATTTAAAGACATTCCTCACGTTAACTTGCTGTGATCCCAAGGGTCTCGGGTGTCGTAATTTGAACATAACTTCTTGTAAGCTTCTTCACGTTCACATTTACAACCATCATCAAATACGATTATTTGCCACGTAATTTAAAAATTAAAGTATATACAAATAATAATGTGAATTCGATTATTGATATAAAATACTTGGTAACGATATATCGTTGAAGGTATATCAACATCATGATATGTACAAATTACTCCAAGTTGCAATCATCTATCAATAGAATCTCGAATTTTTGGTCGTTAAATCCGTGTTTAAAGTTTCGAACTGTAACCTCGTGCATACGGAAGGACTGAGATCTGTTAGTATTGTTCCAAAGACGATTCAGACTGAATCTCATGGCGAGAATACACATGCACACTTAAATCGCCAAGTCAGTGTGCATGTACGTATGTATGTAAAGATAGATGACGGATGTGTCACATAACTGTCAGATTAGAAGGTTTTGAGCTGAAACTTGGTGTACACGTCAGAAGTAAGATATATTTGTATCATTCCGGAGATTATTAAGATATTTGAATTTTTATTGGTACTTTATATGAACACTGGGAAGAGAAAAAATTTTGGTGTGTCGCGCTCTCCCAGAAGTTGCGTTTGGATCCCACAGGTCCTGCATTAATGGCAAGAGGTTTTCCGTGAGTACCCAATTCAAAACGCAAACAGCAAGTTCTGTCTCGTAGTATTTCGTGCTTCCCTACCATTACCTCGCAATGCCATTGGATAAAAGCAACGACAAGTGTGCGAACCCGACGAACTCACACCCGTGTGCGGACGACAGGTTCCTACGCTGCGATTTTTATTTATTGTGCAGGACGTCCGGTCCTTGTGACCTCGAGCGCGACTGGAGAGAGGGGAGTTTGGCACGTGGAGGCAATTGTGGCGGTGACCTCTAACACACACACATTCTTGCAAAGCTCGCGCGGAATTCTGGTCGACAAGATTCGTGGACGGAGTGGCTGTTTCTCGCTCTCAGATTTGGAAAATGCGTGAGATACCGTCAAGGCCCTTGGAATCTTAGACCGTTGCACACTCGTCAGAAGAAACACTGATGTGAGGAAGCTTCTGCTTGCAAAATTCGCATTTGAAAATTCTTGTCACTAGGAACAAAATTATAGTTACGCGTCCCGACTCAGCGCTTCGGACCAAGGGGTTGCGGGTTCGAGTCGTGGCTTGAGTATGTGTGTTTTCCCAAGTCCTTTGTGTGCATATTGATGCTGATGACCTCGCGTTCTTCTGATCCCAGGAGCTTGAAAATACGGTGGAGTATAGTAAACTGTACAAGAAACGCTAGATAGAATTGTAGAAAATAACCAGTTTCGACTGGATAAGCCCGAAAATTATAGAAACGTATTCTAAACACGAGTAAAATGTTAGTAGCGATGATCCAATTTGTATGGTCTTGAATAATAGACATAACCGGGAAAAACATGATCACTACCTAAAGCACTTTGCCAACGCCAAGATTGCCTAATTATTTTGTGCAGAATGCCTAATTTAATTAAAAGATGCATTCCGTGTAGCATTCACTCGTTACTAATTGCTAAGATAAACAGACTGTGCGAGAAATTTGAATTTTTTACGTGGATATGACAATAGTTAAAAGTTAATTATCCTATGCACTTTCTGATGAAAACAACGGGATGATCTGTCTCAAACCGTTTCCTAGGGAGAGACATGTCTGCATGAAATGTGAAGAATTGCGCTGTCAGTTGTCCGTTGTTAACAAACTGACCTTTTATTTGTGTGGAAATGTTCGAAGGAAAGGAAATAACCCGAATGAATCATCAATCTCATACCCTTTAACACGGTCGCCGTCCGCTGATGCTGCTTAATTCACGCCCTGGAAACATCTGCGACACTCACAAACTTCAGCTCAAGACAGCGTCCTGAAGGAAGGAAGCTATTTTCAAAATGTTTATATTTTGCCATATTTAGCTTTAATATTAGTTACATTGGCCTAGAATCTCTGGATTCCAGATACTCTTTATTTCGCAGTCCTTAATTTGTAATATGAACCTTGCACCTCATAAAAAAGACGAAATACATGCTGGTTCTCGGTATGTTCAAACAATAATTGAACATATAAGTATTTTCTTTATGGTAAATCCATCTGAAAAACCCTAGAGCGGTCAGAGTATTCTAAAAAACGTGAGGCCTAAAAAAATTAGCACCCTTAACCAGCTACTAATCCAATGAGAAGTTTATATTTAGTTGCAGTCATTTAAATGGATTTCATTGAGCTGTTGTGATATGCAGAGGAATAATACAAGAGAAGAAGTTTTTCATTGCATTTTACAAGAATTCATTGCCGAAGGATTACTTTATTCAAATAAAATAAATCTTGTGATAGCGATGCGAATTTGATCCAATTTGTTTAAATTAACATTTTATATAACATTTCCGTATGTGAACTGAAGACGAACAAATACTTTATTCTACTTATTGATTTTCACATTTGACTCAATTAATTTAACCAAAATACTAATGTTTTATACAGTGCCGAAGTTCTCAATTTATAAGATGTTTGCTGTTTGTAAGACAACAAACACACTCAAAGGAATGTGATAGGTAACGGGAATCCACCGACTGTTCAAAATGATAAAGTTAAGAGTGCGTGCAATTGAACGTACGTGTAATACTAAAAGTTTTGTTTCGTCAGTACTTAATAAAATAATCCGGAATGTATATACGTGTTTATTGTATTAAGCAGTGAAATTTAATTTAGCTAACAGGAAGCAGTGAGGTAACTTTGAGTTTTAATAGCCCACGGTTTGAAATTTAGGAAGTCGTTGACCTTCACTCCCGTGAGGCCTGCTACGACCTTTGCTGACTGGCCAACCTTGACGCTTGAGAATCTAAAATTGCGAAATATTTTGTGCCCTCGCATGAGAAGGAAGTAATGCTGTCTCCAGTAATTTCCAGCAATTAAATCTCGGAAATTGCAGTATTCACGGTAGTAAAGTGGCAGATCTGGAGTAGATGTATTGTACAAGTCGCGGTCACATCGCTCAGCCTTCGTTTGTTCTAGTTTTCGTGAATCCCACAAAACCTTCAAGTTCAGTTCAAAAAAACTTTACTTATGAAACTGAAGTATCAGCTGCGATAACGAATGTAGTAGGATTACGACATCGATGTAGATGTTTGCATCTACATCATCTTTAAAATCTATAAAAATGTCGATAAGTCTAAAAAAAGTGTTTTAAACATGCATAGGTTAAAGCCGATGATTTTGAACATCGATGTACTATGTGCGATTTTATGATTTCTATTATTGTTTGTAAATGAAAAATTTCCATAATCACAATTTTAAATATGAAAAAATAAATGATAGTTCATGATAGAAGTTTTAGTTCAAGTGTTTGAACGAACGCTTCTACCTTTATTGAGCAGACGCTTTCCTCCAGAAGATGTGCTCGATAACCTGCAATTTTCTAGACCTTACCTAGTACGCACAGAGAAAGTGAACCCATGAGCATGGGGTCTCTCCTTTCCTTCCGAGCTCTTCTGTGGTGGTCTGAGCTCTGACCTCTCGAGCGCTCTGGCTTTCTCGCTGTTTTTATTGTTCTTATTTTTTGTTTGTTTTGTCAGTTATATCGTCTCCTATGTTATTTCCGTAGTATACCTTCCCTTTGCGGCTCCCACATGTAACCAATCGTTATAAATAAAATCTCTAAACAATGAGAATTTCACGGAGACGTGACGAATTGCACATTGACTTTAAACATATGAAGGATTTGTTTAAAAACCGCATCTAAATATTCACGTAAAATGCCAACCGCAACGCACGAAAGAGTTTATGAATCTCTATCGTTAAATAACTCCTAAGCGAAGCGTTCTTGGGCCTTAAAAACCTTCCTCCAAAAGTTGAGCCAAAGGTCTCAAAGAAACGTTCCTGACACCGTATTCTACAGGCTGAGATCTCCTTGACAATTCTATTACATTGTTGCTGGTTCGATGCTTCTCGATTCTACCCCAACTGTTCAGAGCCTGTAGAATCAGCAACTGTATGTGGAAATTACGAATTACTTGGAATGCTATGCTACTGAACTACATGGATGTAGCTCTGTGCTCGATAATAAAGTTAAATAAGAATAGTTTGTATTGACAAGGTTGTATTATATTGTTATCAATTACAATATGACATATAGAACAAGTGACGAAGAAACGGAGGAAGAAGGTCTTGAAGAAAAATGTACATTACAGGCTTAATATGGAAATGGAAACATAAGGAAGATGTTGGGGTATAGCATGCGAGAGTTCTTGCACGTGTAATGTAATAAACACGATCTCTATCAAATTAAGTTCTTCCTCTCGCAAACATAATGTTAGAGATTATTAAATGGTTTAAAAAAATAAACTACTTTAAAAACTCAAGGAATTTGAGACTATGCATTATTAACTTAGATATTTTAATTTTTAATTTCGAGGCTTGTAAAAACGATGCTATGTTGTTGACATTTCATCCACAGTACGAAGTTGCGAGTCTTTTATTGAAACCACATAGTCCGAGAGGTCTTAGTTTCGGATCTGGGTGGCGAGTTTTCGACGCCAACTAAGGAACTAGATCATAGCGTTTCTCGAAAAACCCGATCGCGATGCACTGAGTACGTAGGTACGAACTGAACTCCGCAACTAAATCTTGTAGTTCAGGAGGCCCTGAGGTCGTAGTCCTGGCGCAGGATTCTCAAAATCAGCTAAATAGCTCACTCGAAACCGACCGTTGGAACGATGGGAATTATATTGAGGTTTCGATTAATTCCAGGACAGTGCTGGAGTTGACCTTAAATGACCTATCTTGAACCCCGAACATCCCTAACGTGCCCTAAACAAAGAAACAAAGACAGTGTGGGAGTTCCATTCCATCCTGTCCTCAGACATTCTCAGAGCTGAGCGATGAACCGATTGCGCATCCTTGAAAGGCGCATGTCCGTTGAGCAAAAGAATAAGGGCATGAAACCAAATTGAAGCAAGCCCATCAGAAATTTCATCAACTCCGACCGATTATAAAACGTAAACGTAGCCTCAGCCCCGAAAATACACATCCATTCTCCGACCGCTCCTTCTTTACGCATGTCCAATCTGGTGGCATTCAGCAGCATCCCACATAAACAAGATCCAAGTCTTCCAAAACAGAATCCTCCGCATTGCAACCAAAGCTCCACGGTTTGTCAGAAACTCAACCCACCATTAAGATTTCAACCTAAAATCTATAAAAGAGCAAATCATTCACATATCTCACAATTTCTTCTTCCACCTACCTAACAGAACCGGACCATCTTTTTACAATCTCGGCATAGATAACCCTCCCTACCTGAGAATAAAAAACAGATATCCCCTTCATTCATTCTTAAACTGCTTTTCCACGTTTGAATAGATAATTAACTTCTGTAATTAAAATCAGCTCTGGTGATGCTCTGGCGGTGCTCATTGGGTTTCCCCACTCGTAATTTTTAAGATTAGAATAAGTCACCAATCATCTGTAGGGCCGAAAAGCTGAACGACGTAAATTCAGAAAGAATAAATAAATGAATTGAAAAAAAAAGAATAAGGGGAAGGTTAAGGTCGCAGCGATGAGTTGACAGGTCTCAAAGGTAGCAAATGGGTCTTGTGACGACAACAACACTATTATGAGAGGGGAGTGGTGAAGAGACTCACGGATGGCGCGGATGATGCCTTCCTGCGGGACGGAGCCCAGCAGCCAGGGCACGTGCGCGAAGTCGCCCATCTGCATGCTCACGCTCGGCTCGTCCACCAGGAAGGCCCCGCGCGCCGGCGCCTCCACCACCGGCCGGAACACCGTCAGCGGGTCGATGTCCCAGAACTGCGCACGACGCCCCAAAGCGCTCAACAGCTTTTCCACAAAATAACCACGTTCGTTTGAAAATATTTGGGGTTACACTAGGGTAAAGGCATCAGTAGTGGCCTTTTCACGCAAAACAATTTGGGGGAAAAATTGTAAAATATCATTGCAAACAACTATTAATTAATTCCTGAGTTACAGCAGAAGAATGTTTACCACACCTTGACTGCGTTGCTATTCGCTCAAAAAGAAAACTAAGTTGGTCCCCATATTGGTTTGTCCAAGGCAAATGCCATAGAACGAATAGATATTTTCCCAACAACTAACTGCAGTGACTTAGAAATTGATAATACACATATAGTAGCAAAATAAAACAAAAAATAGAGTTTACTACATCGATTATGTGTTTGAAACACCTCACAACGTTCTGAAAAGCATACTGACTTTAGTATATCACATTGTTGAAACTAAATAAAGAAACATTAACAAAATTATTAAAGTGCAGAAAAAACATGTAAATAAATGTTTAGCTTCAATTGAGTCCAAAACTTAATATATTGAAGGCACTTCATTCGCTAAAACATAGTGAGATATTCAAAATATAGAACCTGAACCCTTGCAAAAAAAAGAAAAACTAAGACAAGTTACAATATAAAATACAACATATGACCTGTAAGGAAAACTGAAAACCCCAAATATTGTTCCAAACATTGCTTGATATTACGTTTATATAACTCATTAATCTTTGTATTAAATGCACTCAAATTTAAACTCAAAAATCTCTTATATTTGCTTCGCTAAGTGTAACCTTAGTAAACTTTAACTCCCTTTTGTAGATCAATTACAACTCGCCCAACAGAATGACCAAGAGTAACTTCTTTCCAACTATACGATGTAGTTGAGTTTGCAAACAACATAAAGAGAATATGACGGCAGATTTCATTGTATTAATTTTATGATATTATTAAAATTTAGTAAGTATATTATAAATCCAGTTAAGAAGAGCAAGTGATAACAAGTACAGAGCCTTTTAATTTCAAGAAAAAAATACGAAATTTGGTTGAGTAAGATGCTCAAACTTCTTTCTAAACAAACCCATAGTGTTTTAAATATAAAGATAATGGATGAAGTAAACTGTAATATGTTATTGTGTTAATATATCATGAGTATGATCAATTGCGTGAGTCACTGTATTTACTACTTCGCCTTGAGGGCGTTTTTTTTTGTTTGCTTTTTATTACACATTTATTAATAAATGGATATACATAGTTCAGTATTATATATACTACATCATATGTATTTTTTCCGACTTATATTTAACTTAAATGCTCATCTTACAATTATATCTTACTACACATGAATGGGAAACTCACAGAGCACCTATGACATTAATTCAGGTCTGAAAATGTGCTGAGGAATTAATCTAATGGGTATTTATTTTTTATTCTAGTTGGGAGCTGGTAGGTGATGGCTAAGTCGTAATGAGCTGCTTATATTTGTGAGTTTATTTTGGAAAAATAAATTGTTAGATTGGAGCGCAATATGGTGAAATATAGGGGATAGATTCAATTAAAATCAATGTTAAGCTGGGATGCCACACTTTGTCAAAAGCTTTTGAAATGTCTAAAAGGATAACAATTGTATGAATTTTTTTTTTAAATGCAATGTGTATGTGCTCCGTGATTCTTAATAACTGAATCGGTGAGATGTTGAAACTTTATTAGTGAAGTGAAACTGGTGCATTTGGATGGTTTGAGTTTTGTTCAGATGGGAATTTAGTGTTTAAAGAATTAATTTTTCTAGGATTTTTTACATAGTCGGAAGGAGGCTTATGTTCTGTACATATCACTGCTGGTGAGATTCTTAAATGGCTTGGGGATGGGTATTACATTCAAATGTTTCCAAATAACGGGAAAATAGCCACTTCTAATCTTTCAGTTGCAAATATTGGTAATATATGCAACTGTGAGATTTGGTAATTTTTTTAAAAATTGGGTTACTTATTTTGTCTCCTCCGGGGGCATTTTTTAATGGCAAATTCTTAATTAAATTGATGACTTCATTTGGGGAAATGTAGTTTATTTTGTGTGGAGCATTATAGTTGGGGGCTGCTGCTATTTCGAGAACGTTTGAATGCAAGGAGTGAGGTCGGATGCACGCGTGTGGGCGTGCAGTGTCTCACGTGGAAGCGGTGGCCGGCCTCGGTGAGGGCGTTGGCGTCGGCGCGGCGCAGGCAGGCGAGCGCGTCGTCCATGCAGGTGGCGTTGCACGCGAGGAACTCGGCCTGCTGCAGCGCGATGGGCGCCGGGTCCAGCGTCTTCGCCCACGACGCCAGCGCCGAGCCGCTCTGCGAGATGGCGCGGTGGAACAGACCTGCGCACGCGCGCACACGCTCCACCTCACGGCTCTGGCCACGCAACGCTCAGTTGCAGAGCACGCACCCGCCCAGGGACGGACCTGCGTGCTCCCGTACACTGACCACGCGCGCACAGCGCGTTTCAAACGTTACGAGTAGGTATTTATTTCTTGGCGCGTGGGGGGGGGGTGTCGTCAAAATGGAATATCTCACGGTATTTCGTGCCGTTCTCGGTTGTGCCGCTAGGAGTCGCATGATCGCCAGCACTGCTCGATACAGTCGCGATAATGCGACTCCTAGTGGCACAACCGAGAACGACGCGAAATACCGTGAGATATTCCATTTTGATGACACACCCCCACGTGCCAAGAAAGGAAAACCGAAGTATACGATGGAAGAGATCTGCGCAAGCATTCACTATTCCAACTCAAGTACTGAATCAGAGAGCTAGGTCGAATTCAGCCGCTGTCTGGAGCAGAATTCTAGCGACCCGTTGCTCTGATCGGTAATTTTCCGTCGTTTCTTTACCAACGCCAGGCGAATATCAGATCAGTTCCCTAACATCCCGACCACGGACCGCGCGCGAAGTTTCCGTCCCCAGTCTTGTCCCCTCCACCTCCCTTACATAGACACAGACAGGCACTCACTACACTACCACTACTCTCGGCTGGGACATTTACTTATTTATTTTAGCAAACACAAATTGTCATGTATTTATGCTGGAGCATTTCTCAAGACTTTTAATTTATACATCATATTACTCACTAAACATTTTTCAACAATTAGGCAAATTAAAAATAGAATATTATAATTTTTTTCGTTATGACTTTCCTTAATAACATAACAGAACTTATAGTTCTGTTCGAGTTAATTTTTCTTTTTGAACAAAGATATTAATTTTTTGTAAATAATAAACAATTTACATGTTGCTGGAATGTTTCTATGCTTCGGAAATGAAATTTTTTTGCCTAGAAACTTTTTCAAACCAACTTTTCAGACATTCGGAATATCCAAGTAGTTTATTAGAGAAAATACGCTTAAAATTATCTTAAGAGCTTATATTCAAAGTTTCGACGTTTCCTCTTGGACACATGACTCCACACATGGTACTAATACCCAAAGAAGTTGTCGCACCAGGAAATCCGAATTTGACCATCACTCAGTGTAGGACTCGAACTCGCACACTTGGGCTTCACGGTTTGCTCCAAACTCCATGCGTCACCAAGGCAGTCCAGTTCCTCTGCTTATCTCATAAAACATTCTATTTACATTGTTAGGGCACTCGCAAGGGGTGATGAGTGAAAAGTGCCGATTTTTAATTTTTGGCGAAATGAATTTCTGCATATTTTTCTCTTTAAAATTATGCGCTTCGTCTTCATCTCACAATTATATATTAAAATTCCAAATATTGCATTGCCCTCAGCGAGATAATTGTTTCGAGAGTTTCATTTTCGATTTTGTTCCCAGATGCTGAATGAATGTTTAAATAATTTAACTCGGACTCAAATACCAAAAATATTTTTATATGAAATAGACAATAAGGCTTTTTATCAAGTATTGAAAGTGCTATGACAAAATGTGGAAAGTTTCAAAGATTAAGAATACGTAGAAACAAATAAACACACATTCAAATCTAGGGGAAAGAGAGATGAAAAAAGGAAGAAGCATAAAAAAATTAAAATGTATGTAGGGCAAAAGAAGTGCTAGAAGTAAATTACAAGTAGAAATAGAAGACGACCCTATCAATTGAATATGCAATCCCGGAAAGCATTAAAAATCTTCGTACTTCATTTCCCTTGAGTTGATTTTTTCTATATACAAGGAACATTTTCTCAATTTCTAAAAGTCCCATCCGCACCAAATTTTACATGTAATCTAATGTATATAAATACATACTTTAATAGATTTTTTCAAAAATATAGTCATATTTATCACGTTCTGTATCAACTCTGCCACCGAGTGAAAATCCATTAGCAGGAAATAATAATAATAATAATTATTATTATTATTGTTATTATTATAAGTGTCAAAATTCTGATTTCTTTGCTGTAACTTTCATTCACTTTCAAAACCTAATTTAAAAAAATAATACAACTTCCGCAAAATTCTCTGTGTATAGTGTGAAATAAAAAAATTGATATTTTAGTCGTGGAAATGAAGGCGGTAGTCTTACAAGTATCTGAGAAAATATTCCTCCAACAATTCCCAATTTATTTATTTATTTACTTATTTACGTCAAAAACAGTTAAAAACTGCGTGTGACGAGCTATGGGGAGAAGTGAATTTTGTGCACGTATGCGCACGTATGTGCACGTATGTGCACGTATTCTGTGCACGATGTTGGGTCCTATGGCCCATCCCCCATGAAGGAGAAAGGCTCCAGGAGATTGAAGACGGGATAGGTACTTCCGGATGCAGTTAGAACGGGCGTACCTTTGGAGAGCGGCGACAGCATGTGGAGGTGCACGGAGGCCGCGCCGGCGCTCTGCCCCATGATGGTGACGAGGCCCGGGTCGCCGCCGAACGCCGCGATGTTCCGCTTCACCCAGCGCAGCGCCTCCGTCTGGTCCTTGAGGCCCGCGTTGCCCGGCGCGCGCGCGTCCCCGGAGCTCAGGAAGCCTGCGCACCACCACACACGCCTTTCCATCGGCACGCGCTCTCTCTCCAGCGACTCTCACTGGAAAGTGCTTGCGTTCGACTCTCAAAAGTGGCGGATTTCCCACTGGCTAGAGAGCTGCGTCAAATTCAACCTCTGCCTGGAGGAGAATTTTAGCGACCGGCTGTTCTGATGGGTAGTTTTCCGATGTTTCTCCGATCAACACCAGCGAATGCCGGAGGAGTACCCTAACAAACGGGCCGTGAGCGATCTTTCTTTCCTTCTCCTTGTCGTATCCTCGCCCCTTGCTTACACGCACTTACATGCACTACACTATCACACGTGTTAGGAGATCAGTTTAGAGCTTGTCCGGGCTGGGGCGGTGCCCCGCTGGTGAGAGATTCCTGGTTGGGCCCGCTAGTCGACGGAAGGTCGGCGCCGGATCTCACCATCCAGCGGGGAAAGAACAAGGAGAACATCTCACTAGGATGCACATGGACTACACATACGGGACTAATGATCTTAGCCGTTGACACGCCCGGAGAAGCCGGCCACTAGAATTCTCCTCCAGACAGCGACTGAACTTGACCCAGCTATCTAGCTAGTGTGGAAAATCCTGCCACCGTCGGCACTCGAACCTGGTAACCTCCCTGTCAGAGGCACTGCAGTGAGAAAGATTTTGTGTGCATTGTCAAAATTTCAAGAACCACCACTATTCACCAAGTTTTGCAAGCACTTAGGAATGTTTTGGATGAACTTCTGCAGCCTGAAACAATTTTCATACGAAGTTAAAACCCGCCCACGCCTTAGATGGAAGTAGCGCGTCTGCGATATCAATAGAGTTGGGTTTAAAGCTCAAGGTCTCATGCTTTTGGGCTTGGTCAAGAACTCGCTGGTCCACTTTTATGGCTTCTGTGTGTCATGGCCAGCGACGGAGGAGAAAGTGCAGCTAATTTGAGTTCTTCCACTCTGCCCGAACCCGAATTTGTAGACCATGATTTTAATATTAACGCTTAATTGATTGATACTATCTTAACTTAAAGAAAGAGCAGACATGTACAACTGCGCTCTCGTGAGCATTCGTACCTGACATGTGTTCGTAAGCAAACCAAAGAGTTAAAGAAGAGGAGTACGTTGGAAAATCGGAAAGCTTTGTGGGATGTCTATTTCCTTTAAAAACTTAAACTGGTTGTGGTATCCACGATAAAAAGATTCATTACATGCGGAAGCAACATGCCATATCTGTTTGATTTTTCAATTTCTAATTATTGCATTTTCAAAAGAAACAACAGGAGTAGTTTACTCCCAACCCATAAAAGTAAGAACATTGCTTCATTTGACCCAGAAATTAATTTTGCATCAGGGTGAGTTCCTTATCAACGCGTTAATTCGTTTTTTACCAACATGTATTGAAACTTCGGGACATGATTTTTAATAGAGAGAAAAGAATACGTATAAAAGGGCCATTGCGGCTTGAGTTCTTATGTGCTCATTTGCGGAGTTCTTTCTTACATTTGAAGTCAAGTTTATTCTGTGGAATATTCTACTGCTGACGATCCCGAACCTTTTTTTTTAGGGGCGTGTATGGCAACTTGTTAGCTAGTAATGTGAATCTTCCTCTGCATTCACAGCGAAATCGAAGAAAGCCCTGTTCTGACGCAGGGGAGACCGATTTCAATCTTTCATTGGATACTCAGTAAAGAGAGTCCTAACAGACTGCAATTACATTGGAAGTGTTATATTGCACAAGCTAAAAGGTTTTTTAAACAAATTATGGCCGAGAACGGACAACCCCTTAGCGAGCAGGAAGCAAAGTCTCAGTATTACCAACACGCAACTTTGCATTTTTGGACTCATGGTGTGGCTATAGTAATATGTTGTTATTGAGAGAAATTCGCCTCAAAGCTTGCCGTTGAGGTTTCACAGTCTGTCTTACGAGGGACATTCACAACCGCTCATGCCTGGGTTTCATCGTTCGCAAGACTTCAGGTTGTGTTCTCGGATTGAAATCCTCTCGCGTGAACTTGATTTGCCCAGAGCCGATTCAGATGAAGGTGTACCACATTTTCGGATGTCACACACTACAAAACCCCAAAACCCATATTGTTTAATCTCAGAGAAAAATTATTTATCTTTGAAGATAATTTCATTTGAATATTAACAATCAGAACTTTCGTGTTAATATGCAATTAATCCCTTTAATTTAATTATAACTATATATTAAAGCAACATTTAATATCAACAACATTTTTAAATATTATTTCTTTGTAACAAGATTATTAATTTATTATTGACCCTAAGAATATCGGGTGGTGAGGCCACCTTCAAAAGGTGGCTCAGCCGCCTCTCCCCTTCTTACACCGCCATTGGATGTTATGATTATTTATTGATGTTTTCGGACATCTCATTAGTTCCTTTACTGCAGGGAATTTTTTACTCCAAGAGGCAGTGATGTTCCTCTCTCCCTAGATAGTGACTTCTGAGCCGACCTACACTTTGGTTTGAGGGAAATTCCCCCTCCAAGTATCCTCCGGGGCACCGCCCTTCCTGGGAGAAGCTCGAAATCCCCGACTGGCCCCCGATATGTGTGATAGAGTAGTGCATGTACGTGTAAGCTATGTGTAAGGAAAGAGGATAGGACAACGAAGAGGAAAGATAGAGACCGGTCCATGACCGTTTATTAAGGCTCGAGCATTCGTCTGGTATTTATCGAAGAAACCAAGGATGCCAGAGATGCCGGCCGCTAGAATTTTCCTCCAGACAGCTTCTGAATTCGACCTCTCTAGCTATCGACGGGACCCGAAAATCCGTTACCGTCGGGATTCGAAACCTCGGATCTCCCGGTCAGAGTCACTGAAGAGTCAGCGGCAGTACTAGATCTGAGATTAACTGGCATAATGACACTGGATCTCGACACTGCGTCAGTTCAAAGCATTGACTGCGTGTAAATGTGATATGAGATGTTTTGTAGTATTAACGTGAGCTTGCGTTATGTAAATGCAGGCCCGCGAAAATCTTTTTTGAAGAGTGGTTGCATTCAATCTTGCATTCATTATGCTTTCTTTTCTGCATCGCGTTTTGGCTGCAGGGCCTCGGTCATGGTGTGCATCGAATACGAACGGAATAATAAAAATGGGATAGGCTGGTCACCAGACTTTCACAAGTTTCCTACTCGTTAGGTACCTGAGGTCACGTACATAACTTATTAGGTAGTAAATTCTCATCAAAGGTAACACTTTCTTGACCCATTATTTGAGAGGGGGAAATCAGACCACTGAATTCTGTTATAGATTGGAAAACACCTCATATTAAATTGCCGATCCTACGACCGATATAGAAATGAGAAATAAATAAAATAATATCCCGATATAGAAATGAGAAATAAATAAAATAATATCCCGATATAGAAATGAGAAATAAATAAAATAATATCCCGGGATATTATGAAGTGGAAAACGAATTATCCGCTGGTTCACTGCGGATAGATACGAATATAATAGTTTTCAAAAATTCGATGAGGGTAGTGAGTAAGCCAATATAAGAATTAAAGGACACCTATTTTTGTTTTGTACCTGTTGAACCTGTATTTAACATAACGTTGTCGAGTATTTCAATATTGTACAATATTCTTGCTGCGTCAAGTGCAGTTCTTGCTGTGGAAATCTCGTGTGCTTTGCGCAGCTTATTTCTGTAGCGTGCGTCAGGGCTACGTGTGTAACAAACCTAAAGGGCACTACAGCGTCGCAGGTTGGAAAGTCTCCTGATAATTCCACGCGAAGGAAAATTCTAGCGGCCAGATGCTCTGTTTTCCGCTGTTTCTCCGATTAACACCATCACCTCTAACAAAAGGGCCATGGACCCGCATGACCTACACTACACTATCACACGAATTATTTATATACCATTTCCACGACGGGAGACCAGTCGAGAGGTTGGAGCGTGTCCGCTGGTGGGAGATACCTGACCGGGGTGGTGGTGAAATAATCACGCCAGCAAACGTGTAGGTCGGCGCCGGATCTCACCACCCAGCTATGGAAGATCACCGCCACCTCCCGTAATCACATATGCACTACGCTTTCAGGACTAATGGTCTTCGCTGTCGGCGCGCCCGGAAATACTAATGAACCAATCAGTCAATCCACCGTTGACTCACCGAGGGCGCCGAGGCGGTAGTTCATGGTGACGAAGACGAGGTCGTGGTCCAGCAGATACTGCGGTCCGTTGAAGTAGGACGCGCCCGACCCCGTGAAGAAGCCGCCTCCATGGATGTACACGAGAACCGGCAGTTTCGCGTCCGGCTCCAGCTGCAACAAAGCAGCCACCCACTCGTTTTTTTAAATAATTTCTTTATTATCCTTGTTTGACAATATTATATCTTTGAAGGATTATGTTACAAATTATATTCTATCATTTTTAACTACATTTCATCATACCTGTACAATATTTGAAAACAATAATATTGAAACTAATTACTAAGGAAACACAGGAAGGGTCCTTCAGAAAAATACATACCATATTTGGATTAAGAAATACATGTTAAATTTAGGAATGTTTGAGCCTGTTTTACAGCTAATTACAGAGGATGCAGTAAGTCTTTAGAATATCTTGTTTTGATTCGAGGAAAAATATTGATTTACCTACATTGTACGAAGGAGTGCCTGGGCAAGATGAAAGAGAGGAGTAGAAATTGAAAGAGGGTTCCCAACCCAAGTTTTTAGCGGTTCTATAGAAGTTCTTTTAAAATTTGATCATTTCTAATATACCATGGTGCTTTTAAAAATTTAAAAAAATGTGTTTTGTAGTATTTCTAGTTTTTGAAGATTGCTTTGAGTGGAACCTCCGCCCACTCGTGCGGCCTCCTCCGCGCTCACTCGCGCCACCAACCTCAAAACCACACATTCGCTGCACGAAGTGTACTATGCACGTGCTGTAGAATATGAGGAGCAGTCATGAAAACGCATATTATCCACTCGTGGAAAAAGTTGAGTTTCACATGAAATCGTATTGTTTTTAATACACTCTACACGCTCCTGCTTTCAGATTTCTGCAAAACATATTTAATTTAATGTGTTAAAAAGCGTTTTGAAGGAAATCTGAAAGCTGGAAGGTGCAGAGCTTGTTAAAAACTGCATGATTTCATATCAAACTCAGTTTTTTTTCACCAATGAACAATATGAGTTTGATTAGTTGCTCCTCATTTATTCTTCAATGCTCTGTCGTGCCATGACGAAATATCCCTTCAATATTTTCAGTGATTGCTGGGGTTATGTGGAATACAAGCAAATGTTTCAGTAATATTTTACCGCCATATCAACAAAAATGTTTATAACTGTATTCGTTCATATGTCATTGCGTGTTTTAAATTATTGAAAATCGAACGTTCGAAGTTGGAACAGTTTTTGAAGACGAGTATGCAGCTAAATTGAAACGTTTCGGGGGGGGGTACTACCAATCTTTCTTGCGACAATAAGATTGTATAAATCGGAAACGTGATTCTGAATCCTCAAATGCATTTTTACTATCGTGTGAATTTTTCCCTCTATATCTTGTGGCATTTACGTAAAGTTATGTAGTAAGTTATTTACATATCAGAATTGATTCTGCAATTTTAGCTACTGAAGCAAACGATAGTTCCTATAAAATGTAAGTGAAATATACAATTTCCATGTAGTTTTGGCTCTTGAAACGTCCGTCTGTACAGCCCTACTCTGCCGCCAGATAAGATTAATCGTAGTTATTTTACACCGGCAGGACTCAGGTTGCCTGGTTTTAATTTCTGACGGCTGTTCATTTTCTCACTACCTCTGAAAATAATTCCAGGTATAATAGTTTTTCAGGATAACTTTCAGTTTCATATTGGTTGCAAATATGTTGCATATGAACCTCATGTGAACTTAACTCTTTCTGAAAAAAATCAAGAATTTTCGACAAGACACAACAGATCATTCCCTTGCAAGCCTCCTTCGGCATATACCAGGTGACTCATTAAATTAGTACATTAAATTATCTCCAGAATACTCAATGTGCAAAATAAGTTTGGCAAAAATTGTCATTTTTTTTTATGGGAGATATGCTTGTGATTCTTTCATCCATGCTCGTCAGCAGTGGAGGGTGGTGTGAACTTCGAAATGTAACCCCATGTTTTATTGCAGATTAGGATTTTCATCCAAAAAGTACGTGTTTGTCTGAAGGATCTTCCCGATATGCAATAAATGTCGCTGTAAAAAATTAAAATGAATTGCCGTTACATTACATCCTCAATATTGAATATTTGAAGAGAAACAGTCCACCCTAGGGATAACTCTTCCAACTCTTTATTACTTCACTGCACCAATAGCTATTTATAGAAAATGTCAACGCACGAATGACATTTTATTAGGTTATTTCCACAAATGGAATTACGTCCAAATGATGTCGAAAAAAGCGATAATATTAATTATTAATAAAATTAACTATTTCAGAGCACATCGCCTCCTATGACGTATCGAAGCTGAAAGGTAATGAAGTTTTAAGGCAAGAGCAGTAAGAAAAACTGATATTTTTGAGATACGCCGTCTTAATTGGTAATAATCAAATATATTGACAAACACTGCTGTTGTTAATTTTATGAATGAATAAGTCGAACAGTTATTACAATTGTTTTTTTGAGAGGAGTTCCACGTACATATTCTACGTTGAAGTACAATGTGCAAATGTTTTTGAAGTGCAAATATATAAATAAATGAAGAAAAAAGCAATTTCACTTAAACAACACATTTCTTCACATCAACTACACATTTCAACTGTACAACACAACACGAGGGATAAAATTACTTGTGATTCGACACATGAATTTAAATACACACCTATGCAAATATTATCGTGTGAATTGAACTGCATCTGTTTGTACATGGAATTGACGTGTCGAGTTGGGAAACAAATAACACAACTGGAACATACGACCCACAAACACATAATTGAGTCTGTTCACATTGATTCACATTGTTACCTTTTTGAGCAGAGGATCGTAGCAAACATCAGTCCTTTTTTGTTGTTAAGTCCACAAATGGATTTACCACAGTACATACATTGGGAAGCTGTTTGGAAATAAAATGATTTTAACCATATTTGAATAGTTAAACTGGAAGTCTCTGCAGCTGTTTTGAAATGCTCTTGTAACTAGGACAGCAATTATAATCAATATTGTTTAATATTGCATATTAAAACGTAAATGAAACTTTTTAGGGCAGCTACATTCTAGGTACAGCATTTCCTTCAAAATTCATGATAATAAAATGAAATATAAATGTTATTCCAATCGTAAAAGACGTAATTAATAAATATAAATTATTGCCAGCATATAAAATTAATTCAAACGTAGTCATTATTATACTTTCAAATGCTTTAAATTGAAGTTACTCGTCCATTCAAGTCATATTATTTTAGGAAAATTTTCAAAAGTATTTTTTTGTTTAAAAAAACGCGTCGTTATTTCATTGTGATTAAGTTTGTAACTGCATTCGTTTCAACTGGGGAGCAATGTTAAGAACTTTTTGTCTGTCCACTTTTCTGGAAGAACATTTCTTTTAAAATACAATAGATTAAAATAACAAGAAAGTTTCCTTGCGCAGCATTTTGCTGAACTCAGAATGAGTAAAGATGGCCAAACCTCACCTTAGGCGTGTACACGTTGAGGTAAAGACAGTCTTCTGAGCCCGACACCGGGTAAGGCGGCACTAAATAGTTCTTCTGAACACAGAACTTGCCGTCGTTGGTGGCGTCAAGCACTCCTTCCCACGGCCCGGCGGGTACTGGCTCCTGCAAACAAACATCGCATTTGGAAAAGCAATTTTTACTTTCTCGTTATAGGGTAGAGAGAAAGTTATGTAATGCTGTGCGGAAACAGGGCAAATTTTCGGCAGAAAAACTCTTATTACAGGGCCCTGGTACCGAAAAAGTGAATAAAACCAGTCGCTTAATTTAGAAAAGAGGTCCAACACGTGATTTAGCCAGAATTCATATTTTGTTAGTCCTTGATACCAAAAAATCGAATGACGGCAAAACGTCTGCCCGTCCGTGAACAACACTAGCAGCTAAGACGTTCTGCCGATTTTCTCCAAAATTGATATTCCTCAATCAATCTGGCAGATGTCGCGGGCTTCTTAAATTTGAAACAATGTTTTAATTTTAGTGGGTACTGAAGCCTATAGGATATTTTCAAATTTCTCAAAAAATGGTTGCATCGATTTTGATTAAATTTTGTTGTTGGATGGTGTGAAGAACGTTTAAGAGAATGGTACAGGTCTAATTTCGTTAAAAACTCGAAAATTGCAAAAATACAATTTTCCGGCGTCTTCCTCCAACTACAATTATGAAGAAAGGGATTATTTCCTTAACGAAACCTGTCTTTTTAAAGATAGATTTTTAAATAAGGTCATGTACAATTTTTCGAAAATCTGAGTACTTTTCGCGTAATTTTGCATGGAAGTACGGGCGAGAAAGTACGTGCTGTTTTAGCACTACTAGTTTATGCTCATATGCATGTATGTAATTACATCAGTGTGTTAAAATTGTACGATTACTAGATCACTAAGGCTGCGAAATTACTCGATTAATTTTCATAAATTCAAAAGCTCGGGAAAAATAACACGTATTATGAAAGTTTGATTTATGTAGTTGAAAGGACTAATATGAAGATGCAAGCAATGTGATTCAGCACAAGATTCCTTTCGACTCTTGATAACGAGTATGATTGATTTTACTAGGTTGATTTTCATTCAGTGCGTAAACAATTAGTTAGCAAGTTCAGCGTAATAGGTGGATGTAAATGTGTTGTCTAATAGAGTAATGTGCTTTCACATAAGTGGCTCATTTAGTGAGATAATTCTTTGCATTTAACTCTAAAGGAGCTAATCTTTTACAAGAAGAGTATAGTTCAATAAAAGAAGAGTATAATAAAATAAGGAAAAACACATATTCAAAGTCACAAACAGGAAACATAGTCAAGTTTTTAAAAAACAGAAAGGACTGAATACTAACCATGTCTGACCACCAGCATCGATCTCAGAAAGCCAAATGCAGAATACTTGAAGTTTCATTGTCTTTAAAAAATACCACTGTCATGTAATAGTATATTATGAAACGATGATGTAATGATGGGTATTAATACACGATACGAGCACGTTCCTCGCTCCTATGGTAAACTTCACACGAGTGTATTAACATCCATTACATCGAGTTTCATACTATACTTTTTCTACGACTTATGGTAACGTTTTTAACTTAACCTTTTGTACTGAATCGTTTCTTAGCAATTGGCATGTAGGATTCAGCCAAGGTCACCTTGCGGACAGCTCCCTACCCACCGCAGGTTGCTTTGTTTTACCAGTACGCCTGCGAGGGAGCACAGAAGTTGCAGCAGTAATTCTGACACGATGTCGCCATTTTGCTTTTTCTCTTATTTCAGGAAGTGTCAAATCCACCTTTGATTCATTAGACAGTTTAAACTAAAGAATTGGCTGGTTTTTAAGAACAACTAAACGGTCACCCAAAATTACTTGCGTTCAGATCTTAACCTTAGACAAATGCTCTCTCCAATAACCACCAATGCGCTAGGATCAAAGTGAAATTACGATTAATTTATTTTAAATAATATTTCACATTAAAAATTATTAATAATAAAAAATTAAAACTGAGACGCAGAATATAATATTAAATACAATTTTAATGTACACAATCGAATGCAACATTTACTATAAAGGTTCTCAATGATTGTTCAAGTGTCAATACCTGGTTCTAAGTTTCTCTGTGATTGGTCAAGAACCTATATCATAATGAAAACTATTTCGTAATGAGTATCATTATGTAACGGGTTGCAGCCATTAAATGGCAGAATTATACAATGCGAATAGAAAAAAATACATATAGAGAGCGTAGGTTTCCGCGACCGGAGTCTGTTCGGCTGTTTGGCTGCGCGAGAGAGCGTCCTAGGCAGAGGTACCAACGTTTCCGTCGCCACTCTGTGACCTTCCTCAGGGTGAAACAGTTGCCCTGAGGAAGGTCGTATAGTGGTGGCCGAAACGTTGGCACCTGTCCTTAGAACGCAGCATCTCCCGGACAGCCCTAATATGTAGCCCTGTAGCTACATTATCATATAATAATTATAATATATAGCTACTTGGCTGTCCGGGAGACGCTGCGTTCTTGGCACAGATGCCAAGGCTTCGACCACCATTCTTCGACCTTCCTCAGGGCAATTTTTTCACCCTGAGGAAGCCAAGTAGCTACGTATTATTTAGACAATCGTTGATTGGCTTTTATTTAAAGGAATATTAATTGCAAGAACAATGTAGGCATCACAAAAGGAATAGGCATGGGAATGCCGTAGCAAGACTGACCATGAAGCGCAGTGCGCCGAGCGGGGGCTGCGCGTAGGGGATACTGCGGAAGGCGTAGATGCGGCGGCCGAGGCGAGAGGGCACCACCGCCCCGCGCATGCGCCCCTGCGCCACCTGCACCTCGGGCGCCGCCTCCGCCCCGGGCCCCGCCCCCGGGCCCGCCCCAGCGGCCGCTGCCTCTGCAGCCGCCGCCGCCGCCGCTGCCTCCGCCGCTGCTGCCGCCGCCGCTTCAGCCGCCGCCAATTCTGGCGGTGGCGTCGCCGCCGCGGGCGGCAGGGTCGTCGTCGCCGCTGGGAGCTCTGTCGTCTGCGCACACCAGGACATGGTACAAAGTGTAGTGTCATGTAGTGCGATTTTTTGTAACTTTGCCCCTAAAGGCCAGTCTTCACGAATAAATATGTCACGGTATTTTGCGTTTCTCAGGCTTGCCGCTAGATATCGCATGGTCGGGGTCGTATGAAGCATCTATTTGCGATCATGCGACATCTATCAGCACGAGCGAGAAAGACGCGAAATGCCGTGTGATATTCCATCGTCGAGGCTTGAGAGGCAAAGCTATAAAAATCTCACTATAGTCTACTTTTATATTCAGCAGCCTCAGCACACTAATAATCAAATAAATAATGTAATTATGCCACCAAATTAAATAAAATTCATGAAAATAAATAATTGACTTCCAATCAACAATATTCATTTGTATTTCACATGTAGTGCAGTGCAGAGTAAAGCTATACAAAGGAGCTGCTCTATCGCATAACAGAAGAAAGATAAGGTGAAAAAAGGTAGTGTAGTGAAATAAAGTGACAGAGTGAGTGGGAAACAAATATGGATGTTTAAAGAGATTACTCAAAAATCCACATCCCCAAATCCATGACTCTATTAAAAAGAGAGATTGTATAACTGTGTATCTTAGTGTACGTATGTTTATGATTATAAATATGTATGCATGTATTGTATACTATATAGGGCAAGTGTACAAGAATGTATATGTGTGTTTTTGTATGTATACATGAATGTATATATATTGTGACGAACGCGGGTGCCCACGTTCGTCCCACACGTCCACACAACATGCAAACGACGGCAGCAGACTCGGCGAGCGAACGCGGCGCCATTCAAAAGGGGCGCGGCTGTGTAGCCGCTGTCTTCGAGACTGTTGCGCGCGATGCCCGCGGCGCGGCGCATACAAGGTGAGTGTAAGTGGTCAGACTGGGGAGAGGGAGATGACGCCTACGAGGAGGGCGGTCACATTAAAACGGCGAGCCGCTGAACATTCCTTCTTCTGGTTCCGATCGCCGTTGCATTGCATTGAATTGCCTTATTTTACGTGGCGAGACTCAGGCCATGAGGCCTGCTCTTCCGTCTGACCACGCAAATTTTGTTACACTCCTTTCACCAACTAGCGGAAAGAAGGTATTACTGAGGCGACGAAACCGGCGATTTGAATTTAGCGCAGAGGCGTCATTTAGGCTTGAGGATCTTTTACATGCAAGTAAATGTACTAACATGGGACAGCCGGCTTTACTTCCCCTCCGAAGGAAGGCGTACGAAGGATTTTTTCGCCCCTAAAAATCCACGGCTTCGATCGGGTTTGAACCCGCGAACTTGGGTATAGCAGTCCGTTACGCTAACCACTACACCACCGCCGCCGTTCAAGCAGCAACATCGACATAGATTCAGCGAGGGATTAAGTAGGAGTTTCTGGACGTCATAAAGACGTATAGGTAGTATTCACGAACGAATTCATTAGAAATTTGCCGGAGGAGAGTTTTTCGTCAGATAAAGACAGATGTAATTAATTCAGATTAAACCGTTCAAAGTGATGCAGTGGGCAGTAAAGAAGGGACAGTAATTTGTGTAGTGAAGAAGCAGTCACTTTCAATCAGAAGCATTAATTAGAACTGTGCTATCGAGTGCTTCGCGAACGCCCGAATTACGCAAATTCGCATTAGTTAATCATTTGCGACGTGCAAATGACAATCGGACGCAGGTGGGAACGAGACGACGGGCAAGAAAGCAGATGAGGGCGTGAGGCGCTGTGCAAGGAAAAGGGAAGAAGACGGAAAACAACGCGGAAAGCATCGCGGAAGGCGACGACCGAGGTGGAAACGGTACGCGCCGAAGCCGAGGGCAGCTTCCGCGGGCTAGGAGCCTGGGGCGCCGCCGTTGCCAGCCAAGGTCAGCATCCGAGACGAGCAGCTAGCGGAGGTAACGGCGAGCAGCGCAAAAACGCTGAAATGTAGGTCAACGCCCACGACCGAGGAAGAACCTATTAAAAGGCAACGCTTCTAGGGGGAAAATTAAAGATTTCTGCCAGTTTTAAGCAATTTGTCTGCAGAACTGGAATGAAATTTGTATAATTTATGTTGTTAAAGTAACAATAAATTGTTTGAGTGTTACGTAATCGTCCACATTTTACGTTAAATTTGCTTTGAATTAAATGATGAAAAACCCGGTGTCACTGGGTAAACTAAATAGAAATCGAAGTAAATTTCATGAGTAAGCTGAACGACGGGAATTCCCAGATAGTGAAGTATGCACAAAGAAATGAATAAAGATTTCATGCATTCTAGAGAAAGGTACCATTTTTGTTCCGTTTTTTATGTGTATTCAGTTTAATCAGCTAAGCGGTTTCAGTATATTAAACCCAGTTCAATTGATTTGTGTACTTGTTTGGATTTCAGCTCATCACCCAAAAAGATTCCATTGCCCTGACTTATCGCAACGCTCGCAAGAGCATGATATCTGATATCTGCAAATTCCCAACAGGCGCCTACGTATTGATAGGCGGGGATTTTCGTCAGTATATGTATATATATATACATATAAATATATATATGAATTTCCCATAACTATCATATTAAAAACAACAGTGTATCTCAAATATAAAAGCAAATATTTGGGGGGATAATTATATCCTGAAGAGGCGGCATTTCCTTTCCTCCCTCCCCTGAGAAACCGACACTGATAGGTAGATTGCTTAAAGGTAATGTAAAAGTATTAATAATTTGCAGGAGCCGACCTAGGAAGCCAGAGTCCATGTAGTACGGAGCACCTTACCTGAATACAAAGAGCGTTGGTTCAAGTCCCACGTTGAGCAAGAATGATTGTGCTTGAAATACATTCATTACCTTATTCATTTTTTATATAGCTTTATCATGAATCCCTTCAGCCATATTTACAATTTAAACAAAAGAACGGTAGCGGTGAGCGTGAAGATAAGGCCTTATGGCCTGAACATGCTAATGGTTCAGAGGTCGTGGGACCAATCCCAGGACGATGCAAGAAAATTGTTGCCGGAATCGAATTCGTATGTCGACAGCAATGGTTTATTCAATTCATGCTTTATTTTACGTGGCGAGTCACGGGCCATAAGACCTGTTCTTCAGTCTGACCTCGGAAATTTCCCGACGCTCCTTTCACCATCTAGCGAAGAAAAAAAAGGTATCACCCGGGTGACGAATTAGGAGATTTGAATTGAGCTCAGAGACTTCTTGTAGACTTGAAGATCTTTTACATACAACAAATATACAACATCGGGCAGCTGGCTTTACTTCCCCTCCAAAGGAAGGCGCACAAATGATTTCGCGCTTCAAATACACGGCTTCGATCGGGTTTGAATCCGCCAACTTGGGTTCAACAGGTCGATAAGCTATTGAACCACTGAAGCCGCCAAAGTGGTTTCCGTGGTTTCTCCGCTCTCTTTCAGTCGAATGCCGGTGCAGCACCCTAGAATACGAGCCGTAGACCGCATGCGAGCCTTCCTTCCTTTATTTTCCGTGCTCTTTCCCTCCTCTCGGGCCAAGTATTGAGCCAATCACCCTCCTACAGTCCAGTCCACTAATTCAGAAAATCTGCAACAAGGTTCGAAGAATCCGGAAAGCAGGAAAAATATGAGAGTTCCTATCGGCATCAAATGTGTTACGTGATAGAAAGGTCCACAATATAATAATATTATATCAACAATCTACGCCATTGTCTTAAACTAGACCTGCACAACGCCTGCTCCCGCGGGCATTCTGCACTTGGGAGCCGGTCGTCTGCCCGTGGCAGCGCCGAAAGTGCAAGTAGTGGGGAGTAGGAAGCTTTGCGGGGAGGGGAGAAGTCTGACGTAGCACGACGTGGCGCGTAGATTGAATGCCTGGGCGTCTAATAATGAGCCATGCTTCAAAATTAAATGCCCATTTGTTTAAATGGATCTAGTCTAGTATTTGAAGTTACCAGGGTCATAATTCACTGTTTACGTTCTGTGCACTACTGTATATCCACCTTTGTATCCACCACTGTATGTATTTTAATTTTCTAATATTTTTAAAGAAAATAACATGTTCATTGTGACTCTTAAGCAATATTATAAAGCAATAGATTTAAAATATATGCTTATATATAAGAAAAAAATATTATTTAATTCTATCTAACACAAAATTGCAATTTAATAATTGATTGTTCACCAGGAATGTTATAATCTCCAAATCATAGAAAAATAAACAAAATCATGAGAGCAATCTCTCACATCAAGATTGACATAAAATATAATATGTGGCAATTCCAAGAAGGGTAATGTTTAATAGCACATTTGTGACCATTTTCCCCCACGAAACTGAATACAAGAGATCAACGAGCAAACATTTGTGACGATATGTTACGGACAATCATAAGATAATCATGGGTATAGGTTAAATAGAATGCAAAGGGCTTTATATTTTTATTAGATCTCGTACACGACTCTACTCTCTTGTCAGAAATTAGAACAGAAAATAATCATGATTTTTTTAAGAACAATATGTTTTTGCTTTGAGAGAACCGTCTTATTCAATTAAACATAGTGAATAAAAAATAGTTTATTGCTGTCATCATCAAACAAAAACAATTCAGTATCAAAATTTTGTATTTAGCACAACACTAAATTGGTGATGACATCGTAGCAAAGCGAATTACATTATCAGCCCTACAAGCAATTATAATACTTGTTTTCGAAATCTAATATGTATAATTCGTTGTAGTTTCATATTTCGTCCTGTCATATACCGAGAACAAACATTTGCAATATAATACAAAAGACAATATACTTGAACTGCATATGACCGTCATGTTCTTGCCGATTGCTCTTTAAATTTACGCGCCATCTTTCGAATTGCGCATTCTGATTGGTGGACCCCACTCGTAGATTGGGTCTCATCCCCGCCCTTCATCGATTTTCTCATTTGCACCCGAGTTGCCCGCACGCAGCTCCTGAGGTCAGTGAAAGTGCAAAATGCTGTACAGGTCTGTCTTAGACCCTTGAAACTAATCGTAAAGTGAGCATTTATGTGCCCTGAGATGTTCATGTAAATTTATGTGAACGAGACCAGAACCGGTTCGTTAGTCTCTGGTTCCCTGCACGGTGTACACAGTGTTCCAGTGTTTATTTGTGCTTTTGTTTGTGTGGTAGCGTGGACAAGCTGTCTCTTCAAAATCTTTATTGGTAAGTAAAATAAAATGTGAATCCTTTCTTGTTCAGCAGTTAGTAAGAGTGTTAATACACGTTTTGTGATTTCTTATTGTGGACACGTATTGAATTGTCTAGTTTTAAGTAACTCAGTGAAAGTCTTCGTAAGCAGTAACTATAAATGCAGTAATAGCAGCAGTAAGCATAAATGTGTTTCAATTATGTATTGAATTACACGTACTTTATTCAATGCATATTGTCCTGTTTTGTGAGTTTTTAATTAGTCAGCTCAATTAAATAACACTTTAAGTAATTAGTACAGCAGTCATTCTTAAGAGTATTCTAATGTTTTTCTAACCTATCCTAATTAAAGCATGAAGACTCTGAAATTGATTTTTCAAAAACAGTGAATAAGTAAAATCTTAGAATGAAAATAATATATGTAAAGCACAACGATAGGTGTTTATTGTGAATCAGAGTAGTAAGTGCATAACTTATGTTTTTGATGAATGTCAATAATATCAGAGAGTGAAACAGAAGACCTATTTTTAACAAAAAAAATTGTGTTACCTCTTGTCCATTACCTCGGCCAACTTGTCATTTGTATTAATATGTGGGTTCAAATCTATGGGATAATGAATTAACCATAAAGTAAAATATTAAAGGTGGCTAGTGTTAGTAACAATAATACTTATGTCTACTCTGGAAAAGCCTATGAACGGATTTTTAATTTATTTTACGTAATGTAGTACGTTTAAGATGGAAATGTGAAAAAGGTTCTCTGAGTGAATTAAAAGAGCTTATGAAATTCCTCTATGTGAATCTTTCTATATTTTACGATTTCTTGTGTATATATTTATTACTCTATTCTTTAAAATGAAAGATGTTAGTTTTACGTTTCGCTCATTTTAATTTATATTGGAATATGGATTTGAATTATTACTGATGATAAATATTCAGAGTAAATTTTTATTCTTAATTAAAGAATTATAAAAATAAATAGAAAAACTTTATTTCTTGTGTTGTGTCACTACTTTCATTAAATTAGAAATAAATAATTTATAAATTCAAAAATATTAATGATAGTGAAAAAATAGTTTAACTTATCTCAACTTTTGGTCTTTTGAATTTAAAATAATTAATTCACTTTTAAGATTATATTTGGCAAGACCATTCGTTTTTAAGACCAAACATTGATATTCTAGGTTCATTCATCACATACAATTACTTTCTCAGCTTTAGGTTACCTACTCCAAAATGTTAAGCAAATGTAAATTGATAGAAAGCCAGGTTGAAGAGAAGGGGAAAAAATGTTAAATATATAAATTGTTCTTCTAGAAGAAAAATAAAGAGTATGCTAAATGTTTTGAGATATATACCTACATATTTCAAGGGGTAAATTGATACAAATATGGCAGAACAATAACTTATTTTAGGACACTGGAACTAGGAACAATATTCGAGTGGAATAACATATTTACAGAGGACATATGGTAGCCATATTGGACAGGACGAAAACAAAACGCTGATATTCCAACAAAAAATTCAAAAGTCAGGAATGTTCGAGTCTGGAATAGATAGTAAATATTGGACATTGGATACTTGTAATCGAAAATAAACACATTCATGAATGGAACGTGGGTGAATGAAAAATCATATGATGAATTTGACGAAAGAATGGACAACCACTGGTGACACGTTTTAGTACAGGTGTAGGCGTCAGGACAGAATAAGTGTCTATCTGCAGACTGGTCAGTTATAAAATTATGTATGGGAAGTTAAAAGCCAAGTGAAAATGCAGGTGATATTTTTTGTAGAACCATTATATTTGTCGGACGGAATTCAAATTCTGTAGCGAACGTTTGCTGACGATAGTTTACACACGGAGGGTGATGCTCGTTGGAAATGTCTAGATGCGGGAGAAAGAATAACTATCATGAGTTCAAATAGTATACAGTTCAAATGACATACACATGTGTATAGTGCAGGGTAAACTTCATGTTCTGTTTATTTTTTGCGTGTGATGTAATTATTCTAAGTCATAGAATTTCTTTTCATGGAAACAGGACGTTTTCCCAACGCAAGTGTAAAAACCAGTTGAAATAGAAATGTGCTCCCGAATCACTCGTGGAAGTAATCAATCGTAGTCTGTGTAATATTATTAGGTTTAGGAAATTATTTTTGTTTATTTAACGCTTTAAAGCATAGCGGTACATTTATGAACCACCATATCGTATGTACTAATTTTACTTCATAGATTCTTATTAAATGTAATTTTTATGCATGTTTTTGCAACTTTTAGTGCTAATCAATTGTTATATTACTAAATTATACTACTAGAGCGCTCCCGAGCCAACCGATGGTTATTGAACATTTTTTCTATAAGGAGAAGCAAAACCGTTGAAACTTCGCTGCATAAGCCCCGTCAACGTCGATGCGGACCAACCACCGTTTGTTTTACATCGGCCTCTCCCTCCGACTTAACCACAGGCTTATAGCAGCTAAGCACGGTTTTAGATGAAGATTCGAACCGACCCAAGTCACGTGTACACCCTGGTCAGGAGTATACAATACAATGCCTTCGCTGGTTCGAGCCCAGCTTGGGCATTATTATTTGTCACAATTCTCTGTTGTTGCAGAAAAAATTCCAGAAACTTTATTGAAAACCATTTGAAGGAATTCCAATCACAAAAACCATTAACTAAGACAAATAAACTGGAAATGCCTGTTTGTGATTTTCGAATTTTAAAGTTTTAAACAATTTTTCACATCTCTTGTTGGATTAAAACGTATGTACCATCAAATCAATTGTGTTGCCTTTCTGTGCATATGTATGAACCGATTTAAGTAAAATAATGGATATATCAACATTAAATTGGTATAACCAGTGCCCATAAGATCGACTTACTTATCCCTAACGGTTCCTAAATTATTATTACTTTCTCGCCTTACAAAGTTCTTCGTAAGAAGAGAAAGTTATGTAATCGTGCGCCTGTAAACGGCGAATTTTCACGAGAAAAACTCTTATTGCAGGGGTCTGGTAACGAAAAAATGGATAAATTCTATTGCTAAATTTAGAAAAAAATCCTCTAACACGTAGCCAGATTCAATGTTTTGTTGGTTCTTCATACCAAAAAATCGATTGACAGCAAAATGTCTGTCTGTGGTCAACCTAGCGTCTAAACCGTTCAGCCGATTTTCTCCAAAATTGATATACCCTGGTCGATCTTAACGGATTGGGAGTTTTGGAAGTTTTTAATGGATATTTTGATTGTTGAGGGTCTTTTTACATGAATCGGGCATTTACCTTTTTATGCTTCCCTCCGAGTTTGACCCATCCGGCGCTTTTGTGGCGTAGTTGTAAGAGTGCGGGGAAGTTAAATCTGTGGATCTGAGTTCGTGCCTTCGAGCGCAAAAAATTGCTGATTGAAAACACTTTTGTCGGTTTATGTAATAGTATAATATTACATAGCATTTAGAAGCAATGCGAGAAAGTATGTGCTTTGGTAGCACCACTTGTTTTGCAAGACGAACAAATTGTAGGTAATTTCAAGTTAATGAACAGTGTTAGGCTATGCTTTTGTTTATTGGGAAAACTAATAATACCTCTGTGTTCCATTGTGTAATAGTTTTCCATGTTTAAGTATTGGGTCGCTCCTTCCATTGTTCATTTTAATCAGTGCTGGCAACGGTATTTAAACCATGCGTTTCGTGGTTTGTTCAAACGTGCCATGAAAGCTGACAAACCAAAGCAGGTGACAGAACTCCGTTACATCCTCCAACCACTAGCACTCTGCCCTACAGTGCACCGGCCCTTGGCTGTGGGCCCGGTTCTATTCTTTTCGTGTGCAGAAATTATGTTGTCACACAGGCGGCCGAATTAATTCAAATTTGGCGCTGCACTTGGGATTCAATCATTTATAGCAATTCTTTGGCGCTAATTAACAGCGAAGAACATACATTTCAAAATTACCGCGCCCATGATAGTTAATTTTTCCCCCAAAACCGCCAATTACTTGCAGAGAGAAACTCTCTACTTACAGAGAGAAAAAGAGTTCCATTTCTTTTTGAAATGGACTTTGAACTACTTTCTAAGATGGCCGTAAGATCGCACCACATCTCAAGCACTGGGAGCCAGCGAATGTTTAGACGCTTTGTCGACAGGTTCTCAGAAATCAGCTTATTCCACATAAGATGTGACGGGATTACATTGTTTGAGAATCTGTAGGCATGCGGTCTCATGGCAGATCGTCTCGCTAACGTAAAAGCTAAAGTAATACACACGTATTGACGGTACTCGAGGTGGTATTACTACGTAAAGTTTGTAATAGCATCGTTGTTAATTCAACAAATGTATTGGCGTGAGAATCTCCTCGTGAATTTCATAAACCACGAGAGTAACCAATAGAATCAGTAAGAGAAATGTTTCCTTTTCGGCCAGAGAAGGTAATATTGACAATTTCTTCAATACCTAATTATCATTACGCTGAGTTATGCTTAACAATATTTATACTTGCTTCAGAACCTTCCCTTGTATCAAAGTATTAAAAAGACGTGCAACAGTTTTGTTCGGTACGAACATTTTCAGAAGCTCTCCCATAAAACTCAAGCTACATTCGCAGCCTCAACAAAGTAGTTTCCAACGCGGAGCACACAAACAGAACGTTTAAAATGTCACGTAAACGTGAGGCTGCCTATTTCAATAACGTTTCATTGTATTCATTGTGTAACATTTCAGTGTGTATAATTTGTTTTTGTATATTTTGTATGTTTGTATAATTGGTTGTTGCATTCATTTAGACAAGGGAGAAATTTGTAAAGAAATTTTACAAAAAAAATTAGTTGAACCTTAAGACTTTAGCCAAGAGAACTTGCATTTATAAAACTCAAATGGTATACAAGAATGTGCGTTAAGCATGTTATTTTCAGTCATTATTCATTATTCGATTAGAATCAACAGAAATAGTCCTTCATTAGAATTGTTCAGCAATTTTTAACCAATATTTGCGTAGTAATGAAAATATAATTAGTTTAAACAGTTATAAATATAATACTTATTAAATGATATTTCATAAGACTCTTTTTTACAAATCTGCTGCTCTGAATCAAATTTCAAGCGAACATGGATTATAATTGTAAGCATTTGTATTTGACATTCCTGATGAAGACAGAATTTTAATTGGCTGCATTAAACGTTTGTAGTCTGCAATCTCCTAGTACTTAGAACTGATGTACTCTGAATGTGATTTATTGTGTTATCAAATAAAACATAATTGTGGAAATAACTTAGTGAAGATATCGTTCTCAAAATTATGTCGAGAATATGTGTGAATGTCCCAACTATTGTTTCTCTCATTCTCAGATGATGATCTCTGTGCAATCGCAAAGTAAAGTAATTCAGTGAATTATAAGATACCTGGTCCAGTGTTTTATTAATGATGCCGAAATTGTGTTTCAGTTGCGTTTGGGGAGGGGGGAAATTAGGCACCAGTGCCACAGTTTTCACGGAAAGTAAGTTCAATCTAAATGTAATAGAATTCAAAATTAGATTCCCCTGAGCATTCTTTTTACAAGGAACTATTTGTATTCATACAAATAAAGATCAAATTTAGACTTTTTGACCTCTGAATGTGTAGACGTGTGTCATTTTTATAACACACTTCACTAACGATTACTAGATATCATTGTATAGGTAATTGATCAATGCAGATTTCTCGTATTAATACAAATGAGAACTTTCAAAACAATGCTTGAGCAGAAAGAATAAGTTCAAATGGCACTGCTACACTGAGGAAGTTGGGGACGTACCATATTTGCACACTTTATAATATCAGTGGTGAATGCTATAATGTCAATGACTCTGTTTCAACCTTATGTTATGACTGTCTTGACTGAATATGAGTTGAATATGGTCCAATATGTATTTGAGACAGTCAATTTCGTAAGAAATAAGAAATAATCATAACTTAATTTCTTTATTGCACAACGTTTCAGGACCTACCACTGATTATTTCTTATTCCTTACGAAATTGACGGTCTCAAATATATATTAGATCATATATGACTCTTTTTAAAGTTATAAATAGGTTCCATAATATCGTAGACAACGTTGAGCATTATAACATTTACTTCCACAGACGAATTTTAAATTCCTGATATGTGATATATGATGTATTTGTGATATTCGTATAATGTTAAAAATGTTTGTGTCGAACTGTCACAGTTATCTGCGAGTTTTCGTTCAACTATGAGCAAAAGCTTTGACTGTAATGTGAATGAATTATTCATTTCCTTAAGTAAAAAGTTCTTTTTGGAAAATTCTCACATGAAATAAAAATGTTAGTTATATTTCAAATTACAGACAAATGCTTTATTACCTACAGCAAAACGTAACCTTCCCAATGAGTTTGCACAGAGGAGGGCAGGGAGGGGCCCCTCTAAAAAATTCGAAAGTGCCTCCTTAGACCTACGTAATTAAATTAGATCTTTTTCTCCCTTTTAGGCTGATAATTTGGGACAATTTGGGGAAGTAATTCACATTTGAGAAAGAGATTCCCAAACCATGTGACAACCCTTGTAAATTGTTCAACATAAATCATTAATTGTATTAATTAATTGAATCATTAAAGTTATAATTCCATTATCCTTGTAATATTATTTTATTTGTATGTCCTGGTAAAATGTTTTGTATGTTAATAAACAAGTTAAATGTAAAACAGGACCCAGAAATGTAGTTGTCACTCCCTCTTGGTTTAGGCTGGGCACGACTATGCCACCTACGATGTTGAGAAAACTATGGATAGCTTCATAAGTGTCTTTCGCTCGGTGGAGACCACAGTTACTAATATTCCAAAACGTGCATCTATGGAACGATAAATTGATCCATTTAATTGTACCTAAGTACTCGGTCATATTTCTCAAGGATTGTTTTGATCTCTGTACTTGAATTTAAAATGAAATAATCTGTATTGATTTAGGCCTACGCAATGACGTTTGCAATTACTTATAATAATCTTATGTAGACAGTAAAAAGACTCTCACAATATATTTAGAGGCACGTAATGATCTTCTACAATTTAATACAGATGTGTGTTTGAACCCAAAGACCGTTCCTGCCAGTATTGTTTAAATATACACTCTATATGTTTCACTATAAGTTCTATTTTGTTTCATCGTGTAAATAACGCGAACTCAAGTGTACACTCGATTGATCAATTACTGATTCCAGGCGCGTCAGCTGCTAAGACCACTAATCCCGTACGTTCAGTGCATGCTTTCAACCAGGAAGGTCACCATCTTCCCCCCCTGGCGAGATCCGTCGCCGAACTAGGTCGGCTTAGGGGATTTTTTCACCAATCAGGTATCTCCCACCACCGGGGCACCGCCGCAAACGAGACAAGATCTAAGGTCCCGACAAGCGTGATAGTGAAGTGCAAGTGTGTGAAAGTAAGGGGTGAGGACAGGACAAGGAAGAGGAAGGAAAGATCGCGCGCGGTCCGTGGCCCGTTGCTGAGGGTACTGCTTCGGCATTCGCGTGGTGATGATCGGAGAAACCAGTGAACTCTATCCACCAGGGATCGTAAGCACCAGGCCGCTTGAGGTCTCCTCCAGAGAGCGGTTGAGCTCGACCTAGTTAACGAGCCAGTGTCGTAAATCCTCCGACCGGCGGGACAAGAACCCTAGGACCTCCCGGTCAGAGGCACTGTAGTGACATCCGTTGATGCTCTGAGTCAGCTAGGCCGGTAAAACCACATCGAAATCGGTCCCAGAGATTACCTCGAACAAACAGGTAAAAATCGTAAACTGACTACGATGGTAATCGCCTCTGACCGCGGGAACCTGGGGTTCCTGTATCGACGGAGACAGAATTTTCGACACTAGGTATGGTCCGATTAAAATAAGTTGGTGATTGGCAGTTGCGAATGGAAAGGAGAGACGTTGATAGGTGCGGACACTGAGCTCGCGTTTCCGGGACACGAAATTAAACACTTCAAGTAAATGCTTATAAAAGTAACCAAATCATATATTATGTGAAGCAACAGCTTCAGAAACACAACTGTCAATCACCAACTTATGTTAATCAGACCAAGCTAGGTAGAATTCAGCCGCAGTCTGGAGAAGAATTCTAGCGGTCGGCTGATCTGATTGGTAGTTTTCCGTGGTTTCTCCGATAAACCCCAGGCGAATACCGGAGCAGTACCCTAATAAACGGCCCGCGGACTACGCTATCTTTCCTTCATGTTCTGTGTTTTATCATCTCCTATTACTAACATATACTTACACATACATGCACTACATACTACCACAACTGTCGGGAGTCCAGTCGGGAGCTTACAGCTTTTCCCGTCTGGGGCGGTGCCCCGCTTGTGGAAGATACCTGGCTGGAGAAAAACAAACAAAAGCCGGCGTGTAGGTTGGAACCGGATCTCGTCATCCAGCCGGGGAAATATCACCGCCACCTTCAGCGATAAATAACACGCACTCACTTCTGGGATTAATGAGCTTATCTGTTGATGCGCCAGGAAACAAATGAATCAATTGATGCTGTTTTTACTGAAAAGGCGAGTATTTTTTGGGGCATAATTTCGGTTACTTGTTTTTCAAATTATTATAGACGCTTACATTTATGTAGTTTTATGTAAGTAGTCTTTATAATGATGCATATTTCATTATTTCTCTTTTAATAAAAACCTAAAGTTTAATTCTGTGAAAGTTCTGATTTTAATGAAATTTTGCACATGTGACTGTGAGAACAAGAGAAAAGTTACTGTCTCCGCTATATTTTGTAAAACTACCCTTTAGTCCCTTCGCTACCCCTTAAAAGTGTATTTCAGTGTGCACTCGGTTAAGTTTTCGCGAACATTTCGAAAGCGTTGAGGAAATCCACAAAAGTGAATTAAACATTTTTAAAAGCCCACAAAAGTTTCTACTAAATGATTTGATCCAATCAGATAAGACAAATATACTTTGAGTAATTGAATGCTAAAATTGTCACTGGAATTTTCCCGGGAGTTTGGAAGAACGTATCTGTTTACAGCTGTCTGTAGCAACAATAATCATAGCACTCGCCGGGGTCGGGCGGCGCTCGATGACGCAATGCGACGAGGAGTTGGGCAGGGTGGAGCTGGGTAGGTGGGATGAGTCAGGGTGACGTCGGGCAGAACGGAAAAGGGACGCGGCAGTAGAGGGTAGATTCGAGAGTACTTCAGTACTGGATGTAATATGTTTTTGTGTATTAGGTGACATTCTTGTGAATTGTAAAAATTTTACTATATATACATACACACCCATATGTATTCCTTTTACTTTTCCCCAAAAACTGTTATTAATAAATACGAGGGTAACGCAGGATTCTTCATCTAGTTGTGAATTATCCTAACAGAATAAAAAATTGGGGTTGTAGCGCTCCACGTAGCGAAAATTACACGTAAATGTCACCTTTTTGTCTTACTATTATACTGTTCTTTTGGAGTAACACAAATAGAGCAATGGAAAGCCTCTCTTAGGCCTCTGTCTGTTGAGAACGAGGTAGATAATATGTAATTCAAGTTTTTTTGTTGGAACAATGGAAACAAAGGAATATAATGCATTTGCAAAAAGATGGCGAAAGAGTAATCGCATTGAATGCAAAAGATATTTCCTCCGCGTTTTCATTGTAAGAAGGTATAATTACGTAGTTCATGCAACGTCACACCTCTGATAAAAAAGGCTGTTTACAAATTGAAATAGCGAATATTATTTTCCTTACATCGTCCTAAAGACGTCAATAATTTTAATATCATCACTTCTGAAAGACTAGTTGAGTTGCAGTTTTCAGAATTGCATTGGACTTTGCGAGTCCAACTATTGTTATTTTTGTTGTTTTTTGTTACAGTAAACAATGTTATGGAGCGGTTTTTCCGTCAATTTAACTTATAGAAACAGAAACTAGTGGTAGAATTTATTTTCTCACATTATTTCTAACTTTTACAATTTAGAAAATTCATGAAACCAGAGCCATTTTAAGAGTTTTGTTCGCAATGCTAGTAAAATGTTTAATAGAAAACTTTGAAACCGTTTTGAGAAATTTTGAAAATGTTGAGGTTTCTTGTAAAGTATTCTCGAAGTCAAAATATTCATTCGGAATTCGCAGAGTCTAGGGTTTGGCCAAATCGATTAGAGAATTTTGGAAAAAAGCGTTTGAACGGTTGAAGAGAACGGACGGACGAACTGACGGTCGGACAGACGGATCTTCGACGTCAAATAATGTTTCGGTATCAAGGACCCACAAAACGTGGATTCGAACTACACAAAGTGTCAGAGGAAGTAAATTTTACTATTTCGATTTACTATATAAGCACGTAGTAAGCGAAATAGTAAAAAGTCGATGAGAAGCGACGTATAACCAAGCAAAATACAAAGATCATCAATGTTTTTCCTCTCTGACGCGTATTTTAGCCATAAAATGCGCGTTTTTTCTTTACCCTCAATGTGTTGAGTTGTTCTACCCCGAGAACGAAGACTCGCATGAAAACGCCTTGAGGGCGGAGCTTATTCGCGAAAGCGTAAAGGAAGCTCTCCTCATCTCGTCTGTTTTCCCCTCCCCGGGCCGCTCGTCGACCAGAGCGTGCGTTGGTGGGCGGTGCGAAGGCCACGCACAACTAACTTCACACTATTGCACGTATGCATGTAGGAAATTGTGCTCCAAGTGCATCAACTGTCACCGATACCGAACGAGTAGCGACGTAAATATGGTGGCCAACGACATGCAATGAGAGGAAGGGGGCACAGGCTCCAATCTACATTTTTGCCATGCGTAGAGAAAGATTCTACGTGGTTCCGCTATAGAAAGAACCTGTTGTGATAGTGAATGTAGTTAACTGATAATGCTAACTTCAGTGAGGCTCCAGATGGTGGAAATGGATTTTGTACACAGGCTACGTACATGCATGGAAGAATCCACTGTTTGGATGAGAATTCTTGTCAAGATGCTGTGTTACGCCGTTCCCGTGATCTTCGATGAATTTCAGAACAACGCATCTTCACCTTTGTATCTTCAACAAAGGATGTCGGGTTGCATACAATCCCTCCTCCCTAATCACGCTCCCATCGCTAAAGTGTCCATTAACGAAAAAGCCAACCTCTCAATCGTCGCTTGCGCTGATCGCTCGTTGTTCGCTCAAAGAAGTTGCCTAGCAAAACTGACAGATTAACGTCCGACGAGCAAGGTTTAAGAGGGGATCTTAATGAAGGGTTATTGCATGGAATGCGTAATTTGCTTCTGCAGTACGGCCCATTTACCAAAATCTAGAATTATTACTACGTATCTCGCATACATGTAATGCTGCAAAGAAAAGCAGCAATTTTTTTCGACAAAAAACTCGTATTATCAGGACCCTCGCATCGCAAATATCGATAATTCATGTTCCTTTATGTAGTAAAAAACTTTCTCTAACAAGTTGTGTAGCTAGAATCCTCATTTTGTGTCTTCGAGGCCGAAAAAACTGGTTTACAGCAAAACGCTTGTCCATCCATATGTTTGTGAACAACGCTTGCAGATAAACCATAGGCAAGACTACAATCAAAATTTAAATTCTCCGATAGATATGGCTATGTCGTGACCCCTTGAATTTTGACATTGAGATTTTGATTACTGGGGGTACTTTATAGGGGCCCCCAACTTCGGTTTCAATTTTTTCACGTTTACGACGTGAAAAAAACAAAGTTTTGTAATCAAGAGCATGAAATCATCGATTTTTCACCACAAAAACTCTTATTTACAGGCCCTGCTAATGAAAAAGTGAAAAATTCGTGATTCTATGTATATGTAGTAAATTACTTCCTCTAATAAGTTGAGTAATCAGAATTCATTTTTTGTGGGTCCTTGATACCGAACTGACAGCAAAACGTCTGCCACTGCCTGTCCGTCTCGGTCTCTCCGTCTGTCGTCTATTTACAGAAACCTCGACATTTTTAAAATTTTCTCAAAAATTGCTCCAAATGTTTTGATTAAACTTTGTTTTCGAATATTGTAACCAACGTTTAAAATAATGATTCATATCTAATTTTCGTTGGAATCGCCTTCCGAAAATAACAGAAATTTAATTTTTCCCCGTGTCTTCCTTTAACTACTTATTCAAATATTTTTAATGAAATCTGTTGATCAAATACAGATATTAAAATCAGGTCAGATAGACTACCGCATATCTCATGTTATCACCAACATCACATTAAAATTGTAGAAAAGAGTCAAGAATATAATTGCACAAAGAGAACAACAACACATATTGAACAATTCATTTTTTCCCTATGTCGATGTACAAATCTAATACGAAAAAAGGGTATTTTTTCGCAATTTTGCGTTAAAAATAGCCAATATTTAAACAAATATTGTTTTCAAAAACAGCTCCTTTGGTGCTGGCCCCATTTTCTGCAAACTCTGTATTTTCTTATTTACAAAAATAGAACATCACAATACTGCATTATTGAAGATTTTAGTTTTTTTCTCTTAAAGGAATTTTTTTAATTAGAAGTTTAAAAACATGTAGTACAACTTTTTGAAACAACAAAGAGTTTTGGCGTAATTTCTGTTTAAAGTTAAAGCAAATCATGAACTAGTCTCAAAAATTATTTCCAATTTTTACTTTATTTTTTTATTGATAGAGCAAAAAAACGCTTTAAAATGCCACAGATCTGAATTTTGTTGAACTCTGAATTTTCGAAACTTGCAAAAGTTAAAAATTATTGCTGGAACGTATGTGTTGTTTTACTTCGTCGACTTAATTTTTTTTCATTTAATGTTTCACAAATAGCTGATTTACAATTTTCCTTGAAATCTCCGAATTTTTGAAAATTTTTAATTTTATCGGCGTCTTTCTACCCCTACAATATTGATGATAGAAATATTATTCCTAGTAAAAGTTTGTTTTTCAAAAATAGATCTTTAAATAATAGCATCTACATTTTTATAACATGAGTAGTTTCGTCTAATTTTGCTTTCAACAAAAGCATTTCTCGAAACAAGCTTTTCTCAAAAACGACTTTCATTTTTTTCTCGGGAAGTGCAAAGTACTCGTACACTGTAGGAAAACACTCCGTTCGTAGCTTCCGGGGTTGGCAGTGGTCAATTGATGCCACGCGATTGGGACCCCACGCGTGTGACAAATATTCATTTCATGTATTCCGCAAATTGTTCTCCGAAATGGAAAATAAACGGAGCTACCTCAGCAGGTTTCCTCAACAAGGGTATTAGCTGTAATTAAATAATTACAATTTAGCTTTAAGGCAGCAAATCAAGTGAGAAAGTTATAAAAACTGAACCATATAATTCTCTTAAAATATAGTAAAAAAATGCGTGGGATGCAATTATTTTGCTTGGAAAGAATCAACTTTCATTGAACCGAATGCTTTGCGACCACCCCGTTGAATGGAGGGGAAGTTGGCGGAAGGCAGCCATGGGTATGGTGTAGGCTGTAACACTGGTTTTGTTTTCAATAGTTGCTTCCTCATATGTGAAGTACAGGGAAATTTATGTAATAGTGCAGGGAAAATGAACTGATTTGTCGACAGAACAACACGTTTAGTAGGTTACTGGTGTAGAATTATTATGAGAAACTATGTGGTGATGTAACATCTAG
>JAHLJT010009419.1:17150098-17189633 GCA_031308135.1 Acheta domesticus | reverse complement strand
AGGTAGGGTAGGGCAGGACAAGGCAGGGTCAGGCAGGTCACGGCAGGGGGAAGCGGAGCGGGACTCGGTGAAGGGATCGGTGGGGTTGGGCAGGTGAAGGATGGGTGGGATGGGGCAGGACAAAGCAGGTCGGGATGGTGATGTGAGCGGGTTGGGGCGGATAGTAATAGAGGTGAGGTAGGGCAGGGCGAGGATAGGTAGGTTAGGGCAGGACAAGGCAGGGGAAGCGGAGCGGGAGTCGGTGAAGGGGTCGGTGGGGTTGGCAGAGGAAGAGATGGGGCAGGACAAAGCAGGTCGGGATGGTGAAGTGAGCGGTTTGGGCGGATAGTAATAGAGGTGAGGTAGGGCAGGGCGAGGATAGGTAGGGTAGGGCAGGACAAGGCAGGGGGAAGCGGAGCGGGAGTCGGTGAAGGGGTCGGTGGGGTTGGGCCAGAGGAAGGATGGGGCAGGACAAAGCAGGTCGGGATGGTGAAGTGAGCGGTTTGGGGCGGATAGTAATAGAGGTGAGGTAGGGCAGGGCGAGGATAGGTAGGGTAGGGCAGGACAGGCAGGGTCAGGCAGGTCACGGCAGGGGAAGCGGAGCGGGACTCGGTGAAGGGATCGGTGGGGTTGGGCATGAAGGGATGGGTGGGATGGGGCAGGACAAAGCAGGTCGGGATGGTGATGTGAGCGGGTTGGGGCGGATAGTAATAGAGGTGAAGTAAGGCAGGGCGAGGATAGGTAGGGTAGGGCAGGACAAGGCAGGGTCAGGCAGGTCACGGCAGGGGGAAGCGGAGCGGGACTCGGTGAAGGGATCGGTGGGGTTGGGCAGATGAAGGGATGGGTGGGATGGGGCAGGACAAAGCAGGTCGGGATGGTGATGTGAGCGGGTTGGGGCGGATAGTAATAGAGGTGAAGTAAGGCAGGGCGAGGATAGGTAGGGTAGGGCAGGACAAGGCAGGGGGAAGCGGAGCGGGACTCGGTGAAGGGATCGGTGGGTTGGGCAGATGAAGGGAGGGATGGGGCAGGACAAAGCAGGTCGGGATGGTGAAGTGAGCGGGTTGGGGCGGATAGTAATAGAGGTGAGGTAGGCAGGGCGAGGATAGTAGGGTAGGGCAGGACAAGGCAGGGGGAAGCGGAGCGGGAGTCGGTGAAGGATCGGTGGGGCTGGGCAGGTGAAGGGATGGGTGGGATGGGCGTGTGCGTGGCCGGTCTGCGAGAGCACTCACGTCGATGAGCGGCTGCGGGTTCGCGAGGGAGACGTGCGGCTGCGCGTTGCCGAAGTAGAAGTCGGAGATTTGCCGCCAGAGCGCGGGGATGGCTTCGGGCGGCGCCGACGTGTCCAGCTCCATGAGGCGCGGCATCAGCTCGTCCCAGCGCGCGTTCAGGTCCGCCGTCAGCGACGCGTTGCTCAGGATCGCTGCCAGCAACAAAACACATGGCTCTTTAGCCCAAATCCCTCATTTTAGGGGACTAAAATACGCTCTTTAAAGACTTGAATACTTTTTTTTAAAATACGTAGCATAATTCACACGAACTTTTAATATTAATTTGATTTTACTTCAAATTTATTCATTAAAAACATCAGAATCATTTTTTAAAAAAATCACCGATAAACACATTTGTAAAACGTCAATGAATATTTTACTAATCTTTCACACGCAGAAAATAATATTTTTATTCCCACACTTGTGATTGATACATACGTATCGTATTTTACATTAATTGTCTCTTCTTTTCTGATGCAAAGTGCATCCAGGATAATCAGGATATTTTTGAATACATATTTCATCCGTTCTCATTGTGATTTAGGTAACCACTAAGATGCATACTGTTAAACTTCATGCGCAGGACTGAAATAGTGGAAATATGTTTTAATGCAACCGCAATGCATTTAGGTGTTACGGATATGAGAGGCAGTGGTGGCGGTCGGGGCACGGTCGAAGCGGGCCCGGGGAAGGCGAGGGAATGCGAAATGGGACTGAAACATATCATATACACTGTAAATATAATAGTTTTATCCTAATACGAATGTTATTCGCTCTAAAAAGCCTAAATAGTTTTAATTACAAATAAATTTTAGTAAAACGTAAAAGTACATTTGTACGTATTCACAAAATTGTGATTTTAAGACTCTTATTTAAAGACATTCCTCACGTTAACTTGCTGTGATCCCAAGGGTCTCGGGTGTCGTAATTTGAACATAACTTCTTGTGAACTTCTTCACGTTCACATTTACAACCATCATCAAATACGATTATTTGCCACGTAATTTAAAAATTAAAGTATATACAAATAATAATGTGAATTCGATTATTGATATAAAATACTTGGTATCGATATATCGTTGAAGGTATATCAACATCATGATTTGTACAAATTACTCCAAGTTGCAATCATCTATCAATAGAATCTCGAATTTTTGGTCGTTAAATCCGTGTTTAAAGTTTCGAACTGTAACCTCGTGCTGCGGAAGGACTGAGATCTGTTATAATTGTTCCAAAGATGATTCAGACTGAAGCTCATGGCGAGAATACACATGCACGCTTGAATCGCCAAGTGAGTGTGCATGTACGTATGTACGTAAAGATAGATGACGGATGTGTCACGTAACTGTCAGATTAGAAGATTTTGAGCTGAAACTTGGTGTACACGTCAGAAGTAAGATTTATTTGTATCATTCCGGAGATAATTAAGATATTTGAATTTTATTGGTACTTTATATGAACCCTGGGAAGAGGAAAAATCGGTGTGTCGCGCTCTCCAGAAGTTGCGTTTGGATCCCCAGGGCCTGCATTAATGGCAAGAAGTTTTCCGTGAGTACCCAATTCAAAACGCGAACAGCAAGTTCTGTCTCGTAGTATTTCGTGCTTCCCTACCATTACCTCGCAATGCCATCGGATAAAAGCAACGACAAGTGTGCGAACCCGACGAACTCACACCCGTGTGCGGACGACAGGTTCCTACGCTGCGATTTTGACAGTTTATTGTACAGGACGTCCGGTCCTTGTGACCTCGAGCGCGACTGGAGAGAGGGGAGTTTGGCACGTGGAGGCAATTGTGGCGGTGACCTCTAACACACACACATTCTTGCAAAGCTCGCGCGGAATTCTGGTCGACAGGATTCGTGAACGGGCTGGCTGTTTCTCGTTCTCAGATTTGCAAAACTGCGTGAGATACCGTCAAGGCCCTTGGAATCTTAGACCGCTGCACACTCGTCAGAAGAAACACTGTTGTGAGGAAGCTTCTGCTTGCAAAATTCGCATTTGAAAATTCTTGTCACTAGGAACGAAATTATCCCGACTCAGCGCTTCGGACCAAAGGGTTGCGGTTTCGAGTCGTGGATTGAGTATTGTGTTTTCCCAAGTCCTTTGTGTGCATATTGATGCTGATGACCTCGCGTTCTTCTGATCCCAGGAGCTTGAAAGTACGGTGGAGTATAGTAAACTGTACAAGAAACGCTAGATAGAATTGTAGAAAATAACCAGTTTTCGACTGGATAGCCCGAAAATTATAGAAACGTATTCTAAACACGAGTAAAATGTTAGTAGCGATGATTCAATTTGTATGGTCGTGAATAATAGACATAACCGGGAAAAACATGATCACTACCTAAGGCACTTTGCCAACGCAAAGATTGCCTAATTATTTTGTGCAGAATGCCTAATTTAATTAAAAGATGCATTCCGTGTAGCATTCACTCGTTACTAATTGCTAAGATAAACAGAGACCTGTGCGAGAAATTTGAAATTTTTACCTGGATATGACAATAGTTAAAAGTTAATTATCCTATGCACTTTGTGATGAAAACAACGGGATGATCTATCTCAAACCGTTTCCTAGGGAGAGACATGTCTGCATGAAATGTGAAGAATTACGCTGTCAGTTGTCCGTTGTTAACAAACTGACCTTTTATTTGTGTGGAAATGTTCGAAGGAAAGGAAATAACCCGAATGAATCATCAATCTCATACCCTTTAACACGGTCGCCGTCCGCTGATGCTGCTTAATTCACGCCCTGGAAACATCCGCGACACTCACAAACTTCAGCTCAAGACAGCGTCCTGAAGGAAGGAAGCTATTTCAAAATGTTTATATTTTGCCATATGTAACTTTAATATTAGTTACATTGGCCTAGAATCTCTGGATTCCAGATACTCTTTATTTCGCAGTCCTTAATTTGTAATATGAACCTTGCACCTCATAAAAAAGAAGAAATACATGCTGGTTCTCGGTATGTTCAAACAATAATTGAACATATAAGCATTTTCTTTAAGGTAAATCCATCTGAAAAACCCCTAGAGCGGTCAGAGTATTCTAAAAAACGTGAGGCCTAAAACAATTAGCGCCCTTAACCAGCTACTATTCCAATGAGAAGTCTATATTTAGTTGCAGTCATTTAAATGGATTTCATTGAGCTGATGTGATTTGCAGAGGAATATTACAAGAGAAGAAGTTTTTTCAATGCATTTTACAAGAATTCATTGCCGAAGGATTACTTTATTCAAATAAAATAAATCTTGTGAAAGCGATGCGAATTTGATCCAATTTCTTTAAATTAACATTTTATGTAACATTTCCGTATGTGAACTGAAGACGAACAAATTCTTTATTCTACTTATTGATTTTCACATTTGACTCAATTAACTTAATCAAAATATTAATGTTTAATACAATGCCGAAGTTCTCAATTTATAAGATATTTGCTGTTTGTAAGACAACAAACACACTCAAAGGAATGTGGTAGAAAACGGGAATCCACCGACTGTTCAAAATGATAAAGTTATGAGTGCGTGCAATCGAAACGTACGTGTAATAGTAAAAGTTTTGTTTCGTCAGTACTTAATAAAATAATCCGGAATGTGTATAGATGTTTATTGTATTAAGCAGTGAAATTTAATTTAGCTAACAGGAAGCAGTGAGGTAACTTTAAGTTTTAATAGCCCGCGGTTTGAAATTTAGGAAGTCGTTGACCTTCACTCCCGTGAGACCTGCTACGACCTTTGCTGACTGGCCAACCTTGACGCTTGAGAATCTAAAATTGCGAATATTTTGTGCCCTCGTATGAGAAGGAAGTAATGCTGTCTCCAGTAATTTCCAGCAATTAAATCTCGGAAATTGCAGTATTCACGGTAGTAAAGTGGCAGATCTGGAGGAGATGTATTGTACAAGTCGAGGTCACACCGCTCAGCCTTCGTTTGTTCAAATTTTCGTGAATCCCACAAAACCTTCAAGTTCAGTTCAAAAAAACTTACTTATGAAACTGAAGCATTAGCTGCGATAGCGAATGTTGTAGTATTACGACATCGATGTAGATGTTTGCATCTACATCATCTTTAAAATCTATAAAAATGTCGATCAGTCTACAAAAAATAGATGTTTTTAAACATGCACAGTTTAAAGCCGATGATTTTGAACATCGATGTACTATGTGCGATTTTATGTTTTCTATTATTGTTTGTAAATGAAAAATTTCCATAATCACAATTTTGTAAAAGTTAAAATATGAAAAAATAAATGATATTTCATTATAGAACTTTTAGTTCAAGTGTTTGAACGAACGCTTCTACCTTTATTGAGCAGACGCTTTCCTCCAGAATTTTCTAGACCTTACCTAGTACGCACAGAGAAGGTGAACCCATGAGCATGGGGTCTCTCCTTTCCTTCCGAGCTCTTCTGTGGTGGTCTGAGCTCTGACCTCTCGAGCGCTCTGGCTTTTCTCGCTGTTTTTATTGTTCTTATTTTTGTTTGTTTTGTCAGTTATATCGTCTCCTATGTTATTTCCGTAGTATACCTTCCCTTTGCGGCTCCCACATGTAACCAATCGTTATAAATAAAATCTCTAAACAATGAGAATTTCACGGAGACGGGACGAATTGCACATTGACTTTAAACATATGAAGGATTTGTTTAAAAAACGCATCTAAATATTCACGTAAAATGCAAACAGCGACGCACGTCAGGGTTTATGAATCTGTATCGTTAAATAACTCGTAAGCGAAGCGTTCTAGGGCCTTAAAAACCTTCCTCCAAAAGTTGAGCCAAAGGCCTCAAAGAAACGTTCCTCACACCGAATTCTACAGGCTGAGATCTCCTTGACCATTCTATTACTTTGTTGCTGGTTCGACGCTTCTCGATTCTACCCCAGCTGTTCAGAGCCTGTAGAATCTGCAACTGTATGTGGAAATTACGAATTACTTAAAATGCTATGCTACTGAACTACATGGATGTACCTCTGTGCTCGATAATAAAGTTAAATAAGAATAGTTTGTATTGACAAGGTTGTATTATATTGTTATCAATTGCAATATGACATATAGAACAAGTGACGAAGAAACGGAGGAAGAAGGTCTTGAAGAAAAATGTACATTACAGGCTTAATATGGAAATGGAAACATAAGGAAGATGTTGGGATATAGCATGCGAGAGTTCTTGCTCGTGTAATGTAATAAAAACGGTCTCTATCAAATTAAGTTCTTCCCCTCGCAAACGTAATGTTAGAGATTATTAAATGTTTTAAAAAAATAAACTACTTTAAAAACTCAAGGAATTTGAGACTATGCATTATTAACTTAGATATTTTAATTTTTAATTTCGAGGCTTGTAAAAACGATGCTATGTTGTCGACATTTCATCAGTACGAAGTTGCGAGTCTTCTATTGAAACCACATAGTCCGAGAGGTCTTAGTTTCGAATCTGGGTGGCGAGTTTTCGACGCCAGCTAAGGAACTAGATCGTAGCGTTTCTCGACAAACCCGATCGCGATGCACTGAGTACGAACTGAACTCCGCAACTGAACCTTGTAGTTCAGGAGGCGCTGAGGTCGTAGTCCTGGCGCAGGATTCTCAAAATCACTAAATAAAAGCTAATCTCACTCGAAACCGACCGTTGGAACGATGGGAATTATATTGATGTTTCGATTAATTCCAGGACAGTGCTGGAGTTGACCTTAAACGACCTATCTTGAACCCCGAACATCCCTAACGTGCCCTAAACAAAGAAACAAAGACAGTGTGGGAGTTCCATTCCCATCCTGTCCTTAGACATTCTCAGAGCTGAGCGATGAGCCGATTGCGCGTCCTTGAAAGGCGCATGTCCCTTGGGCAAAAGAATAAGGGCATGCAACCAAATTGAAGCAAGCCCATCAGAAACTTCATCAACTCCGACCGGTTATAAACCGTAAACGTAGCCTCAGCCCCGAAAATACAGTGCTCTTATACACATCCATTCTCCGACCACTCCTTCTTTACGCATGCCCGATCTGGTGACATTCAGCAGCATCCCACATAAACAAGACAGAATCCTCCGCATTGCAACCAAAGCTCCACGGTTTGTTAGAAACTCAACCCACCATTAAGATTTCAACCGAAAATCCATAAAAGAGCAAATCATTCACATATCCCACAATTTCTTCTTCCGCCTACCTAACATAACCGGACCATCTTTTTACAATCTCGGCATAGATATTCCTTGCTTCCTGAGAATAAAAAACAGATGTCTCCTTCATTCATTCTTAAACTGCTTTTCCACGTTTGAATAGATAATTAACTTTTGTAATTAAAATCATCTCTAGTGATACTCTGGCGGTGCTCATTGAGTTTCCCCACTCGTAATTTTTAAGATTAGAATAAGTCACCAATCATCTATAGAGCCGAAAAGCTGAACGACGTAAATTCAGAAAGAATAAATAAATGAATAAAAAAAATAAAAAAAAAGAATAAGGGCAAGGTTAAGGTCGCAGCGATGCGTTGACAGGTCTCAAAGGTAACAAATGGGTCTTGCGACGACAACAACACTATTATGAGAGGGGAGTGGTGAAGACAGAGGGCACTCACGGATGGCGCGGATGATGCCTTCCTGCGGGACGGAGCCCAGCAGCCAGGGCACGTGCGCGAAGTCGCCCATCTGCATGCTCACGCTCGGCTCGTCCACCAGGAAGGCCCCGCGCGCCGGCGCCTCCACCACCGGCCGGAACACCGTCAGCGGGTCGATGTCCCAGAACTGCGCACGACGCCCCAAAGCGCTCAACAGCTTTTCCACAAAATAACCACGTTCGTTTGAAAATGTTTGGGGTTACACTACGGTAAAGGCATCAGTAGTGGCCTCTTCACGCAAAACAATTTGGGGGAAAAATTGTAAAATCTCATTGAAAACAACTATTAATTAATTCCTGAGTTAAAGCAGAAGAATGTTGATCACACCTTGACTGCGTTTGCTATTCCCTCGAAAAGAAAACTAAGTTGGTGCCCATATTGGTTTGTCCAAGGCAAATGCCATAGAACGAATAGACATTTTCCCAACAAAGCACCTTTGACATTAATTCAGGTCTGAAAATGTGCTGAGGAATGAATGTAAGGGGTATTTATTTTTTATTCTAGTTGGGAGCTGGTAGGTGATGGTTAAGTCGTAATGAGCTGCTTATGTTTCCGAGTTTATTTTGGAAAAATAAATTGTTAGATTGGAGCGCAATATGGAGATATATAGGGGATAGATTCAATTAAAATCAATGTTAAGCCGGGATGCCACACTTTGTCAAAAGCTTTCGAAATGTCTAAAAGGATAACAATTGTATGAAGTTTTTTTTAAATGCAATGTGTATGTGCTCCGTGATTCTTAATAACTGAATTGGTGAGATGTTGAAACTTTATTAGTGAAGTGAAACTGGTGCATTCGGATGGTTTGAGTTTTGTTCAGATGGGACTTTAGTCTTTAAAGAATTATTTTTTCTAGGATTTTTTACATAGTCGGAAGGAGGCTTATGGTCTGTACATATCACTGCTGGTGAGATTCTTAAATGGCTTGGGATGGGTATTACATTCAAATGTTTCCAAATAACGGGAAAATAGCCACTTCTAATCTTTCAGTTGTAAATATTGGTAATATATGCAACTTGAGATTTGGTAATTTTTTAAAAAATTGGGTTACTTATTTTGTCGTGTCCGGGGGCATTTTTTAATGCCAAATTCTTAATTAAATTGATGACTGCATTTGGGGAAATGTAGTTTATTTTGTGTGGTGCATTATAGTTGGGGGCTGCTGCTATTTCGAGAATGTTTGAATGCGAGGTGTGAGGTCGGATGCACGCGTGTGGGCGTGCAGTGTCTCACGTGGAAGCGGTGGCCGGCCTCGGTGAGGGCGTTGGCGTCGGCGCGGCGCAGGCAGGCGAGCGCGTCGTCCATGCAGGTGGCGTTGCACGCGAGGAACTCGGCCTGCTGCAGCGCGATGGGCGCCGGGTCCAGCGTCTTCGCCCACGACGCCAGCGCCGAGCCGCTCTGCGAGATGGCGCGGTGGAACAGACCTGCGCACGCGCGCACACGCTCCACCACACGGCTCTGGCCACGCAACGCTCAGTTGCAGAGCACGCACCCGCCCAGGAACGGACCTGCGTGCTCCCGTACACTGACCACGCGCGCACAGCGCGTTTCAAAAGTTACGAGTAGGTATACTTCGGTTTTTCTTCCTTGGCGCGTGGGGGTGTGTAATCAAAATGGAATATCTCACGGTATTTCGCGCCGTTCTCGGTTGTGCCGCTAAGAGTCACATGATCGCCAGCACTGCTCGATACAGTCGCGATCATTGGACTCCTAACGGCACAACCGATAACGACGCGAAATACCGTGAGATATTCCATTTTGATGACACACGCCCACGTCCCAAGAAAGAAAAACCGAAGTATACGATGGAAGAGATCTGCGCAAGCATTCACTATTCCAACTCAAGTACTGAATCAAAGAGCTAGGTCGAATTCAGCCGCTGTCTGGAGCAGAATTCTAGCGACCCGCTGCTCTGATCGGTAATTTCCCGTCGTTTCTTTACCAACGCCAGGCGAATACCAGAACAGTACCCTAACATACCGACCACGGACCGCGCGCGAAGTTTCCGTCCCCAGTCTTGTCCCCTCCACCTCCCTTACATAGACACAGACAGGCACTCACTACACTACCACTACTCTCGGCTGGGACATTTACTTATTTATTTTAGCAAACACAAATTGTCATGTATTTATGCTGGAGCATTTCTCAAGACTTTTAATTTATACGTCATATTACTCACTAAACATTTTTCAACAATTAGGCAAATTAAAAATAGAATATTATAATTTTTTTCGTTATGACTTTCCTTAATAACATAACAGAACTTATAGTTCTGTTCGAGTTAATTTTCTTTTTGAACAAATATATTAATTTTTTGTAAATAATAAACAATTGACATGTTGCTGGAATGTTTTTCTATGCTTCGGAAATGCAATTTTTTTGCCTAGAAACTTTTTCAAACCAACTTTTCAGACATTCGGAATATCCAAGTAGTTTATTAGAGAAAATACGCTTAAAATTATCTTAAGAGCTTATATTCAAAGTTTCGACGTTTCCTCTTGGACACACGACTCCACACATGGTACTAATACCCAAAGAAGTTGTCGCACCAGGAAATCCGAATTTGCCCATCACTCAGTGTGGGACTCGAACTCGCAGACTTGGGCTTCACGGTTCGCTCCAAACTCCATGCGCCACCAAGGCGGTCTAGTTCCTCTGCTTATCTCATGAAACATACTATTTACACTGTTAGGGCACTCGCAAGGGGTGATGAGTGAAAAGTGCCGATTTTTAATTTTTGGCGAAATGAATTTCTGCATATTTTTCTCTTTAAAATTATGCGCTTCGTCGTCATCTCACAATTATATATTAAAATTCCAAATATTGCATTGCCCTCAGCGAGATAATTGTTTCGAGAGTTTCATTTTCGATTTTGTTCCCAGATGCTGAATGAATGTTTAAATAAATTAACTCGGACTCAAATACCAAAAATATTTTTATATGAAATAGACAATAAGGCTTTTATCGAGTATTGAAAGTGCTATGACAAAATGTGGAAAGTTTCAAAGATTAAGAATACGTAGAAACAAATAAACACACATTCAAATCTAGGGGAAAATTGCCAAAGAGAGATGAAAAAAGGATGAAGCATAAAAAAATTAAAATGTATGTAGGGCAAAAGAAGTGCTAGAAGTAAATTACAAGTAGAAATAGAAGACGACCCTATCAATTGAATATGGAATCCTGGAAAGCATTGAAAATCTTCGTACTTCATTTCCCTTGAGTTGATTTTTTCTATATACAAGGAACATATTCTCAATTTCTAAAAGTCTCATCCGCACCAAATTTTACATATAATTTAATGTATGTAAATACATACTTTAATAGATTTTTTCAAAAATATAGTCATATTTATCACGTTCTGTATCAACTCTGCCACCGAGTGAAAATCCATTAGCAGGAAATAATAATAATAATAATAATAATAATAATAATAATAATAATAATAATAATATTTATTAATAATAATAATTATTATTATTGTTATTATTATAAGTGTCAAAATTCTGATTTATTTGCTGTAACTTTCATTCACTTTCAAAACCTAATTTAAAAAATAATATAACTTTCGCAAAATTCTCTGTGTATAGTGTGCAATAAAAAAATTTATATTTTAGTCGTGGAAAATGAAGGCGATAGTCTTCCAAGTATCTGAGAAAATATTCCTCCAACAATTCCCAATTGAAGACGGGATAGATACTTCCGGAAGCAGGTAGAACGGGCGTACCTTTGGAGAGCGGCGACAGCATGTGGAGGTGCACGGAGGCCGCGCCGGCGCTCTGCCCCATGATGGTGACGAGGCCCGGGTCGCCGCCGAACGCCGCGATGTTGCGCTTCACCCAGCGCAGCGCCTCCGCCTGGTCCTTGAGGCCCGCGTTGCCCGGCGCGCGCGCGTCCCCGGAGCTCAGGAAGCCTGCGCACCACCACACACGCCTTTCCATCGGCACGCGCTCTCTCTCCAGCGACTCTCACTGGCAAGTGCTTGGGTTCGACTCTCAAAAGTGGCGGATTTCCCACTGGCTAGAGAGCTGCGTCAAATTCAACCTCTGCCTGGAGGAGAATTCTAGCGACCGGCTGTTCTGATGGGTAGTTTTCCGTGGTTTCTCCGATCAACACCAGCGAATGCCGGAGGAGTACCCTAACAAACGGGCCACGGGCCGTGAACGATCTTTCTTTCCTCCTCCTTGTCGTATCCTCGCCCCTTGCTTACACACACTTACATGCACTACACTATCACACGTGTTAGGAGATCAGTTTAGAGCTTGTCCGGGCTGGGGTGGTGCCCCGCTGGTGAGAGATTCCTGGTTGGGCCCGCTAGTCGACGGAAGGTCGGCGCCGGATCTCACCATCCAGCGGGGAAAGAACAAGGAGAACATATCACTAGGATGAACATGGACTACACATACGGGACTAATGATCTTAGCCGTTGACACGCCCGGAGAAGCCGGCCACTAGAATTCTCCTCCAGACAGCGACTGAACTTGACCCAGCTATCTAGCTAGTGTCGAAAATCCTGCCACCGTCGGCACTCGAACCTGGTAACCTCCCTGTCAGAGGCACTGCAGTGAGAAAGATTTTGTATGCATTGTCAAAATTTCAAGAACCACCACTATTCACCAAGTTTTGCAAGCACTTAGGAATGTTTTCGATGAACTTCTGCAGCCTAAAACAATTTTCATACGAAGTTAAAACCCGCCCACGCCTTAGATGGAAGTAGCGCGTCTGCGATATCAATAGAGTTGGGTTTAAAGCTCAAGGTCTCATGCTTTTGGGCTTGGTCAAGAACTCGCTGGTCCACTTTTATGGCTTCTGTGTGTCATGGCCAGCGACGGAGGAGAAAGTGCAGCTAATTTGAGTTTTTCCACTCTGCCCGAACCCGAATTTGTAGACCATGATTTTAATATTAACGCTTAATTGATTGATACTATCTTAACTTAAAGAAAGAGCAGCATGTACAACTGCGCTTCGTGAGCATTCGTACCTGACATGTGTTCGTAAGCAAACGAAAGAGGTAAAGAAGGGGAGTACGTTGGAAAATCCGAATGCTTTGTGGGATGTCTATTTCCTTTAAAAACTTAAACTGGTTGCGGTATCCACGATAAAAAGATTCATTACATGCGAAAGCCACATGCCAAATCTGTTTGATTTTTCAATTTCTAATTATTGCATTTTCAAAAGAAACAACAGGAGTAGTTTACTTCCAACCCATAAAAGTAAGTACATTGCTTCATTTGACCCAGAAATTCATTTTGCATCAGTGCGAATTCCTTATGAACGCTTTAATTCGTTGTTTACTAACATGTATTGAAACTTCGGGACATGATTTTTAATAGAGAGAAAAGAATACGTATAAAAGGGCCATTGCGGCTTGAGTTCTTATGTGCTCATTTGCGGAGTTCTTTCTTACATTTGAAGTCAAGTTTATTCTGTGGAATATTCTACTGCTGACGATCCCAAGCCATTTTTTTAGGGGCGCGTATGGCAACTTGTTAGCTAGTAATGTGAATCTTCCTCTACATTCACAGCGAAGTCGAAGAAAGCCCTGTTCTGACGCAGGGGAGACCGATTTAAATCTTTCATTGGATACTCAGTAAAGAGAGTCCTAACAAACTGCAATTACATTGGAAGTGTCATATTGCACAAGCTAAAAGGTTTTTTAAACAAATTATGGCCGATAACGGACAACCCCTTAGCGAGCAGGAAGCAAAGTCTCAGTATTACCAACACGCAACTTTCCATTTTTGGACTCATGGTGTGGCTACTCTAATATGTTGTTATTGAGCGAAATTCGCCTCAAAGCTTGCCGTTGAGGTTTCACAGTCTGTCTGTCTTACGAGGGACATTCACAACCGCTCATGTCTGGGTTCATCGTTCGCAAGACTTCAGGTTGTGTTCTCGGACTGAAATCCTCTCGCGTGAACTTGATTTGCCCAGAGCCGATTCAGATGAAGGTGTACCACATTTCGGATGTCACACACTACAAAACCCATATTGTTTTATCTCGGAGAAAAATGATTTATCTTTTAAGATAATTACATTTGAACATTAACAATCATAACTTTCGTGTTAATATGCAATTAATCCCTTTAATTTAATTATAACGATATATTAAAGTCACACTTAATATCAACAAAACCTTTAAATATTATTTCTTTGTAACAAGATTATTAATTTATTATTGACCCTAAGAATATCGGGTGGTGAGGCCCCGTTCAAAAGGTGGCTCAGCCGCCTCTCCCCATCCCATTGGATGTCATGATTGTTTATTGATGTTTTCGGACATCTCATTAGTTCCTTTACTGCAGGGAACTTTTTACTCCAAGAGGCAGTCTCTCACTGGATAGTGACTTCTGAGCCGACCTACACTTTGGTTTGAGGGAGATTCCCCCTCCAAGTATCCTCTGGGGCACCGCCCTTCCTGGGAGAAGCTCGAAACCCCCGACTGGCCCCCCGACATGTGTGATAGTGTAGTGCATGTACGTGTAAGCTATATGTAAGGAAAGAAGATAGGACAACGAAGAGAAAGATAGAGACCGGTCCATGACCCGTTTATTAAGGCTCGAGCATTCGTCTGGTATTTATCGAAGAAACCAAGGTAAACTGCCAGAGATGCCGGCCGCTAGAATTTTCCTCCAGACAGCGTCTAAATTCGACCTCTCTAGCTATCGACGGGACCCGAAAATCCGTTACCGTCGGGATTCGAAACCTAGGATCTCCCGGACAGAGTCGCTGAAGAGTCAGCGGCAGTACTAGATCTGAGCTTAACTGGCATAATGACACTGGATCTCGACACTGCGTCAGTTCAAAGCATTGACTGCGTGTAAATGTGATATGAGATGTTTTGTAGTATTAACGTGAGCTTGCGTTATGTAAATGCAGGCCCGCGAAAATCTTTTTTGAAGAGTAGTTGCATTCAATCTTGCATTCAATTTGCTTTCTTTTCTGCATCGCGTTTTGGCTGCAGGGCCTCGGTCATGGTGTGCATCGAATACGAACGGAACAATAACAATATGATAGGCTGCTCACCAGACTTTCACAAGTTTCCTACTCGTTAGGTACCTGAGGTCACGTACATAACTTATTAGGTAGTAAATTCTCAACAAAGGTAACACTTTCTTGACCCATTATTTGAGAGAGAGAAATCAGACCACTGAATTCTGTTATAGATTGGAAAACACCTCATATTAAATTGCCGATCCTACGACCGATTTAGAAATGAGATATAGTTTTATAAATATCCCGAGATATTATGAAGTGGAAAACGAATTATCCGCTGGTTCACTGCGGATAGATACGAATATAATAGTTTTCAAAAATTCGATGAGGGTAGTGAGTAAGCCAATATAAGAATTAAAGGACACCTATTTTTGTTTTGTACCGGTTGAACCTGTATTTAACATAACGTTGTCGAGTATTTCAATATTGTACAATATTCTTGCTGCGTCAAGTGCAGTTCTTGCTGTGGAAATCTCGTGTGCTTTGCGCAGCTTATTTCTGTAGCGTGCGTCAGGGCTACGTGTGCTACGTGTGTAACGAACCTAAAGGGCACTACAGCGTCGCAGGTTGGAAGGTCTCCTGATAATTCCACGCGAAGGAGAATTCTAGCGGCCGGATGCTCTGTTTTCCGCTGTTTCTCCGATTAACACCATCACCTCTAACAAAAGGGCCATGGACCCGCATGACCTACACTACACTATCACACGAATTATTTATGTACCATTTCCACGACGGGAGACCACTCTGGAGCACTCCGGCTGGGCCGGTGCCCCGCTGGTGGGAGATACCTGACCGGGGGGGGGTGAAATAATCACGCCAGCAAACGTGTAGGTCGGCGCCGGATCTCACCACCCAGCTAGATGGAAGATCACCGCCACCTCCCGTAATCAGATATGCACTACGCGTACAGGACTAACGATCTTCGCTGTCGGCGCGCCCTGTTGGAAATACTAATGAACCAATCAGTCAATCCACCGTTGACTCACCGAGGGCGCCGAGGCGGTAGTTCATGGTGACGAAGACGAGGTCGTGGTCCAGCAGATACTGCGGCCCGTTGAAGTAGGACGCGCCCGACCCCGCGAAGAACCCGCCTCCGTGGATGTACACGAGAACCGGCAGCTTCGCGTCCGGCTCCAGCTGCAACAAAGCAGCCACCCACTCGTTTTTTTTAAAGTAATTTCTTATTATCCTTGTTTGACAATATTATATCTTTGAAGGATTATGTTACAAATTATATACCATCATTTTTAACTACATTTCACCATACCTGTACAATATTTGAAAACAATAATATTGAAACTAACTACTAAGGACACACAGGAAGGGTCCTTCAGAAAAATACATACCATATTTGGATTAAGAAATACATGTTAAATTTAGAAATGTTTGAGCCTGTTTTACAGCTAATTACTGAGGATGCAGTAGGTCTTTAGAATATCTTGTTTTAATTCGAGGAAAAATATTGATTTACCTACATTGTACGAAGGAGTGCCTGGGCAAGATGAAAGAGAGGAGTAGAAATTGAAAGAGGGTTCCCAACCCAAGTTTTTAGCGGTTCTATACAAGTTCTTTTAAAATTTGATCATTTCTAATATACCATGGTGCTTTTAAAAAATTTTTAAAAATGTGTTTTGTAGTATTTATAGTTTTTGAAGATTGCTTTTAGTGGAACCTCCACCCACTCGTGTGGCCTCCTCCGCGCTCGCTCGCACCACCAACCTCAAAACCACACATTCGCTGCACGAAGTGTACTACCGGGTGTTTTTTATCGTTCGCCGAAGATTCCGGCCGCGTCGTCCGGGCAGTTGAGGGCTCATTCGCCCGGCAAACCGCTGACTCAACTCCCGTGCTATCCGAGAACTACCGCTGCGCCGCTTAACGTATCTTAAAGAAGATGCTGAAAGTGGTGTCCTTCGGCTCGAATACATTCTTGGCACCTCCGAAACACATTCTGATTTGCCCTTTGAAGTAAGTCTCAGGAATTGCTGCGATTTTCCCTTCAAGAGAGCTTCACGAACAACCACTTCACGACATAAAGATCGGAGTGTGGTGTGCGTTGAGTTCCACAAGAATTATCGAACCTATTTTTTTCAACACCACCGTTACTGATGACGTTTACATACATCAAATATTGGCATTATTCTTCGAACAATTGACACCAGAAGAAAGGCACTATGGTTACTTTCAACAGGATTCGGCAACTGCTCACACTGCTATTCGATCCATGAACGTTTTAAATAATGTTTATTGTGACGATCGTATAATTATAGTCGCATAATTAGTCGTGGGTTATGGCCTCCTAGATCACCTGATCTATCTCCTTGTGATTTTTTCCTGTGGGGGTACTTGAAAGATCAGGTGTATGCAGAAAACCCGCATTCGGAGGAAGAGCTCCGGCGCTCTTTTGAAGAGAAAATCGCAGCAATTCCTCGAGACGTACTTCAAAGGGCAAATTAGAATGTGTTTCGGAGGTGCCAAGAATGCATTTGAGCCGATGGACACCACTTTCATCATCTTTAAGATACATTAAGCGGCGCAGCGATAATTCTCGGTTAGCACGGGAGTTGAGTCAGCGGTTTGCCAGGCGAATGAGCCCTCGACTGCCCGGGCGACGCGGCAGGAATCTTCGGCGAACGATAAAAAAAACACTCTGTATGTAAGCCATGCACGTGCTGTAGAATATGAGGAGCAGTCATCAAAACGCATATTATCCACTGATGGAAAAAGTTGAGTTTCACATGAAATCGTATTGTTTTTAATACACTCTACACGCTCCTGCTTTCAGATTTCTGCAAAACATATTTAATTTAATGTGTTAAAAAGCTTTTTGAAGAAATTTGAAGCTTGAAATTTGAAAGCTGGAAGGTGCAGAGCTTGTTAAAAACTGCATGATTTCATATCAAACTCAGTTTTTTTCACCAATGAACAATATGAGTTTTGATTAGTTGCTCCTCATTTATTCTTCAATGCTCTGTCGTGCCATGACGAAATATCCCTTCAATATTTTTCAGTAATTGCTGGGGTTATGTGGAATACAAGCAAATGGTTCAGTAATATTTTACCGCCATATCAACAAAAATGTTTATAACTGTATTCGTTCATATGTCATTGCATGTTTTAACTTTATTGAAAATCGAACTTCGAAGTTGGAACAGTTTTTGAAGACGAGTATGCAGCAAAATTGAAACGTTTCGGGGGGGGGGGGGGGTACTACCAATCTTTCTTGCGACAATAAGATTGTATAAATCGGAAACGTGATTCTGAATCCTCAAATGCATTTTACTATCGTGTGAATTTTTCCCTCTATATCTTGTGGCATTTACGTAAGCTTTGTAGTAAGTTATTTACATATCAGAATTGATTCTGCAATTTTAGCTACTGAAGCAAAACGATAGTTCCTATAAAATGTAAGTGAAATATACAATTTCCATGTAGTTTTGGCTCTTGAAACTTCCGTCTGTACAGCCCTACTCTGCCGCCAGATAAGATAATCGTAGTTATTTTACACCGGCAGGACTCAGGTTGCCTGGTTTTAATTTCTGACGGCTGTTCATTTTCTCACTACCTCTGAAAATAATTCCAGGTATAATAGTTTTTCAGGATAACTTTCAGTTTCATATTGGTTGCAAATATGTTGCATATGAACCTCATGTGAACTTAACTCTTTCTGAAAAAAAAATCAAGAATTTTCGACAAGACACGACAGATCATTCCCTTGCAAGCCTCCTTCGGCATACACCAGGTGACTCATTAAATTAGTACATTAAATTATCTCCAGAAATACGCAATGTGCAAAATAAGTTTGGCAAAAATTGTCATTTTTTTAGGGGAGATATGCTTGTGATTCTTTCATCCACGCTCGTCAGCTAGTTTGGAGGGTGGTGTGAACTTCGAAATGTAACCCCATGTTTTATTGCAGATTAGGATTTTCATCCAAAAAGTACGTGTTTGTCTGAAGGATCTTCCCGATATGCAATAAATGTCGCTGTAAAAAATTAAAATGAATTGCCGTTACATTACATCCTCAATATTGAATATTTGAAGAGAAACAGTCCACCCTAGGGGTAAGAGAAACAGTCCACCCTAGGGATAACTCTTCCAACTCTTTATTACTTCACTGCACCAATCGCTATTTATAGAAAATGTCAACGCACGAATGACATTTTATTAGGTTATTTCCACAAATGGAATTACGCCCAAATGATGTCGAAAAAGGCGATAAATATTAATTATTAATAAAATTGACTATTTCGGAGCACATCGCCTCCTATGACGTATCGAAGCTGAAAGGTAATGAAGTTTTAGGCAAGAGCTGTGAGAAAAACTGATATTTTTTGAGATACGCCGTCTTAATTGGTAATAATCAAATATATTGACAAACACTGTTGTTGTTAATTTTATGAATGAATAAGTCGAACAGTTATTACAATTGGTTTTTTTGAGAGGAGTTCCACGTACATGTTCCACGTTGAAGTACAATGTGCAAATGTTTTTGAAGTGCAAATATAGAAATAAATGAAGAAAAAAGCAATTTCACTTAAACAACACATTTCTTCACATCAACTACACATTTCAACTGTACAACACAACACGAGGGATAAAATTACTTGTGATTCGACACATGAATTTAAATACACACCTATGCAATATTATCGTGTGAATTGAACTGCATCTGTTTGTACATGAATTGACGTGTCGAGTTGGGAAACAAATAACACAATTGGAACATACGACTCACAAACACATAATTGAGTCTGTTCACATTGATTCACATTGTTACCTTATTGAGCAGATGATCGTAGCAAACATCAGTCCTTTTTGTTGTTAAGTCCACAAATGGATTTACCACAGTACATACATTGGGAAGCTGTTTGGAAATAAAATGATTTTAACCATATTTGAATAGTTAAACTGGAAGTCTCTGCAGCTGTTTTGATATGCTCTTGTAACTAGGACAGCAATTATAATCAATATTGTTTAATATTGCATATTAAAACGTAAATGAAACTTTTTAGGACAGCTACATTCTAGGTACAGCATTTCCTTCAAAAATTCATAATGATAATAAAATTAAATATAAATGTTATTCCAATCGTAAAAGACGTAATTAATAAATATAAATTATTGCCAGCATATAAAATTAATTCAAACGTAGTCATTATTATACTTTCAAATGCCTTAAATTGAAGTTACTCGTCCATTCAAGTCATATTATTTTAGGAAAATTTTCAAAAGTATTTTTTTATTTAAAAAAAAACGCGTCGTTATTTCATTGTGATTAAGTTTGTAAGTGCATTCGTTTCAACTGGGGAGCAATGTTAAGAACTTTTTATGTATGTCCACTTTTCTGGAAGAACATTTCTTTTAAAATACAATAGATTAAAATAACAAGAAAGTTTCGTTGCACAGCATTTTGCTGAAACTCAGAATGAGTAAAGATGGCCAAACCTCACCTTAGGCGTGTACACGTTGAGGTAAAGACAGTCTTCTGAGCCCGACACCGGGTAAGGCGGCACTAAATAGTTCTTCTGAACACAGAACTTGCCGTCGTTGGTGGCGTCAAGCACTCCTTCCCACGGCCCGGCAGGGACTGGCTCCTGCAAACAAAGATCGCATTTGGAAAAGCAATTTTTACTTTCTCGTTATAGGGTAGAGAGAAAGTTATGTAATGCTGTGCGGAAACAGGGCAAATTTTCGGCAGAAAAGCTCTTATTACAGGGCCCTGGTACCGAAAAAGTGGATAAATCCAGTCGCTTAATTTAGAAAAAAGGTCCAACACGTGGTTTAGCCAGAATTCATATTTTGTTAGTCCTTGATACCAAAAAATCGAATGACAGCAAAACGTCTGCCCGTCCGTGAACAACACTAGCAGCTAAGACGTTCTGCCGATTTTCTCCAAAATTGATATTCCTCAATCAATCTGGCAGATGTCGCGGGCTTCTTAAATTTGAAACCAATGTTTTAATTTTAGTGGGTACTGAAACCTATAGGATATTTTCAAATTTCTCAAAAAAATGATTGCATCGATTTTGATTAAATTTTGTCGTTGGATGGTGTGAAGAACGTTTAAGAGAATGGTACAGGTCTAATTTTCGTTAAAAAACCGAAAATTACAAAAATACAATTTTTCCGGCGTCTACCTCCAACTACAATTATGAAGAAAGGGATTATTTCCTTAACGAAATCTGTCTTTTTAAAGATAGATTTTTAAATAAGGTCATGTACAATTTTTCGAAACTTTTAGTACTTTTCGCGTAATTTTGCATGAAAGTACGGGCGAGAAAGTACGTGTTGTTTTAGCACTACTAGTTTATGCTCGTATGCATGTATGTAATTACATCAGTGTGTTGAAATTGTACGATTACTAGATCACTAAGACTGCGAAATTACTCGTTTAATTTTCATAAATTCAAAATCTCGGGAAAAATAATACGTATTATGAAAGTTTGATTTATGTAGTTGAAAGGACTAATATGAAGATGCAAGCAATGTGATTAAGCACGAGAATCCTTTCACCGACTCTTGATAAGTGTATGATTGATTTTACTTAGTTGATTTTCGTTCAGTGCGTAAAACAATTACTTAACAAGTTCAGCGTAAGCGGTTGTTGTAAATATGTTGTCTATTTGACTAATGTGAGAGTAATGTGCTTTTAGCTTTCATTTAGTGAGATAATTCTTTGTATTTAACTTTAAAGGAGCTAATGATTTAAAAGAAAAGTATAGTTCAATATAATATAATATAATAAGGAAAAACACATATTCAAAGTCACAAACTGGATAACATAGTCAAGTTTTTTAAAAACAGAAAGGACTGAAAACTAGCCAAGTCTGACCACCAGCGTCGAAATCAGAAAGCCAAATGCAGAATACTTGAAATTTCATTCTCTTAAAAAAAAATACCACTGTCATATAATAGTACATTATGAAACAATGATGTAATGATGGGTATTAATACACAAGTTTGATATTACGATACGAGCTCGTTCCTCGCTCATATGGTAAACTTTACACGAGTGTATTAATACCCATTACATCGAGTTTCATACGGTACTTTTTCTACGACTTATAGTAACTTTCATAAATTAAACTTTTACATTGAATCATTTCGTGGCAATTGGCATATAGGATTCAGCCAAGGCCACCTAGTGGACAGCTCCCTACCCACCGCAGGTGGCTTTGTTTTACCAGTCCGCCAGCGAGGGAGTACAGAAGTTGCAGCAATAATTCCGACGCGACGTCACCATTTTTGCTTTTTCTCTTATTTCAGGAAGTATCAAATCCACCGTTGATTCACTAGACAGTTTAAACTAAAGAATTGGCTGTTTTTTAAGAACAACTACATGGTCACAACATATAGCCCAAAATGACTTGCGTTCAGATGTTAAACTTAGACAAATGCGCTAGCATCCAAGTGAAATTACGATTCATTTATTTTAAATAATATTTCACATTAAAAAGTACTGCTAATAAAAAGTTTAAAGCTGAGAAGCAGAATATAATATTAAATACAATTTTAATGTATACAATCGAATGCAACATTTACTAAAAGATCCTCAATGATTATTGAAGTGTAAATACCTGGTTGTAAGTTTCTCTGTGATTGGTCAAGAACCTATATCATAATGAAAACTGTTTCGTAATGAGTATCATTATGCAACGGGTTGCAGCCATTAAATGACAGAATTATACAATGGGAGTAGAAAAAATACATATAGGGAGCATAGGCTTCCGCGACCGGAGTCAGTAACTGTTTGGCTGCCCGAGAGAGCGTGCTAGGCACAGGTGCCAACGTTTCCGCCGCCACTCTGTAACCTTCCTCATGGTGAAAAAACTGCCCTGAGAAAGGCCGCCTAGTGGTGGCCGAAACGTTGGCACCTGTCCTTAGAACGCGGCGTCTCCCGGACAGCCCTAATATGTAGCCCTGTAGCTACATTTATCATATAATAATTATAATATATAGCTACTTGGCTGTCCGAGAGACGCTGCGTCCTTGGCACAGATGCCAAGGCTTCGACCACCATTCTGCGACCTTCCTCAGGGCAATTTTTTCACCCTGAGGAAGCCAAGTAGCTACGTATTATATAGACAATCGTTGATTGGCTTTTAATTAAAGGAATATTAATTGCAAGAACAATGTAGGCATCACAAAAGGAATAGGCATAGGAATGCCGTAGCAAGACTGACCATGAAGCGCAGTGCGCCGAGCGGGGGCTGCGCGTAGGGGATGCTGCGGAAGGCGTAGATGCGGCGGCCGAGGCGGGAGGGCACCACCGCCCCGCGCATGCGCCCCTGCGCCACCTGCACCTCGGGAGCCGCCTCCGCCCCCGTCCCCGCCCCCGGGCCCGCCCCAGCGGCCGCTGCCTCTGCAGCCGCCGCCGCCGCCGCCGCTGCCGCCGCCGCCGCTTCAGCCGCCGCCAACTCCGGCGGTGGCGTCGCCGCCGCGGGCGGCAGGGTCGTCGTCGTCGCCGCTGGGAGCTCTGTCGTCTGCGCACACCAGGACATGGTACAAAGTGTAGTGTCATGTAGTGCGATTTTTTGTAACTTTGCCCCTAAAGGCCAGTCTTCACGAATAAATATGTCACGGTATTTCGCGTTTCTCAGGCTTGCCGCTAGATATCGCATGATCGGGATCGTATGAAGCATCTATTTGCGATCATGCGACATCTATCAGCACGAGCGAGAAAGACGCGAAATGCCGTGTGATATTTCATCGTCGCTGTAGAGGCTTGAGAGGCAAAGCTATAAAAATCTCATTATAGTGTACTTTCATATTTCGCAGCCTCAGCACACTAATAATCAAAAAATAAATATCATATATTCATAATAAATATCAAATATCAAAAATAAAATTCATGAAAATAAATAATTAACTTCCAATCAACACTATTCATTTGTATTTCACATGTAGTGCAGTGCAGAGTAAAGCTATACAAAGAAGCTGCTGTATCGCATAACAGAAGAAAGATAAGGTGAAAAAACGTAGTGTGGTGTAATGAAATAAAGTGACAGAGTGGGTGGGAAACTAATAGGGATGTTTAAAGAAATGACTCAAAATCCACATTGTGGCTCTCTCTTAAAAAAAGAGATTGTATCTTAGTGTACGTATGCTTATGATTATAAATATGTATGCATGTATACTATATAGGGCAAGTGTGTGTTCGTGTTATATGTGTACGTGTGAGTGAGCATCCATGTACAAGAATGTATGTGTATTTTTGTGTGTATGTATACATGAATGTATATATATTGTGACGAACGCGGGTGCCCACGTTCGTCCCACACGTCCACACAACATGCAAACGACGGCAGTAGACTGGGCGAGCGAGCGCGGCGCCATTCAAAAGGGGCGCGGCTGTGTAACCGCTGCCGTCGAGACTGTTGCGCGCGATGCCCGCGGCGCGGCGCACACAAGATGAGTGTAGGTGGTGAGACTGGGGAGAGGGAGATGGCGCGCCGCAACCCCTACGAGGAGAGTGGTCACATTAAAACGGCGAGCCGCTGAACATTCCTTCTTCTGGTTCCGATCGCCGTTCAAGCAGCAACATCGACATAGATTCAGCGAGGGATTAAGTAGGAGTTTCTGGACGTCAGAAAGACGTATAGATAGTATTCACGAACGAATTCATTAGAAATTTGCCGGAGGAGAGTTGTTCATCAGATAAGGACGGATGTATTTAATTCAGATTAAATCGTTCAAAGCGATGCAGTGGGCAGTAAAGAAGGGACAGTAATTTGTGTAGTGAAGAAGCAGTCACTTTCAATCAGAAGCATTAATTAGAACTGTGCTATCGAGTGCTTCGCGAACGCCCGAATTACGCAAATTCGCATTAGTTAATCATTTGCGACGTGCGAAGGACAATCGGACGCGGGCGTGAACGAGACGACGGGCAAGAAAGGACCAGATGAGGACGTGAGGCGCTGTGCAAGGAAAAGGGAAGAAGACGGAAGACAACGCGGAAAGCATCGCGGAAGGCGACGACCGAGGTGGAAACGGCACGCGCCGAAGCCGAGGGCAGCTTCCGCGGGCGAGGCGCCTGGCGCGCCGCTGTCGCGAGCCAAGGTCAGGACCCGAGACGAGCAGCAAGCGGAGGTGACGGCGAGCAGCGCAAAAGCGCTGAAATGTAGGTCAACGCCCACGACCGAGGAAGAACTTATTAAAAGGCAACGCTTCTAGGGGGGAAATTAAAGATTTCTGCCAGTTTTAAGCAATTTGTCTGCAGAACTGGGATGAAATTTGTATAATTTATGTTGTTACAGTAACGATAAATTGTTTGAGTTTTACGTAATCGTCCACATTTTATGTTAAATTTGCTTTGAATTAAATGATGAAAAACCCGGTGTCACTGGGTAAACTAAATAGAAATCGAAGTAAATTTCATGAGTAAGCTGAACGACGGGAATTCCCAGATAGTGAAGTATGCGCAAAGAAATGAATAAAGATTTCATGCATTCTAGAGAAAGGTACCATTTTTGTTCCGTTTTTATGTGTATTCAGTTTAATCAGCTAAGCGGTTTCAGTATATTAAACCCAGTTCAATTGATTTCTGTGTACTTGTTTGCATTCCATCTCATCACCCAGAAAGATCCCACTGCCCTGAGTTATCGCAAAGCTCGCAAGAGCATATCTGCAAATTCCCAACAGGCGCCTACGAATTGATAGGCGGGAATTTTCGTCAGTATATATATATATATATATATATATATATATATATATATATATATATTCATATATGAATTTTCCATAACCATCATATTAAAAACAACAGTGTATCTCAAATATAAAAGCAAATATTTGGGGGGATAATTACATCCTGAAGAGGCGGAATTTCCTTTCCTCCCTCCCCTGAGAAACCGACACTGATAGGTAGATTGCTTAAAGGTAAGTAAAAGTATTAATAATTTGCAGGAGCCGACCTAGGAAGCCGGAGTCCATGTAGTATGGAGCACCTTACCTGAATACAAAAGAGCGTTGGTTCAAGTCCCACGTTGAGCAAGAATGATTGTGCTTGAAATACATTCATTACCTTATTCATTTTTTATATAGCTTTATCATGAATCCCTTCTGCCATATTTACAATTTAAACAAAAGACCGGTAGCGGTGAGCGTGAAGATAAGGCCTTATGGCCTGAACATGCTAATGGTTCAGAGGTCGTGGGACCAATCGCAGGACGATGCAAGAAAATGGTTGTCGGAATCGAATTTGTATGTCGACAGCAATGGTTTAATTCAATTCATGCTTTATTTTACGTGGCGAGTCACGGGCCATAAGACCTGTTCTTCAGTCTGACCTCGCAAATTTCCCTAGGCTCCTTTCACCATCTAGCGAAGAAAAAAAAGGTTTCACTCGCGTGACGAATTAGGAGATTTGAATTGAGTTCAGAGACTTCTTGTAGACTTGAGGATATTTTACATACAACAAATCTACAACATCGGCCAGCTGGCTTTACTTCCCCTCCAAAAGAAGGCGCACAAATGATTTCGCGCTTCAAATCCACGGCTTAGATCGGGTTTGAATCCGCCAACTTGCGTTCAACAGGTCGATAAGCTGTTGAACCACTGAAGCCGCCAAAGTGGTTTTCGTGGTTTCTCCGATCTCTTTCAGTCGAATGCTGGTGCAGCACCCTAGAATACGAGCCATAGACCGCATGCGAGCCTCCCTTCCTTTATTTTCCGAGCTCTTTGCCTCCTCTCGGGTCAAGTGTTGAGCCAATCACCCTCCTACAGTCCAGTCCACTAATTCAGAAAATCTGCCACAAGTTTCGAAGAATCCGGAAAGCAGGAAAAATATGAGAGTTCCTATCGGCATCAAATGTGTTACGTGATAGAAAGGCCCACAATATAATAATAAATTATAACAACAATCTACGCCATTGTCGTAGACCCTTGAAACTAATCGTAAAGTGAGCATTGATGTGCCCTGAGAAGTTCATGTACGTTTGGTTTAGTGGTGAAATGTCGTTGGCATTTTAAATTAAATGATCACAAGTGTTGTCATTGCCAACAATGTTGTTTATTACAAGAGCAGCTCTCGATGGCTTAGCCATCATCATCAGTTTTCTAAAACTGATGACAACACTTGTGATCATTTAATTCATGTACGTTTATGTGAACGATACCAGAACCGGTTCGTTAGTCTCTGGTTCCCTGCACGGTGTACACAGTGATCCAATGTTTATTTGTGCTTCTGTTTGTGTGGTAGCGTGGACAAGCTGTCTCTTCAAAATCTTCATTGGTAAGTAAATTAAAATGTGAATCCTTTCTTGTTCAGCAGTAAGTAAGAGTGTTAATACACGTTTTGTGATTTTTTTATTGTGGACACGTATTGAATTGTCTAGTTTTAAGTAACTCAGTGAAAGTCTTCGTAAGCAGTAACAGCAGTAACTACTTAAATGTGTTCCAATTATGTATTCAATTACACGTACTTTATTCAATGCAAAACTATTGATTTGTCTTGGTGACTCCTGTTTTGTGAGTTTTTAATTATTCAGCTCAATTAAATAACACTTTAAGTAAGTAGTACAGCAGTAATTCTTAATACTGTTCTAATGTTTTTCTAACCTATCCTAATTAAAGCATGAAGACTCTGAAATTGATATTTCAAAAACAGTGAATAAGTAAAATCATAGAATGAAAATAATATATGTAAAGCACAACGATAGTTGATTATTGTGAATCAGAGTAGTAAGTGCATAACTTGTTTTCAATGAATGTCAATAATGTCAGAGAGTGAAACAGAAGACCTATTTTTAACAAAAAAATTGTTTCCTCTTGTACATTACCTCGGCCAACTTGTCATTTGTATTAATATGTGGTTTTAAATGTATGGGATAATGAATTAACCATAAAGAAAAATATTAAAAGTAGCTAGTGTCAGTAACAATAATACTTATGTCTACTGTGGAAAAGCCTATGAACGGATTTTCAATTTATTTAAGTAATGTAGTACGTTCAAGATGGAAATGTGAAAAAGGTTCTGTGAGTGAATTAAAAGAGCTTCTGAAATTTCTCTATGTGAATCTTTCTGTATTTTATGATTTCTTGTGTATATATTTATTACTCTATTCTTTAAAATGAAAGATGTTAGATTTACGTTTCGCTCATTTTAATTTGTATTGGAATATGAATTTAAATTATTACTGATGATAAAAAATTCAGAGTACATTTTTATTCTTAATAAAAAAATATAAAAATAAAAAGAAAAACTTAATTTCTTGTGTTGTGTTACTACTTTCATTAAATTAGAAATGAATAATTTATAAATCCAAAAATATTAATGATAGTGAAAAAATAGTTAAACTTATCTCAACTTTTGGTCTTTTGAATTTAAAATAATTCACTTTTAAGATTATATTTGGCACGACCATTTATTTTTAAGACCAATCATTGATATCTAGGTTCATTCATCACATACAATTGCTTTCCCAGCTTTAGTCTACCGACTCCAAAGTGTTAAGCAAATGTAAATTGATAGAAGGCCAGGTTGAAGAGAAGGGGGGGGGGAAATGTTAAATATATAAATTGTTCTTCTAGAATAAAAATGAAGAGTATGCTAAATGTTTTGAGATATACCCACATATTTCAAGGGGTAAATTGATAAAAATATGGCAGAATAATAATTTAATTTAGGACACTGGAACTAGGTACAATATTCGAGTGGAATAACATATTTTCGGAGGACATACAAATATGGTAACCATATTGGACATGACGAAAACAAAACGCTGATATGCCGACAAAAAATTCAAAAGTCAGGAATGTTCGAATCTGGAATACATAGTAAATATTGGACATTGGATACTCGTAATCGAAAATAGACACATCCATGAATGGAACGAGGATGAATGAAAAATCATATGATGAATTTGACGGAAGAATGGACAACCATTGGTGACACGTTTAGTACAGGTGTAGGCGTCAGGACAGAATAAGTGTCTGTCTGCAGGACTGGTCAGTTATAACAGTATATATGGGAAGTTAAAAGTCAAGTGAAAATGGAGGTGACATTTTTTGTAGAACCATGATTTTTGTCGGACGGAATTCAAATTCTGTAGCGAACGTTTGCTGACGATATTTTACACACGGAGGGTGATGCTCGTAGGAAACGTGTAGATGCGGGAGATAGAATGACTATCATGAGTTCAAATAGTATACACAGTTCAAATAACGTACACACGTGTATATTGCAGGGTAAATTTCTTGTCCTGTTTATTTTTTTGCGTGGGATGTAATTATTCTAAGTAATAGAATTTCTTTTCATGGAAACGGGACGTTTTCCCAACGCAAGTATAAAAATCAGTCGAAATATTTCCCTGAAAAGTGCTCCCGAATCATTCGTGGACGTAATCAATTGTAGTCTGTGTAATATTAGGTTTAGGAAATTATTTTTTTATTTATTTAACGCTTTAAAGCTTAGCGGTACATTTATGAACCATCATGTCATGTGTACTAATTTTACTTCATAGATTCTTATTAAATGTAATTTTATGCATGTTTTTGCAACTTTTAGTGCTAATCAATTGTTATATTACTAAATTATACTATTAGAGCGCTCCCAATGCGCCAACCGATGGTTATTGAACATTTTTTTCTATAAGGAGAAGCAAAACCGTTGAAACTAAGCTGTATACACCCGTCAACATCGATGCGGACCAACCACCGTTTGCTTTACATCGGCCTCTCCCTCCGACTTAACCACAGGCTTATAGCAGCTGAGCATGGTTTTAGATGAAGATTCTAACCGACCCAAGTCATATGTACACTCTGGCCAGGAGTATACAATGCCTTCGCTGGTTCGAGCCCGGCTCGGGCATTATTTGTCACAGTTCTCTGTTGTTGCAGAAAAAAAATCCAGAAACTATTGAAAACCATTTGAAGGAATTCCAATCACAAAAACCATTAATTAAGACAAATAAACTGGAAGTGCATGTTTGTGATTTTCGAATTTTCAAGTTTTAAACAAATTTTCACATCTCTTTGTGGATTTATAAAACGTATGTACCATCAAATCAATTGTGTTGCCTTTCTGTGCATATGTATGAAAAGATTTAAGTAAAATAATGAATATATCAACATTAAATTGGTATAACCAGTGCCCATGAGATCAACTTGCTTATCCCTAACGGTTCTGAAATGATTATTACTTTCTCCCCAAGAAGAAGAGAAAGTTAAGAAGAGAAAGTTATGTAATCGTGCGCCTGTAAACGGGGAATTTTCACGAGAAAAACTCTCATTGCAGGGGTCTGGTAACGAAAAAGTGGATAAATCGTATTGCTAAATTTAGAAAAAAAATCCTCCAACACGTAGCCAGTTTCAATGTTTTGTTGGTTCTTGATACCGAAAAATCGATTGCCAGCAAAATGTCTGTGGTCAACGCTAGCGTCTAAACCTTTCAGCCGATTTTCTCCAAAATTGATAATCCCTGGTCGATCTTAACAGATTGGGAGTTTCGGAAGTTTCTAACGGATATTTTGATTGTGAGGGTTTTTTACATGAATCGAGCATTTACCTTATTATGCTTCCCTCCGAGTTTGACCCATCCGGCGCTTTTGTGGCGTAGTTGTAAGAGTGCCAGCAAGTTAAATCTGTGGAGCTGAGTTCGTGTCTTGGAGCGAAAAAAATTGCTGATTGAAAACACCTTTGCAGTCCAGGTTTATGTAGTGGTATAATATTCGTCGTATCAGCGTCGTGGCAGCGTCAGTCGTGGCAGCGTAGTGGTTAGGACACACGCTTGCTAACCTGAGGGACCCGGTTTCAAATCCCAGCATGGCTGGGGATTTTTATCCGATGATGTCCTATTCAGGGAGATCCTCAGGTTCACTCAGCCTTCTTTCCAAATGAGTACCAATATTACTACCAATATACTGGCTTTATTAACAGTAAATATTGGGTAAAAAGGTGTCCGGTTGAAGCATGACGCTTGCCACGCCATCTTCACCCCGCTTCTAGAGATACGTCCATCTACGAGATACCCGTTACATTCTTCTGTGCAGAGGGCCTTGGAAGTGGGGATAAAACCGGGAAAATGGCTGAAAGAGGAGTCCTAACCTCCTCTAACCCTAAGCAAGACAATCCTGCAGCACTAAAGTGCAAAGGGTAAATTAATTAATTAAATAATATTACATAGCATTTAGAAGCCATGCGAGAGAGTATGTGCTTTGGTAGCACCACTGGTTTTGTAAGACGAAGAATTGTAGGGAATTTCAAGTTAATGAACATTGTTAGGCTATGCTTTTATTTATTGGGAAAACTAATAATCCCTCTGTGTTCCATTGTGCAATAGTTTTCCATATTTAAGCATTGGGTCGCTCCTTCAATTGTTCATTTTAATCAGTGCTGGCAACAGTATTTAAACCATGCGTTTCGTGGTTTGTTCAAACGTGTCATGAAAGCTGACAAACAAAGCAGATGACAGAACTCCTTTACATCCTCCAACCACTAGCACCCTTTGCTGTGGGCCCGGTTCTATTCTTTCCTGTGCAGGAATTATGTTGTCACACAGGCGGCCAAATTAATTCAAATTTGGCGCTGCACTTGGGATTAAATCATTTATAGCAATTCTTTGGCGCTAATTAACAGCGAAGAACATACATTTCAAAATTACCGCGCCCATGATAGCTACTTTTTCCCCCAAAACCGCCAATTACGTACAGAGAGAAACTCTCTACTTACAGAGAGAAAACGAGTTCCATTTCTTCTTGAAATGGACTTTGAACTACTTTCTAAGATGGCCGTAAGATTCCACCACATCCCAAGCACTGGGAGCCAGCGAATGTTTAGACGCTTTGTCGACAGGTTCTCAGAAATCAGCTTATTCCACATAAGACGCGACGGGATTACATTGTTGGAGAATCTGTAGACATGAGGTCTCATGGCAGATCGTCTCGCTAACGTAAAAGCTAAAGTAATACACACGTATTGACGGTACTCAAGGTGGTATTACTACGTAAAGTTTGTAATACCATCGTTGTTAATTCAACAAATGTATCGGCGTGAGAATCTCCCCGTGAATTTCATAAACCACGAGAGTAACCAATAGAATCAGTAAGAGAAATGTTTCTTTTTCGGCCAGACAAGGTAATATTGACAATTTCTTCAATACCGAATGATCATTACGCTGAGGTATGCTGACAATCTTTATACTTGTTTCAGAACCTTCCCTTGTATCAAAGCATTAAACAGACGTGCAACAGTTTTGTTTCGTACGAACATTTTGAGAAGCTCTCCCATAAAACGCAAGCTACATTCGCAGCCTCAACAAAGTAGTTTCCAACGCGGAGCACACAAAGAGAACGTTTAAAATGCCATGTCCAATGTGGGGCTGCCTATTCCAATAACGATAGAACATTTCAGTGTGTATAATTTATTTTGTATGTTTGTATAATTGGTTGTTGCATTCATTCAGACAAGGGATAAATTTGTAAAGAAATTTTACAAAAATATATAAGTTGAACCTTAAGTCTTTAGCCAAGAGACTTGTATTTATAAAACTCAAATGGTATACAAGAATGTGCGTTAAGCATGTTATTTTCAGTCATTATTCATTATTCGATAAGAATAAACAGAAATAGTCCTTCATTAGATTTGTTCAGCATTTTTAAACAATATTTGCGTTGTAATAAAAATATAATTAGTTTAAACAGTTATAAATATAATACTTATTAAATGACATTTCAAAAGACTTTTTCCAAATCTGCTGTTCTGAATCAAATTTCACGCGAACATGGATTATAATTGTAAGAATTTGTATTTGACATTCCTGATGAAGACAGAATTTTAATTGGCTGAATTAAACGTTTGCAGTCTGCAATCTAGTACTTAGAACTGTTGTATTCTGAATGTAATTTATTGCGCAATCAAATAAAACATAATTGTGGAAATAACTTAGTGAAGATATCGTTCTCAAAATTATGTAGAGAATATCAATTAAGGACTAAGACTTTCTAACTTTTTCTTATTCTGTGAGCGAGTTATTACAAATGTTTATCTTCCGAGAAGATAACTGAAAACCATTTAATGTTTTTTGCTTTTTATTTCACACTAAACCCATGAAATATTTTAATACCCTCAAAGTAAATTCGAAGAACATATTGCAACTGGTACTGGAGCATACTGATCCGGGGATTGCAATGTGTGAATGTCCCAACTATTATTTCCCTGATTCTCAGATGATGATCTCTGTGCGATCGCAAAGTAAAGTAATTCAGTGAATTATAAGATACCTGGTCCAGTGTTTTATTAATGATGCCGAAATTGTGTTTCAGTTGCGTTTGGGGAGGGGGGAAATTTTCAAGCACCAGTGCCACAGTTTTCACGGAAAGTAAGTTCTATCTAAATGTAATAGAATTTAAAATTAGATTCCCCTGAGCATTCTTTTTACAAGGAACTATTTGTATTTATACAAATAAATATCAAATTTAGACTTTTTGACCTCTGAATGTGTAGACGTGTGTCATTTTTGTAACACACTTCACTAACGATTACTAGATATCATTGTATAGGTAATTGATCAATGCAGGTTTCTCATATTAATACAAATGAGAACTTTCAAAACAATGCTTGAGCAGAAAGAATAAGTTCAAATGGCACTGCTACACTGAGGAAGTTGGGGGCGTACCATATTTGCACATTTTATAATATCAGTGGTGAATGCTATAATGTCAATGACTCTGTTTCAACCTTACGTTATGACTGTCTTGACTGAATATGAGTTGAATATGGTCCAATATGTATTTGAGACAGTCAATTTCGTAAGAAATAAGAAATAATCATTACTTAATTTCTTTATTACACAACGTTTCAGGGCCTACCTCTGATTATTTCTTATTCCTTACAAAATTGACGGTCTCAAATATATATATATATATATATATATATATATATATATATATATATATTAGATCATATATGACTCTTTTTAAAGTTATAAATGGGTTCCATAATATCGTAGACAACGTTAAGCATTATAACATTTATTTCCACAGACGAATTTTAAATTCGTGATATGTGATATATGATGTATTCGTGATATTCGTATAATGTTAAAAATTTTTGTGTCGAACTGTCACAGTTATCTGCGAGTTTTCGTTCAACTATGAGCAAAAGCTTCGACTGTAATGTGAATGAATTATTCATTTCCTTAAGTAAAAAGTTCTTTTTGGAAAATTGGTAAAATGTTTTGTATGTTAATAAACAAGTTAAATATAAAACAGGACCCAGAAATGTAGTTGTCACTCCCTCTTGGTTTAGGCTGGGCACGACTATGCCACCTACGATGTTGAGAAAACTATGGATAGCTTCATAAGTGTCGTACGGTCGGTGTAGACCACAGTTACTAATATTCCAAAACGTGCATCTATGGCACTATAAATTGCTCCATTTAATTGTACCTAAGTACTCGGTCATATTTCTCAAGGATTGTTTTGATCTCTGTACTTGAATTTAAAATGAAATAATCTGTATTGATTTAGGCCTACGCAATGACGTCTGCAATTACTTATAATAATCTTATGTAGACAGTAAAAAGACTCTCACAATATATTTAGAGGCACGTAATGATCTTCTACAATTTAATACAGATGTGTGTTTGAACCCAAAGACCGTTCCTGTCAGTATTGTCTAAATATACACTCTATATGTTTCACTATAAGTTCTATTTTGTTTCATCGTGTAAATAACGCGAACTCAAGTGTACACCCGTTTGATCAATTACTGATTCCAGGCGCGTCAGCTGCTAAGACCACTAATCCCGTACGTTCAGTGCATGCTTTCAACCAGGAAGGTCACCATCTTCCCCCCTGGCGAGATCCGTCGCCGAACTAGGTCGGCTTAGGGGATTTTTCACCAATCAGGTATCTCCCACCACCGGGGCACCGCCGCAAACGAGACAGGATCTAAGGTCCCGACAAGCGTGATAGTGAAGTGCAAGTGTGTGAAAGTAAGGGGTGAGGACAGGACAAGGAAGAGGAAGGAAAGATCGCGCGCGGTCCGTGGCCCGTTGCTGAGAGTACTGCTTCGGCATTCGCGTGGTGATGATCGGAGAAACCAGTGAACTCTATCCACCAGGGATCGTAAGCACCAGGCCGCTTGAGGTCTCCTCCAGAGAGCGGTTGAGCTCGACCTAGTTAACGAGCCAGTGTCGTAAATCCTCCGACCGGCGGGACAAGAACCCTAGGACCTCCCGGTCAGAGGCACTGCAGTGACATCAGTTGATGCTCTGAGTCAGCTAGGCCGGTAAAACCACATCGAAATCGGTCCCAGAGATTACCTCGAACAAACAGGTAAAAATCGTAAACTGACTACGATGGTAATCGCCTCTCACCGCGAGAACCTGGGGTTCCTGTATCGACGGAGACAGAATTTTCGACACTGGGTATGGTCCGATCAAAATAAGTTGGTGATTGGCAGTTGCCAATGGAAAGGAGTGACGTTGATAGGTTGCGTACCAGAGAGCTCGCGTTTCCGGGACACGAAAAAAAAACACTTCAAGTAAATGTTTACAAAAGTAACCAAATCATATACTCATATTGTGTGAAGCTACAGCTTCAGAAACACAACTGTCAATCACCAACTTATTTTAATCAGACCATAGATAGCTAGGTAGAATTCATCCGCAGTCTGAAGAAGAATTCTAGCGGTCGGCTGATCTGATTGGTAGTTTTCCGTGGTTTCTCCGATAAACCCCAGGCGAATGCCGGAGCAGTACCCTAATAAACGGCCCACGGACTGCGCTATCTTTCCTTCATGTCCTGTGTTTTATCATCTCCAATAGTAACATATACTTACACTTACATGCATTACATACTACCACAACTGTCGGGAGTCCAGTCGGGAGCTTAGAGTTTTTCCCGTCTGGGGCGGTGCCCCGCTTGTGGAAGATACCTGGCTGGAGAAAAACAAACGAAAGCCGGCGTGTAGGTTGGAACCGGATCTCGTCATCCAGCTGGGGAAATATCACCGCCACCTTCAGCGATAAATAACACGCACTCACTTCTGGGATTAATGAGCTTATCTGTTGATGCGCCAGGAAACAAATGAATCAATTGATGCTGTTTTTACTGAAAAGGCGAGTATTTTTTGGGGCATAATTTCGGTTACTTGTTTTTCAAATTATTATAGTCGCTTACATTTATGTAGTTTTATGTAAATAGTCTTTATAATGATGCATATTTCATTATTTCTCTTTTAATAAAAACCTGAAGTTTAATTCTGTGAAAGTTCTGATTTTAATGAAATTTTTCACATGTGACTGTGAGAACAAGAGAAAAGTTACTGTCTCCGCTATATTTTGTAAAACTGCCCTTTAGTCCCTTTGCTACCCCTTAAAAGTGTATTTCAGTGTGCACTCGGTTAAGTTTTCGCGAACATTTCGAAAACGTTGAGGAAATCCACAAAAGTGAATTAAACATTTTTAAAGCCCACAAAAGTTTCTACTAAATGATTTTGATCCAATCAGATAAGACAAATATACTTTGAGTAATTGAATGCTAAAATTGCCACTGGAATTTTCCCGGGAGTTTGGAAGAACGTATCTGTTTACAGCTGTCTGTAGCAACAATAATCGTAGCACTCGCCGGGGTCGGGCGGCGCTCGATGACGCAATGCGACGAGGAGTTGGGCAGGGTGGAGCTGGGTAGGTGGGATGAGTCAGGGTGACGTCGGGCAGAACGGAAAAGGGACGCGGCAGTAGAGGGTAGATTCGAGAGTACTTCAGTACTGGATGTAATATGTTTTTGTGTATTAGGTGACATTCTTGTGAATTGTAAAAATTTTACTATATATACATACACACCCATATGTATTCCTTTTACTTTTCCACAAAAACTGTTATTAATAAATACCTGGGATTCTTCATCTAGTTGTGAATTATCCTAACAGAATAAACAATCGGGGTTGTAGCGCTCCACGTAGCGAAAATTACACGTAAATGTCACCTTTTTGTCTTACTATTATACTGTTCTTTTGGAGTAACACAAATGGAGCAATGGAAAGCCTCTCTTAGGCCTCTGTCTGTTAAGAACGAGGTAGATAATATGTAATTCAAGTTTTTTTGTTGGAACAATGGAAACAAAGGAATATAATGCATTTGCAAAAAGATGGCGAAAGAGTAATCGCATTGAATGCAAAAGATATTTCCTCCGTGTTTTCATTGTAAGAAGGTGTAATTACGTCGTTCATGCAACGTCACACCTCTGATAAAAAAAACTGTTTACAAATTGAAATAGCGAATATTATTTTCCTTACATCGTCCTAAAGACGTCAATAATTTTAATATCATCACTTCTGAAAGACTAGTTGAGTTGCAGTTTTCAGAATTGCATTGGACTTTGCGAGTCCAACTATTGTTATTTTTGTTGTTTTTCGTTACAGTAAACAATGTTATGGAGCGGTTTTTCCGTCAATTGAACTTATAGAAACAGAAACTAGTGTTAGAATTTATTTTCTCACATTATTTCTAACTTTTACAAGTTTAGAAAATTCATGAAACCAGAGCCATTTTAAGAGTTTTTTCCGCAATGCTAGTAAAATGTTTAATAGAAAACTTTGAAACCGTTTTTGAGAAAATTTTGAAAATGTTGAGGTTCTTGTAAAGTATTCTCGAAGTCAAAATATTCATTCGGAATTCGTAGAGTCTAGAGTTTGGCCAAATCGATTAGAGAATTTTGGAAAAAAAGCGTTTGAACGGTTGAAGAGAACGGACGGACGAACTGACGGTCGGACAGACGGATCTTCGTCGTCAAATAATGTTTCGGTATCAAGGACCCACAAACGTGGATTCGAACTTCACAAAGTGTCAGAGGAAGTAAATTTTACTATTTCGATTTACTATATAAGCACGTAGTAAAGCGAAATATTAAAAAGTCGATGAGAAGCGGCGTATAACCAAGCAAAATACAAAGATCATCAATGCTTTTCCTCTCTGACGCGTATTTTAGCCAGAAAATGCGCGTTTTTTTTTACCCTCAATGTGTTGAGTTGTTCTACCCCGAGAACGAAGACTCTCATGAAAACGCCTTGAGGGCGGAGCTTATTTGCGAAAGCGTAAAGGAAGCTCTCCTCATCTCGTCTGTTTTCCCCTCCCCGGGCCGCTCGTCGACCAGAGCGTGCGTTGGTGGGCGGTGCGAAAGCCACGCACAACTAACTTCACACTATTGCACTATGCATGTAGCAATTGTGTTCGAAGTGCATCAACTGTCACCGATACCGAACGAGTAGCGACATCACGTTGAGCGACGTAAATATGGTGGCCAACGACATGCAATGAGAGGAAGGGGGCACAGGCTCCAATCTACATTTTTGCCATGCGTAGAGAAAGATTCTACGTGGTTCCGCTATAGAAAGAACCTGTTGTGATAGTGAATGTAGTTAACTGATAATGCTAACTTCAGTGAGGCTCCAGATGGTGGAAATGGATTTTGTACACAGGCTATGTACATGCATGGAAGAATCCACTGTTTGGATGAGAATTCTTGTCAAGATGCTGTGTTACGCCGTTCCCGTGATCTTCGATGAATTTCAGAACAACGCATCTTCACCTTTGTATCTTCAACAAAGGATGTCGGGTTGCATACAATCCCTCCTCCCTAATCACGCTCCCATCCGTAAAGTGTCCATTCACGAAAAAGCCAACCTCTCAATCCTCGCTTGCGCTGGTCGCTCGTTGTTCGCTCAAAGAAGTTCCTAGCAAAACTGACAGATTAACTTCCGACGAGCAAGGTTTAAGAGGGGATCTTAATGAAGGGTTATTGCCTGGAATGCGTAATTTGCTTCTGCAGTACGGGCCCATTTACCAAAATCTAGAATTATTACTACTCGTATCTCGCATACATGTAATGCTGCAAAGAAAAGCAGCAATTTTTTTCGACAGAAAACTCGTATTATCAGACCCTCGCATCGCAAATATCGATAATTCATGTTCCTTTATGTAGTAAAAAACTTTCTCTAACAAGTTGTGTAGCTAGAATCCTCATTTTGTGTCTTCGAGGCCAAAAAACTGGTTTACAGCAAAAACGCTTGTCCATCCATATGTTTGTGAACAACGCTTGCAGATAAACCATAGGCAAGACTACAATCAAAATTTAAATTCTCCGATACATATGGCTATGTCGTGACCCTTGAATTTTGACATTGAGATTTTGATTACTGGGGGTACTTTATAGGGGCCCCCAACTTCGGTTTCAATTTTTCACGTTTACGGCCGTGAAAAAACAAAGTTTTGTAATCAAGAGCATGAAATCATCGATTTTTTCACCACAAAAACTCTTATTTACAGGCCCTGCTAATGAAAAAGTGAAAAATTCGTGATTCTATGTATATGTAGTAAATTACTTTCCTCTAATAAGTTGAGTAATCAGAATTCATTTTTTGTGGGTCTTGATACCGAACTGACAGCAAAACGTCTGCCACATGCCTGTCCGTCCTCGGTCTCTCCGTCTGTCGTCTATTTACAGAACCTCGACCATTTTCAAAATTGTCTCAAAAATTGCTCCACATGTTTTGATTAAACTTTGTTTCGAATATTGTAACCAACGTTTAAAATAATGATTCATATCTATTTTCGTTGGAATCGCCTTCGGAAAATAACAGAAAATTTAATTTTCCCCCGTTTCTTCCTTTAACTACTTATTCAAATATTTTTAATGAAATCTGTGGATCAAATACAGAATTAAAATCAGGTCAGATAGACTA
>JAHLJT010009419.1:17115153-17135153 GCA_031308135.1 Acheta domesticus | reverse complement strand
CCGATTTTCTTTGATCTCTGAATTTTCGAAAATTGAAAAATTAACCATATTTAAGCGCCTTCCTACAACTATTATATTGAAGATACATTCTTGCTTTGATGAAATATGTTCTTCAAGAACAATTAAAATAACAGTTTAAATAAGGTCACGTGCAATTTTTTCGTAAATATGTGACTGAAAAGTAGCCAATTTAAAAAAAATCTTTATGCGAAGTATACATTTTAAGTATATTTTTATGCTCTAAATAATTTCATGCAGGTTTGATACAAGTTCTCATGTTATTAATAGAAGCTCTGGAATATTACCTTGAAGTAGCGTAATCCGATCATTAACTACCGTCATAATCTACTAGTACACTAGAAACAGTTCTTGTGCTGGGAAGACGTTCTGTCTTATACTTACTACCATTTTTCTTCAGCTTAATTACTCTCGCCAATGTTTCAACTAACAGTGTAATTCGCCTTAACAAACCAAATTGCTAGGTACACTTAATTGATTTTTTAATGTTCGGCATCCGACTTGCAGTAGATAATACTAATCGACAGAGAAGCACTCTAGTTTCTTTTTGTAAGCAATTTCATGTCTAGACCTTGTTACGGAGTCTCCTAGTATAAAAATATTGGATATTTTCCTTGTGCTATTATCTCCGTTTTTGCTCATTATTTGCATACTTTTAAACTGCCAATAATATGTATATATTTATGTATCAAGGGCGTTAAGTAGATATTTTTGCCCTGAGGGCGACTTCCAAAACCGAGGGCCTCTAGCCCGAGGGGTTGAAAGTCGCTTGAAGGGCAAAAACATCTACTAACTCCCGTGGTGCATACAATGGTTTACTAGTTTGTTGCTGAATCAAACGAAAATTCCAAACATTTTCTATTTTTTCTTGCGTCTAAAGTGAAAATACGCATTGTAATAATTTGTCAATATGACGTCAGATAAACGAAATAGCATGTGTATCTACGGACTGATTTGTCCGTACAAAATGAAAGCCAATATGCTTTACACATCTTATTACTATGAGTAGTACTGCAACTCAAGAAGCACATACAATGTCTCTAAAAAAAAGGTGATAAGTAAACAATTAAATACGAGTAACTGGTGGCAATTGTATATCCACGGGAACATTCCAAAATTGCAATTTTCTTATCAATGAAGCAAAATAAGGTTTATAATGAGCTATTTTACTTATTTGGCCATTAGGCCATTTATTTATTGTATTTTCTGCATCTTAAATCGAATTCCTAAAAATGTATGTTTTTCTAGTAATAGAGCGGGCCATAAAGTATTCGAAATGCCCTAGGGCATAAAGAATCAGAAAGGCCCGCAAGGGTATTAACAATACCGTTACGTATTTTGTTTAAGGTCGGTAAACATAGAACAATGAGCTAGTAAATCATAAAATTATTTTGGATGCGAAATATATTAAACATGTTAAATTCGTAAAAGAATTCTTTGCAAGTTACTTAGTCGTAAAATGAACTAGGATTCTTGCTTTTTTTTTCCTTTACGTTAGCTGCTTTCGAATAATTTTGAATTAAATCCAATCAATTTTCTAGAAATTTTGAAATGAATTTTAAAGAAAACGACCCCTTTTTCTGTTAACATTTTACACGGACAGTGAACAATCAATTAATTCATACTTCTTAAGAGCCATTTTCACTAAAACCTTTATTTTTTTTAAGTTATACAAAAGTTTACATCATCTTTCTTCTCGGGAATAAAGGGAGATGTTGTAAGAACAATGTATTTCTTTTCCCACCATATCCACTGAAAAACCAAGAAAAATGCAATTTGAGAAATGTAAAAAAATTACTTTGAAATACAAAATACATAGATAAAAGAAACATACTTTCAAATATATATTTACTCTTTCGATTCGACAATGAATTTATTCAACAAGAAATCTACGTTAAGCGACTACTTTCAACGGTGTTTTTATATTTCAAAGCCATTTTAACATTTTAAATTACGTACTACATAATTCATTCTCTCACTGAACGAAACGACTGAATTTAACCCAGACGCATTTGCAGCGATTTCGTCCGTGAGGTCCCAGGCTGTAATCTCAGATGTAATCTTCAAGAGAAAATTAACTATTACTGAACTTCCTAGACACAGCACATGGAAAGGATGAGAGACAACCACCTGTCGAAAAGAATTCTACAATACCACCCACAAGGATGAAGAAATCCTCGCCGCCCCAAGAAGAGATGGGGTGACTAGATGGCAAATGGAGGCGTAACAGACAATTCCTATACATTCAATACCTCATGGAGGCGGGTTTTCGACGCCAGCTAGAAAGCTAGGTCGAATTCAGCTGCCTGGACACATTCATTAATTCAACCGTGGCAGTAAGCATGTAAATTGTATCTGTCGCTCTTGCGTAAAGTTTACGCCCGAAATGGTTACTTCAATTGTGTAACTCACGGCTGCTTCTGGCTGGCACTCTAAGGTAATTACTGCAGTGTACAAGGTCCCTGCAAATATGTACTTGGACAAAGTGTAAATTGACGCGCCAAGTGAAATCTTTGTTTAGATGCTGTGTTCCTGTAAGTGACAATTCAACAAATCTGCTAATTAAATCTTGCTTGTGCTGGAACATTTCTTTGTGTGTAACCTGCAACTCCTGTGCCAATCCCACATGAGCTGTCAAAGGGTTTCGAGACTACTGTACTTTATCACCATTAATCATACAGTCCACTTATAAATTAACGTAATATGAGTATAGTAGCCCCGAACAGGCGTTACCAAAACTTACCTACTCTCATTTTGTCGTGAAACTTCTTTCAGTTAGTCAGTAGCGCGTAGCTTCTTAAAAACCTAATAAAACGGAACAGTGATACAGTTTACCTATTTGCAACTGTGTATCCGTGAATCTTGGTGCAGATGCGTTGTGAAGTAAACATGAAACTGACTTGTTGACGAGTTGCAGGTTTTAATATAACAGCGTTTGACCCCATAAGCTGTTTCAGTAGTTCAGCAGTCCACGAATGTAAAGCAAGAATACCTACACATTATGCATTTGGCTACGTTGTATGCGTGCTCTAGTGCGCATACACCTTAATCACGCACAATTGACTTAACTCGATGCCGTTTCATTATTTAATTACCTTTTTTAATTCACAGACCTACTGACGGACGCCGATGAGAGTGCTTCCACATGTAAAGCTGTTTACCTCTTCAGGAACCACTTCCCGCCGTTCTTGTCTGGCGCGTTACCGCTAGTTTCCTCTTGCACGGTAGAGCTTTTTATTGCGTAGAGGCGTGTCACTTTCATCACAACGTGAGGAAGGGCGAATGATTCGTTTGAATGCACGTCATGAATAATAATTTAAAATGCATATGTTTCTTAGACGTTCTGTAAGATAACCTCCTAATGACGGCAAAACAACACCAGCATTCCCTAAATACGGAGAATGTTTCTTGTTTACTCGCAAGAATATTCTCGGGATAGAATCCGGTGGTTTAGGGAACACAATGCAAATTGTAAAATTGTGACTAAAATTAAGAGTTGTAAAAATTAATCTTCATATTCTAAAGTGACTTAAAGTCCTACTCCCTTTCATTCTTGCAATAACTTTTGATTCTTTTTTCCTTTTTGTCCGCTCGAAGAGCTCATTAAAACTTGTTAGTTGACTTTGTAACTTACATTTTATCTCCCACAATCCTTTCATAAAATCTATGTGTTGTCTTATAAGTTCTGATAATTTTGTTGTTTTTTTGAAAATGTGTTTTTCTCTACAAACTATCTAAAGATTTTTATGATTTATGTGTTGCTCTCTTCATGCAGAATCTGCGTTAAGTTTTGTTCAGTGCATATGAAGTGGTTTGAATAGAGAGTAGCGTGCTGAAATCATCATAGGGTAGTCAAATTAAAGCGTTAAACCTAGTGCAGAAGAAAGCCGTAAAATTCGCGAACAGAAATAAAGGGGCAAATGTTAATTGGGAATAATTAGTTACAAGTAGAAAGGCAGCTCGCCTGTGTGCCCTCTTTAAGGCGTAAATAAAGCAACCGTCACGGACAGCTGTTAGTAAAGGCCAGGAAATGCCATGTTACTTACGTAAAGGCGACCATTGATATAAAATAAAATGCAGAAAGCAAAGTATAGATATAGGAACATTCAGTTTTGTAAATAGAACCATTGTTGGCTGGAACAATTTACTTACGGAGGTGCTACCCTTCCCAGAAATAATCGAGTTTGCGTTCCAGAGTTCTTTAGAGCGCAAATGAGTAGAGTACAGTGCAATGCACAATGCAGAGAACATGTGCTTTACAAAATGTCAAAAAAATATAGTTGGGCGGCGATATATGACAGCTGGCAAGAGAATGTGGCAAGTCCGAATAGCTAGCCGAGACCAAAGGAATTAGAAAACTAATACGGGAAAGTCTGTGCCATTCTGTAGCACCACTAGTTTTTAAATTATTTTTATTTCACGAAAAATGACGCAAAACTACTCATATTTTGAAAAAAATGCATGTAACATTAATTTAAAAACTAACTGAGAAGAAGAAATTTTAGTTGAAGAAAAATCTCTAACTTAAATGTTGAGGTTGTAGAAAGATGCCAAAAAATTGACATTTTGCATCTTTCGAAAATTCATGTACCCACAAAAATCAATATATCATTTTTAAATTCAAGAGGCAACGACCGTCAGCTGGCTAGACGGGGGATTATGAATTTTGGTGAAATCCTACCAATGATAGAGTCGCCAGTGTTGATGATTGTTCACAAAAGGTAAGACTGATGGAGAGATTTTTTTTGCCGTTAGCCAGTTTTGCAATATCAAGGACCAATAAGACGTGAATACTGACTACATAACCTGTTTGAGGAAGTAATTCACTATATAAAAATAAGAATGAGAAAGTTTTTTGGCCTCAGGAACCTATAATGCAGCTTTTATGCCGAAAACTCGGCTATATTTCGCCGCTGAATTCCACACTTTTTGCGGTGAAGCGACACCGCGTTGCGCCCCGGCCGCCCGCTCTTCGCCCCGGGCCGCACTCGTATGGGTTCCAGACGGGCAGGCTGACCGCTCGCCAGCCCCGCATCCCCGTGTGTGCCCTCAAAACTAGGGCAACGCCACCACCGGCTGACCCTGGGATATAAGGACCGCTTCCGCCACCGAAATCGTCGCTCGTTTTCCGCTCTTCGTGCGCGCGATAAATGACCGCCCACTCTATGGTTGCCTTCGGGTTGACCTAGGCGGGTATCGACGTGTTGCAAGAACCAAGCGACCCATCGCCAGCCTATCTGCCTTCGCAGCCGCCGCCGCCGCTCTGCTTGCCACCTCTCCCCACCCTCCTCATGTGGCGATGACCGACTGAGTGTTGGGCTGCGTAGCCTCTGATAGGATGTAAGCGTATACTTGCAATAAGGGCACATAATAAAACCGGTGTTCATGTTTCTCCCTTGCATTCTCCCTCCCATTATGTCTTCACGACATTTTTCTAACTACGCAAGAAGTAAGCGCAGAAAATAATAATAGTAGTTATAGCGCCCAGATGGTGTGCAATACTTCCTAATTTCCCAATCAGAAAGCGATACTTTCAAATAAATAACATTTCGTTTTATATTTTTATTTGTTCATTTATATTTGGCTAATAAGTCTAAATCACTCAAATTCTCTTCGACTCTTAATTGTATTATCTTCACACAGTTTGACTGATAATCAAATTCATTTGAAATTAAGTAATGCGTTCATGTTTCAATTATCAATATCTCGACTAATTTGTCATAAATACTAGATACGAGTAATGAAGAGTGTGACTTCGCTATCAATGTCAGAAAATGACATTTCGTATGTCGTTTGTTGAATCATCACTAACAATATCTTAAGAAGAATGGAAACTACGAAGGAAGGTCGTCCTAAGCGAAGTCAGGAGATGAGCCTTCGAGGTGCCGTACGAAGGTTCTGCGATTTCCTTATTTGCTTACTCGAGAGACATTTTTTCCTGGTTCTCTGCACATTCTGATACGACAATGTAAACAAGCGGAGAGCGTCAAACAAACTATCGTCTTGTATGTTACCTGGTAATTTTCGTCTAAAAATTACCAGGTAACATTTATTTTCGTTAAATATAAGGCATTCCCATAAATTTGACTAAAGATCATTTTACACGTTAACTTAAGGGAAGTAATGGAACAACAATACATTAAAAAATCATAGATTCTCTTTTATAAATTTCGAAATTATGAAAATTCACCTTCAAAAATATTTTTTATTTGTATTTAAAATATTTTCTGTCTTTTACAATAAATATACCTCGTTTATGATATGTAGAAGTGTGGGCAACCACACGTTTTAGAGGCAACCACAAGGTTAATGGAAGACAACAAATTAGGCTAATACAATTACATAGAGCTTATACCGACATTTTAAGCCTCCTAAATGTTATACCTACGTAAATAGTATACCTACGTAAAAATTAAACATTGAAAATAACCTCTGTGTATCATGGGATCGTTTATAAAACCCACATTGCAAATTTGGATAATCTTCAATAGCCCTGTCTTCGTATAACATACCTTTAAACCTAATTGAACTTCCATTTCATAATGATTTAAATCTAGCCACTACGCCCCCTGAGTGCAGGTACTGGGAAATTTATTATAAGTACTCCGCCATATGCCGCCCGCTGAAAACCGAAATTCCATCAACCTTGGCAGTGAGTACCAAGAGCAGGTTCTATAAATACTTCTATCAAAAGGATCAAATATTTTATCCTATAACAAAAGGTTTATTTTATCCTGCAAACGTGTAAAAAATACATTCTGAAAACTTGGTGATTTTTTTATTATTAAATATAACATCTTTAGTTAATCCTTAAGTAGACACACTGGGTGAGTGAAATACCTCAGCTTAATGATTATGTTTCTGAGATTAATGCACCGGGAGAGATGGCTCAGTGCATCAATTGATGTCACTGCAGTCCCTCTGAGCGGAAGGTCCTAGGTTCGAGTCCCGACGGCGGCAGGATTTTCGACACTTGTCAGCTAGGTCGAATTCAATCGCTGTCTGGAGGAGAATTCTAGCGGCCGGCTGCTCTGATCGGTAGTTTTCCGTGGTTTCTCCGATTAACACCAGGCGAATGCCGAAGCAGAACTCTAACAAACGGACCGCGCGCGATCTTTCCTTCCTCTTCCTTATCCTATCCTCTCCCCCTTACACACACACTTACACTAACATGCACTACACTACCATATATGCCAGGAGACCGGTCGGGAGCTTACAGCTTGTTCCGGCTGGGGCGGTGCCCCGCTGGTGGGGGATATCTGGTTGAGGGGGAAATCCCGCTATGGTCTGATTAAAATAAGAACCGACTTGGGAGCGCGCTGTGGTCGGGAGCGGCGTTGCCACGCCAAGAGCGGCGGAGCACGTGCTAGGGCCGCGGGGGCGGAGCGGCGAGGACCGCCCGGGCCCGGTCGCGGTGACAGAAAGACAGCGGTACTTTCAGTGGGTCGATGATTGTAGGCGCCTTGGCCACAACTGCATTATTTGTCCTTCTTCAAATGCCGCTCTCCACTTCCAAACAGAACGACGAAGCACATTCACTTACCCCGATCTGTCATTACAATCATAAGAATTTCCGTTATATTTACACTATTTACAGTTTTAATTGTCAAACAAATTAATGTTACAAAGGAAACACTCCACTTATTTCAGAGTCACTTTCCTCTGATGGTTGTTTCCGAAGCGCTACAACTCGAAGACTGAAGAGAAATAATAAGGTCTTCAAAATTTTGTTCCACAATTCCTTCGTCTACCCATGCTTTCAAAATTACTTTTTTAAAATGACCTACCACATTGCGCCATCGTTCTGCAGTTGTCCTCTCCACAGCCTCATTCATGAGCTTTTTCCACCTCAGGTAACGTAAATTTTGCGTTTTTATCTGCCACGTATCCTTTTATTTGCGCCCAAATTTCTCAGTAGCATTAAAGTGACAGTGGTAGGGCGGCAATCGAATCACCTCATGCCCGTGTTTCTTGGCCAGTTCATCAATAGCATATACAGGAAACCGTGGCTTTAATTTGCTACTTCTTTCAACAGTTCTGCTTTTAATAAATTTTGGATATCTTCAATGATAGAATTTTGGCACACCAACCATTCAACAAAGCACAAGATAATTTTTCTTTAGTTTAGCGCCTCGTCACTGACCACAACTGTATGTTGCGAAGCGAAGCGGACGAGAGGGACCGGAAGGGCCCCCCTAAATCTGTCATCGCGCCCCGCCTCACCCCCGCGCGCCGTGCGCCGGCCAGGGCGAAACTGTCGGGCCCACGCGGTTCTGGTTACATCCTGCAGTGGCAACCATGCAGCGACGTGCCTCCCGATACGCAGCCGTCGTTGGTTGAGCGCTGCCCCCTCCACTGCGGTGCTCCGAGGTCCCAAGTCGGTTCTAATTTAATCGGACCATAGTCGACGGTAGGTCGGCGCCAGATCTCGCCATCCAACGGAGAAAGATCACCGCCACCTCCCGAGAAAAAAGCACGCACTACACTTACGAGACTAATGACCTAAGTAGCTGTCGCACCCGGAAACACGAATGAATGAATCAATCAATCAATTGACAAGAATGCGCCGGCTGTAGTAGCGCCTTCGAATTTCATTCCAGGGCGGCATTCCGGCCCTTTTCTTGAAGCGGGAACAAAAGGGCCTGCGCTAATTTTCCGGTAAGCAATGGACTCGTCACTTCCATTTTGTGGCGAAATATTCTCAATGCTAATTTGTGAAGAGTGTGTTATTTTGATTATGACGGTCATTGACTATTGATGGCGTTTGAATTTTAATAAAAGAAATATGTTTTACATTGCTCCTTCAATTTCCAAATAAAAACTCGTTCATTAATTTTAAATATTTTATTGGCATTCAAATGTAATAAAATTTTTCAAAATTACGCACAACAATTTTATTAGCCCTCTTTTCTAACTGCATCCTTAATTTGACACATATTGTGTGACACGTGTCACACAAGTGTATGTGTGTGTGTGTGTTTTTAAAAACACTGTTAGAGGAGTAATTGTATAATCGGATTCTAGCTGTCACGCACTCAAATACTCTGTCGGGAAAGGAGAGGCGTTGGGTGGCGCTTGCAATATGTTACAAAACACCAGAATAGTCCCAAATTTTAAATTCTATTCGCACACTAAGTATATAAGAAGAAATAAAACGCGAAATAATTCAGTTACATCCTACAAATAAAACCTAAACGTTACAGTCAAAAATTGTTGGCAGTGTCAGCTGCACAACAGTAAAGATTGGGGAGAATTTTTTAGGGAAAAGAGATAGGTACATACGAGAACATTTCTTCCAATTTCTTCCAATTAGTCTCTGTACTAATTTAACTAGATCTTAGAATATAAGATATTGATTGATTAGTGTTTCCAGGCTGAAAACACTAATCAATCAATGTGTCCCGTATGTGTAGTGTATGTTTTTATCGCGGGATGTGGCTGTGGCGAGATCCAGTATCGAGCCATACGTCGACTTGCGGGATTATTCAATATCTCCCACAAGCGGGTGAACCACCCCAACCGGGACAAGCTTTAAGTTTCCGTTTGGTCTCCCGACATCTGTGGTGGTGTAGTGCATGTAAGCGTAATCCCTATATAGTATTTGAGTAAACTCGTCTAGCGTGCGTTTGTGTGCAGTTCCGTCTCTCACGGCTAGATCACTTCCCGTGCACCAATCGAGACATATGGGGTGTCATTGAACGCGTTTCTGTCTCCTGATGGAGAACTGATAATTTGTTTTCCGATCCGGCCATAAGATTCCAAGAAATTGCCAAAAAACGTGTTTTTTCGTTTTGGCGCTGCGATCTTTGTATCACGGAAATTAAAATAACACCTCCTAAATATATCTAAGCAGGGAGACGTTTATTTAACCCCGTTATTCCCTGGTTATTTTCAGTCCACGACACCATAATTTTCTTCCAAGAGGATGGTAACACTGATTTTTGACAACCGAGCAAAAATTAAATATCGCCCGGCAGAATGTGTTGTAAATTCTGAAGTATCAAACACAAATCAGACTGAGTTTGTGGAGTTTTAAAATCTTAAAACAGGGGACAAAAATATGGAAGTGTTAAGTAACTCAAGGGAATCAAATGTCGTTGTAGAAGATTTTGCGTCAGCATTTTCGTAACTAATTGAGAATGATCTTATATTAGTTGTTCTGCGTTATTCACTAATGAGAATAATGCAGAACAACAGCTTACAAGTAATCATTTATGTTCATATTAGAAAACAAAACATAAAAAAATATAGCTGTGCTGTCGCATCATTCACATACCTGTATTTTTTTACAGCGATTATAATTTTGAAATTGCAATATTATCATTTCATATCCCCTTTGGTTAATATGCAAGGCCATTGAATGATGGGAATGTTTCAACGGGAGCATAACATTAACAACTACTACGATTCATTGGTAAGTCCAATGCCGGATACACTAAGAACATATTTGAACAAAGCTACGCATGAAGGAAATGAAGTATGAAATAAATTTTCAACACATAAATATACTTTTAAAACAGTTTACAGCGTCGGCGACGCCATATTCGACTAGTTGTCAGTAAGGGGTTAGGATAGGATCAAGAAGAAGGAAAGAACCCGTTTGTTAGGGTACTGCCTCGGCATTCGTCTGGTGTTGATCGGAGAAATCACGGAAAAGTACCCTCTAGAATAGCCACACGTTAGAATTCTCCCCCAAACAGCTTCTGAATTCGACCTATCTTTGTAGCTACTGTCGAAAATCCTGCCACAGTCGGAACTCGATGCGTGGAACCTCCCGATTAGAGGCACTGCAATGACCAATTGATGCCATAAGCTACCTAAGGCAGTGATATAAAGATAGATTTTTTATTCATATTTTAATATATTCAATTGAGTACTGTAATAATACTGTACTTTACGTAGCGACTTTATTTAAGGGAATAATAATAATTAATGTGAATAATAATAACATTATTATATTTCTTGCTGCAAGTAAGAGCGCACTTGGTGACAGTTTAGTACAAAAATCATGTAATAAAAATGTAAAGACGTCTAGAAACGATCTCGATGGCTTACGAGGGACGTAGAGATATCGAGAGGGAATAGGGGCGACTCTATTACTCTCCGAAGACACGCACGATAGCGTACCCACGGCGCAGCGCGTGGTTGAGGGTAGTGAACAATATCCGTTTCGATCCCTTGTTGTAAAATTTTTCAAGCAATTCCACTGTAAGAAGCGAATTCTTTTCCGCTATTGATACTCCGCAAACTAATCGGTGCAAAAGACAAAGGGAGAGCTCTCTCGAAACTAGACATGATTAATTTGATTAAGATATGGACAAAATGAATCGAGTTGAAAAATGACTCTCGAAGCTCTTTGCATCCAATTTGACTTGATAAAGGAGTAGAATCTTGCTGGATTTACAGAAGGTAGACATACCCTCTTCACTAACGAATCAGACGAGGACCCGTAACCAGGTCGGTTGGTTGATATACATGTCTGGGCCCATCTACTACGATGGCCATCAGCCCCGTTGGCGCGTTCTAGCCAGAGGTGGCGGGTTCCTCCGACGCTGGACCGTGAGATTCGGCGCCGATCTACACGTCGGCTGATCAGGGAGTTCCCTTCCAGGTTCTTTCCCCAGGGAGGCATCACCCCAGCCGGGATGACACCTCAAAGCTCCCAATTGCTTTGCCGAACGAGTAATAGTAGGTGTAAGTGAGGATAGGAGAAGAAAGAGGGAGAAAAGATCGCGAGCGGTCCTTGGCCCGTTCGTTAGAGCATTGATCAGGCTTGCTTGATCGGAGATACCACGCAAACTAACGATGGGAAACGCCAAACGCTAGAATTCTCCTCCAGACAGCAGGCCAATCCGACGTTTAATTCGAAGCTTCGAAGTTAGTGTCAAAAATCCGCCACCGTAGGGATTCTAATCCTAGGATCTCAAAGTCAGTTACAGTGAAGACATTCTCCAGGCTGGCTCTAAGCTTAACTCAGCAGGCGTGAGAGACCGGGATAGGGTATCGCCTACGCAACGCAGATATACAAAATAGGAATATAGCGTAAAAGGAGTGAGAGTCGCTGAGATTTTTTGGAAACATCTCCGAGCCATAGAGCTTCCTTCAAGATTTCAAAAGTTTCTAACTTGCTGACTTACTCATTATGTAGACTTCGAAAATGGAATATCGCATTAAAAATGTGTGTGCACGGTGTTGTCACTTATGACTGCAAAGCGTACTTGGTCTCATGATTCATGTGTACTTGTGCTTGACACTCGGTTTTGTGTTTGACAGGTCGACAGTATCCCTTTCATTGCGTTCGAACGTGACCTGTCAACATCAACGCGTAATGAGTTGCTTACAAAGCGGGAAAATTTACGCGTAACTTTTTGAAAATTTTCATTTGAAATTTCCCGCCTCATGTTCATTGACAAAAAGTTATCAATTTTTACTCCTCTACGTGACCTAGAAATTTGTAACATTTATTCTGAGTCATCGTCTTCTATCAGCGGAGGGCGGTGATTCTTCTCACGCTTATCATAGGCTGCCACATCGCATCCCCGGTTGGTTTGTGCTCGGCTGTTAGACGGAGGAATAATATAATATGATGAGAAAATATAATTAATGTATAATATTAAAACAGTTTATGAGCCGTATCTCGTTAATTCATTTATATATTTTATAAATAGTTTAATAATAAGTTGTTTTCATACAATAGTACTCGTAGATGAAAAGTTAGTTCCGTGAATATTGGAAAATTAAAGAAGAAATATTTCATCGCGTAACATTAAATTAACCCTCCTTCCTCTACGTTACGCAGCCTTGCAACATAACGAACCTTCTGCAACAGCAATCATATAACACTTCCTGCCAGCTTACTTCACAATGCTCACAGGACATATGCGCAATGCATTTCTCCGCGAAGAACATTTAATTTGCAATTTATGTACTTGCAGAAGTGCTGCAAGGGAAGAGCGATTAAAAGGCCGATTGCTCCGAAAGGTTTATTGTGGTTTCCTGTATCCTTGCAGGCACATCCTGTAACAATTCAAAGAAATAGGCCACGACCGCATGATCCACTTTGATACTCTACAAAATTCCGCACGGAGGAAAGATAATGACACGCACTGATTTCTACGATGAAGACTAGGCAAGGTGTTTTGACTACTCACGGATTAATTCTTTAAGTTAAAACCATAATAATTATCATGCATTCGACTATATCTCGGCGTTTGTAAAGGAAAAGAAGGACTTATTGTTAAATCTGCCTGATTAATTTGCGCAGAGGATAAAATAGTCAACTCTTACAAAATAACGAAATATTACACGTTTCTGACTACCCAATCTACAGACTGGGGACCCAGAAGAGCCAAACTCCAAAATCTCCCAAATTATCTCATTGTATAGATTACGGTCCAGCACGTGAGCGTTCGTGATGTTCGGGTTTCAAGGACTTAGAATGCAGCGCCTGTGTGATGCCTGAGAGATTAGCGGAGCGTGGGTTGCTGATTCCACGTGCGTCTCAGCGCTGCTTCTTTCAGAACATGATTCACAAAATTCTACATTTCGTCGTTGATAATCAATAATTCAGAATTTGCTTGTTCTTTAGTTTGGTAATTTCAAACTAAGATGTTCAAGATGATTGTCATCTTGAATCAATTTGATAAAGGTGTGAAAGGCATTTCCTGCTACTACTGTTGGGTAAACAGAAGCATATTTACGGGTTTTTGTTTTGATGACTTGTAAGTTGAACAATACCGTCGTCGTTTCTTAGCGTATTAAACAGAGCAAATATGTGAGCTCTTTATTTCATTTATATCGTAGTGCTAACATACGTAGTGCAGCCGCTACGATTACTCTCCCGCTGTAGTCACTCTGTATTAAATGTAGTTTGTGTGTTTGACTATCGCATCAGGGATTCACAATTATGATTGTTTTGTGGAAGCTGAGGGCTAGCCCATCGCGTATTTTGTTACAATTCATTGTTTACAAAAAATAAAGTGCAACAAAAACATGAATCAAAGAATATGTAATGATATATCAAAGCTATTCAGAAATTGTAAGATCTATTAGCGTATGTACTAAAGCATGCAACTTTTATTCTGCTACTTTAGTGATAATGGTACGCATGAGCAACAAACCACGTGTACCCTAATTCACAAAGGTTGTTACGAAAGAAAAGAGCATGTGATAAGAATTTTGTCAAGAGATAAAACCCGGAAAGAGTTTAAGATACTATTGCCTTCCACGTCCTGACATTAAAGTGACAATCTTTATTATGTTCCTCGGTACGTAAGCTTTTTCTATCATATCTGTAATGAATCGTTTGATGGATGGGTGATAATGATGTGATTTGAATGATCATGAAGCAATTGTGGAAATGCAGCAACAGGAAAGGGAAGCTCGTAGAAAACCTGCCGCGAATTGGCTCTGTTCTCCAAAAATTAGAAATGAATAGACTCGGTATCTAGTAGTAGAAACTGCGCAGACTGACCACTACACTATGGGTCATCCCTAACTTGGGTGACAGCCAAATTTTTCAAGATACGTTGTTAAAAAAATGCTCACATGGAAAAATCTCACTTCTTCCTAAGAGCCGTTACTAAAGAACCTGCTAATGGTAAAGAACCATAAAGATATCCAGTTTTAGCACAAAGTCTACAGTTTTAGTGCAAAATCTCAATTACACAAGTTCTCCACTTTCAAGAAGGGAAAGTTTTATTTATCTTACCGTCCAATTCTTCGCACGTCGGCCGTGCGTTCGTCCTTCAGTCCTATTCGGTTCGTTCTACCGTTCGTTCGTCCGTCTTCTCGATTTCTCCGTCCCATCGTCCGTCCATTGGTAGGTTCGTCCGCGTACGCGCGTCCGTCAATCTATCCATTCGTGCATTCGTTTGTCCCTTCGTTCGTCCATTCATCCATCAAGCCGCCTGGCCATCCGTCCATGACTTTGTTCGTTTGTCCATCCGTCCATACATACATCCGTTCGCCCTTCCGTCCATGTGTTTCTTCGTCCGTCCGTCCGTCCGTCCGTCCGTTTATCCATCAATCCCTCTGTTCTCCCGTCCGTCTATCCTTTCGTTCGTCACTCGGTCTCTCCGTCAATCCTTCCATCTGTCCGTCCGTCCGTCCGTCCGTTCGTCCGTTCGTCCGTCCGTCCGTTCGTTCGTTCGTTCGTTCGTTCGTTCGTTCGTTCGTTCGTTCGTTGGTCCGTTCGTCTGAACGTCCCAATCTCTTCCGCTGTCCCGTTACCATGAGCCTAACAGAGAAATTTTCATTTGGAATATTTTTATATTTTTGAATTGCGAATATTGCGTAGTATATCACAGATTGTTTTCAAAAAATAACAGAAAAATTCCAAACATACGCAATTGAGAATTTCGGCATTGAAGATATTAGAATTGAATACAACAATATAAAACTTTGATATTCTAGAAAAATTATTAAGAATTGTTTCAGTATTTTTGGTAATATGCACGTTATCATAAATCACCCATATTTATAACAGCAACTGTTTGCAAGTGAGAAGAAAATTAACTCTCCTAGAAAATGTGTTATATTTTCAATACTTTTCTTCAGTTTAGAATTTTATATGGAGAAAATAAAGATTTTAGAATTCTGAACAAGGGCGTGAGTTCTCAGTCGCGTTAAAACATGTATTGTCTAGGCTATCGGGGATGAGCTGCGTCTCTGCCGTAGTGTCTGACGTTTCGGCCAACTTGTTGTGGTCTTCCTCAGAGCGTACTACTGATAGCCTAAACAATACAAACACCGACCGCGGAAGCCTACGGAATCATACGTTAAAACCTGTTTAAAATGTATAAACAATAAAAGTAGTCAACAAACAACCAGAAAAAATCGCTATTGTGACCCTCATGAAAATCAAATATTAAGGAAGGTCTACGAAAACATTGATTCAGTGTCTATAGCTCTCTAGTACATTTCCCTGTACTTGTATAAAATAACAAATTATAATTTACTACAATCAAGTTATAACGTAGCCAAATAATTTACCTCGGTTTCTCGTATTCTGCAAATTAAAAAAGCTTTTGCTTCAACCGAAAACTACTTTCGAGTCACTGAATTTTAATACGAACATTTTATAGAAAAATGTTGGGAAACATTACAACCAATTTTCCTCAGTTAATGATTAGAGTGAAATACAATTCTCATAAAATAGCAGATCTACATTTTTACAAAAATCTAATATCTTTGATAATAAATCTTCCATTAAAATCTATCCGGTTTAAATTTTTGTAAATTATGTTTTGGGTATATCTTAAATGTAATTTCTGAAAGAATAATTTAGTGTCTAGTATTAGATTTCTTGTTCATTTTTTTAGAAAATAATAATTTTAAGGTTAAACTCTCCGCTTAAGTATTTTCTTAAAGGCTCAATAGTCTGCAGCAAAATGTTAAAAAGATGTGAGGGGAGGGCGAAAAGAAAAACTTAAAAAATGCAATATCGCCAATTTTACAAAAAATATAATTTGAATTTGTAGTGAAATTAGTCATTGTGATGCAAGCGCTGGTTACTCTGCAAGAAGGGATGTGCATCCCCCAATGAAGTTCAAGATGTATTCATCTCGTCATTGCTCAGAGGAGTAAGGACTCAAACATTCAGACACGCGGAGAATTAAAATGAAAACAATTAAGTGGACAAAGACTTTACGTTGAGAACATTTTGTTTCTTTTATTGCTAAAGGGATTCTCTCAGGTAGCCAGCATATCTGCGCAAGGAACCAAACAACGACTAGGAGCACATGATGAACATACCGGTAAATCGAATTAGAACAATTAATAGATTTTTGAGAGAGTATTTTGTCATTTTTCTTATTGACATTGTAATTAACAATTAAAAAAAATATCAAATCTTTACAAAATGTTGCCTAACATCGTATTATTTACCAGGTAATTGTAAGTAAAATCCTGTTATTATAATATTGACGCCGATGGTTTTCCGATATGTCGAAAATTAGAACAACTTGTCAAACATTTTATGAAGTTAAGGATACCGAGTATTTTCATCAATTCATTCGGGTAATTGTGAAGTGACATAAAACAGAGTTCGAAAGTTTTAAAATTATAGAACCATACATATTATTTAAAATTTACGACTATTTGAAATGTAGAGATAAGGGCTTTAACCAAAAATGTATATCTGCAGCTCATGTTGTTCTCAGAATTAATATATTTTTCGCCATCTGGGCTGATGTAATTGACCCGATCTCATGCAGCTTGAACTGTCCATGGACGTATATAAGATATTTAGTTAATAAATGTTACTTTCGTGATGCACCAATTCCATGCAACATAATTTTGAAGGTCACAAAAGTACCGCTAAAATATGGTATACAATTTTCAAAAATACGACTACATTTCAACATAATATGTTTGAACTATTATCGAAACCATACGTAATATTATTTGAGTGAGTATAATCGTTGTCAAAGAATGCATCACATATATCGTGAGTGGATGGGATAACTAACGGAATTATGAACGGAAAAAGCATATCGCGTATGAAAATACAAGTTTTCTACTCAAAAAGCAACATCAAAGAACACGCCTCCTGTGCAAAATACATCCTCGCGCTATCACAAGGTGCACATGCGCGTCCACGTGCGAGCGAAAGCGCGACTGGCCAGATGCGCAGCGCACGGGCACAATCACTTACCGTGGGGACCTCGAAAGGCGCGTCAACGGAAATGTGGTTATCAGTGGTGGTGGCGGCGGCGGCGGCGGTGGATGTGATCGCAGCTCTGCTTGCCTAGCACTGCGTCCTCAGAATGCGCCGGCGCCTATATGGACACTCGCAGCCGCCCCCCTCCTCCTCCTCCTCCTCCTCCTCCTCCTCCTCCTCGTCGTCGTCCTCCTCCTCCTCCTCCTCGTCGTCCTCGGCTCTCGGTTCGCGACCTGGAACCACGCGGGCCGGGTGGACCTCGCACCTGAACGTTCTGTGCCCCTTCCCCGCCGCGTCCCGCCCGCCCGCCGCCCCCCTCCGCGCCGCCGTCTCCCTTTCCCTCCCCTCCCCCCCCCCGCCCGCACGTCACCTGCCGACGGCGCACATTGATCTGCTCCGGACCGACACTCAGACAGAGGCGACTAGTTTTGGGAAAACAATTGTTTGTTAATAATTATCAGTTGTAGGATCTTTATTATCTGACACTGAAACGTAGTAAGTAAATTTTTATAATATTTTTATGTTTAAAGGTATTTTGAAAGTTGAATGCCTAGGGCGAATGAAGCGAAGATTTTAGCACACGAGCATCGAAAAATAGTCCAATATTAATGAACTTTTATCTAAAAATACATAATATTTTATAAAATATTTTATTTTATTCTAGTAGTAAGTACATCAAAATGCAACTTCAGTCTGCTAAGACTCTTAAATAGTTTTAAATACGAATGTTTAAGAAAAAATAGAAAATGTAATAGTAATCTTTGAAAAATTAATCTATGTTATAAAATAAACTAATACTTTAGATTACTTTGAGATCCAATCAGATCTCTTATACTTAAAAATGGCGATGGTTTAAAGAATTCAGAAAAGAAAATATGCATAATTTCTACCACCTACTGCAGCGTTGACATTTCTGAAAATAACACTAGAGAAGTTGCAACAGCAATTAATTTACCGTTTTATTTGTAACGATTGGAGAGTATTATAATATTACGAATTGTATCCTGATAACTCTCTCCAGCAAAAGAACTGAAATTTTGAAAGTTCTGGAGAACAGCTCCCAAAGATAATGGGTATTTTTTTAATTGTTAGTATTTTTTTAAAAATTGTCTCGATCTGACTCAAAATTACCGGAATATTATTTTTATTTTGAAAAAAAAAATTGTACAAACCTTCATTCCACGATCTAATTTTGAAGGACAGATTCCATTCAGAATAAAATCTGTCTTTAGTAATATAGCAGTAAAAAATGGTAGAAAAAGTAAACCATTGCCATTTTCAAAAATTCCAAGGTTTTAATGAAATTTAATACTTTTTCGGAGTCAGAGTTCCTCGTGTGTTTTCGTCGAACTTTCGACATTGCTCGCGATGCAATATTGCAATTTTTGAAACATTACTTTTACAACAAATTACAAAACAACAAAATGGCATTGATGATAATAATAATAATGATAATAATAATAATATAAGTAAAACGTACCCACAAGTTACTCAAAATTCAAATTTAAAAAAAATAATTTGAAAATTTGTTGTCATTCAAAAGTGTATAGGACCTAGTAGTAAATTAATAGTAACAGGCATTTGAAAACCAGTCGTATTGGGGAGCTAGCGGGCCAGTGTCCTTTTCAGGGCACAGTGCGCTTCCGACCGTGCCCCACCCCACTCCTCCCACCTGCCGACGCCGACGGCGGCGCCGGCAGCGACGCGTGCCTACTAAGGCCACTCGACATTTTTTTTCACTTGGGTGCTTTAGCAGCGCACGGCGCAGGATACGGCCGACGCTGCAATCCGCCGAGGTTCCGCGCCTCAGGAAGCGACGAGGAATTCCGCGGCGCCATCGGAGCTGCTTCATGAGACGCCAGGCGGCCACTCGCACCTGCATTGTCAAGGCTGCGACTTTTCTAGAGGAGTCGGAACGAACTGGAATCCTTTCTGTAGCTTCCAATAAGGCACGAATTGCGAGACGGGTTCTAAATATTTTAAGATCATTCAGATCAATAATATTAACAACAATACAACAGACAACAATGATTTTTTTTGTGTTATTAGCCAACACCAAAAACCGTACTAGCCGACGGTAGGTCGGCGCCTGATCTCGCCACACTGCGGGGGAAGATCGCCACCACCTCCCGAGGGCAAACGTACACTACACTTACGTGACTAATGACCTCAGGAGCCGATGCGCCCGGCATCACTAACAAACAATCAATCAATCATCAGACAACCACGAATTAACTAATCTCGTTCGCTTGGTGCGAAATGAAACGAAACACATTCTTCACTTTTTCATTGCAAAATATATTTAATCGTTAAATGTAAT
>JAHLJT010009419.1:17060698-17114153 GCA_031308135.1 Acheta domesticus | reverse complement strand
TAAAAATAATATTGTAGAGTGTCATATTTACAGTACGTAATTATATACAATATAATAGAAATAAGTTCATTATTAACAAAAATCCCCAAAATGATCGGCTGGGTCCGCCCCTGCGTGAGACGACAAACGAACGAGTGAAAGTGTCACGTACGTTTGGCGTGTAAACGGAACGCGAAGGCAGTGCCAGCGCTGGGCATGGGCGTCCGCTCAGAGGCTCACAAGTGAAGGGGTCCGATGATTGTACTGATGGGATAAAGTTAGTCAAACATTTAAAAAGAAATTAGAACTCGATAAATCGTTATCGAATCTTTACAAGTCGTAGTACAGTAATCTGGTATTTCAGATATTTTGATTTATATTTTTTCCTTGAATACTTTATTACAGTCATTAAGTATAATGTAGGACTCTAAGAAATGAATTAAATGATGCTAACATTAAAATAGATTCTACTGAAATTCATGTTTATTATTTAATATTTTAACTAGTAATATAATTACACACTTAACACAACAATTATTTTTCGCGTTTTAGGCTAAAAAGCACAGTTTTTGTGTGTATAAGTCTAGTAGCCAAATCTTCAGGTTCCCTTTCTAACGATTTCAAGAATGCGTAGGTAATAAATCATCAACGGCTCACGAACCATGCACCGTATCAACTGTTCACGAACCCGCCCGGTTGAACTCAACTCCTATTTCTAGGCGTAGGGATCCCACTGAATATGAAATAAAAAGTACCGTGTGTGGTCAAGTTTATTACATGTACTGCGCAAATTATTGAAGAAACTCTGCGCATATTAAATTCACCCGTGCCAACCCTCACGTTCAGTTATCGCACATTTACGATCTACTCATCTGAGTCTACAACACGTTTTTCTCCCTACACCAGAAAATCTAACACTTTTTTGTCGATTGTAAGATTTGTCCGTGATTAATTAAGAATAATTCGCTGTCATTTGTTTATAATTAGTTTTGACATCATCAACGTATAAAGTTTGTTTATGATATCTTGAAATATTTTTATTCGCATGTTGCTAATGTGTATTACTTCATATTCTTCGTATGATACATTATTTCTTCTGAGTAAAGATGATGTTCATTGAACTTTCTCCCCTGACACTTACATAGAATTATTCTTAGGGTGTTGCTTCAACTTTAAATAAGTCGAAAAAGGCAAAAATAACATACACCATGGAGATTGAATTGATACGCTGCCTTTCAGATTTACAAAACAAAGCACTGCAAACTTTGCATTAAACTGCATAAATAATGTCTTGAAGATACATTTGGTCTACAGTACCTATCACAAAATATATGTAGGCAAAAAGCAGCTTATAATTCTTAATTCCAAAGTATGCAGCAGAAAACTGGAATTAGAACTGTACTACTGGAACTAGAATGTATTTTGGTTTATTAACTCTCGCGGCTATTGATAAACTTCAGCTTTAGAAACTGTTTGTACCCGTCATTGGTACGACAGCAAGTAAATAATGAATGCGAACTCTACTGACAAACTGTTCTCTTCCTGATGAATAAAAATTTCTGTAAGATGGTCTTCTAAACCGTAGTGAATGTTTATACACTTGGAGACCAGAACAGACCAAGAAAAAGTAACGAAGGGTGTGTTCTCAACTGCGTAAAGGAAAGTGATGAATAGTAATGATCTATGTTTTACTGTCACGCCTGACATTACAAACAATGCGATAAATATAGACTATAATCGCACATAAAACGTTGTGTCAGGGATTAGCTTCTCGATTAACAATTTCATTACTGCGTCAAATTTCTTGCTTTGTGGCGAGAGTTCTTTCAGAGCGCATGTTCAGTGCGCACTCTCATGCAAATGAACTAGCGGCCTCATCCAAACAGTGCGCTAGTGCACAGAAATCCTAGGTACGTCAATGAATGCAAGGTTTTTTCCGTACTGGATTAACAAGAAGAGCGAGTATGAACGACCAATATTAAGTCAAAAGTAGTATATTGTACTTCGCAAAAATTGATCAGTTGGTAACATTACTTACATTCATGAATGTGTACTAATGTAAAATATAATATTGTCTCTAACAAAAGTATAAGCCGTTCAATATTTGATTTAATCATTTGCCGTTCAACGATTAACGTTCAATTAATCAATGATTTCGTTCAATTAATCAAACGTTCAATTAATCAATGATTTCGTTCAATTAATCAAACGTTCAATTAATCAATGGTTTCGGGCGCGACAACTGCTGACGTCATTAGACCCGTAAGGGCCGGTTTCACCAAACAAAGAGTAAGAGTTTACTCTCTAGTGAGTCATGTTTACTCGAGAGTAACTTCTTGCAGCGTTTTACCAACACTTTACTCGAGTGTAAATCGCTTAAACGAGAGTAAATTCGTGAGTAAATTTACACCGAGAAAATTCATCGGATAAAGTACGGAGTGAGCTCAGTTTTCAATGTGCGTGTACTTCCGACGTGTTGTTATGGCTCGACGATTGCAAATGATGGTATTTGAAGAAGATTCCAGCGATGATTCGGAATATTGTCCTCTAGTGCGCAGACAAAGATAAGTGCTGGAACGAATGGATTTATTTCAAATTAATTTTTCAATTATGACTCACGAGATTTTGTCACGAGATTATGTTTGACCAAATCATTAGCTCTTCTATATATGGGAGAAACGTATAATTTGCATACTAATAACGAAACTAAAAAATAAATATGAAAAATAAATACAAGTAGAAAAATTTCATAAGCTGTTTATTCTGAATTGTAAGTATCTTTTAGGCAATCATTTCAGAGTCCAGATAAAAACAGGATATCTATTAAGGGCATTTAAACAGTATAACAAAATATTTTATTTGTGAAATAATAATAAATAATTCATCAGGTACTTAGTAAATTTCTTTTTCACCGCTGTGGATACGAAATAAAGATATTAAATATATGATAACAAAAGGAAAAATAACAATACAAGGACTACAAGTACTTATTTATTTAGACAAAAAAAGAAAAGTAAACAGTAAATGACGTATGAGGGAGAAGATAATCTGTGCTCGTTTTCTTGAGTTCCAGATTCTCTCTCTCTCTCTCTCTCACACACACACACACACACACACACACACACACACACTCACACACACACTCACACACACTCACACACACACTCACACTCACACACTCACACACACACACACTCACACACACACACACATGCACACACACACACACACTCACACTCACACACACACACTCACACTCACACACACACACTCACACTCACACACACACACTCACACACACACTCACACTCACACACACACTCACACTCACACTCACACACACACTCACACTCACTCACACACACACTCACACTCACTCACACACACACACACACATGCACACACTCACACACACACACTCACACTCACACACACACACTCACACTCACACTCACACTCACACACACACTCACACACACACACATACCTGATATATATATATATCAGGTATATATATATATATATATATATATATATATATACATATAACCTAACATGATCCTGGCAAGAACTCCTAAACTGAAATGAAAGAAAATCACCAGAGGTTCCCGTTGGTCCTCATTGGTTCACAGCATCACTCTCGCCCACGGCCTCTTGAATCGCTCTCTCCTCTGTATGAAAAATTGCGCGTTCAGTAGGTTCGAGGGGTAAACCGGAGAGTATGTTCTCTAGAGTAAAATAACCCTCCCGAAGCGTGGTGAAACGCTTAAATTTTAGTCGAGAGTAAAAATCGTAGAGTAATGCTTACTCTCGAGTAACTACTCTTAACTTTACTCGACTGTTGGTGAAACCGGCCTTAAGTGTAGTGCATGCGTATCGCCGGTTGTGTAATGCTATCGTATCGCCGGTTGTGTGAGCTATCTACACCGGTTTGACTATTCAAACTGCTTTAAAGTACTGCAATAGATATAAAGTACAAAAAACAAATATCTAGACGTACGTTTACAACTTCATTATCTCAGGCTCATTGATACATCACATCTATCATTCAGAAGTTTGTCAGTCGAATTTGTTCTCATCCTGCTCAGAATGTATTGATTCTAAGAGTGAACTTGTAACAGAAATGAATACAATATTCATCTAATACAGTAATTGCACAAATTGCAGTCTTCACCGGAGGCAATGCAATAAGCAGGTGATTTTTCAGATTTCTCTTTCTCGTAATTCTCAAATATAAAGATAATGAAAATTGTTAAACATTTGTTGATTTGATTCAATGAAAACTATACCACAAAAGCAGTATAATCTTGAAATAAGATTTGTAACAAATGCTTATAGATAAAACACTGTTTATTTCATTGCTTTATTGTACTACTATAAATAGGTATTTTTTATATTATTGATTGTCACAACTGAAAAACATTGCAACCTAATAATTGCATTAATCTAACGTTTATATAATTGTCGTCTTTGTAATGCAAATAAAAATGTCTAAACCTCCATAAATTATTTCCCCTGCTGTATTGCAAAACTAAGAAATTCTGTAAACAAATTAATTCCAAACAACAGAATTATAAACAGACGTGTAAACTGCGTAATTCTGGCGATATACACAATTTTAAACTGTGAATTCAAAACAAGTGTGACTCAATACTGTAAAATTTTGTAAACAAAATTATAGAATGTTTGAGATGTCGCTAATGACCTCGTAGTTGATGCGACCATAAATGAATAAAACTAATGGGCTACGGAATGGCGCAGAATGTACCATACTCATTGATTTCCTAATCTCTTTGGTTTGGGATAGCTTTCCGGTACTGCCCCACCCTACTCCCAGCTGCTACCTAAGGACGCCTAAAAGACATTTTTTTACATTTCCTCAATTTATTTGTCCCTTAATAGTAGAGTTGTAATATGGCTTTAAGAAAATCCTAGAACAGTAAAAGATAGTCTTATATACAAATTTTCAATTCTAAATGTGCAAATATAAATTGTACGCTAGTGCAAATTTTCAAAAATGTTTAAGTATTTTTGAAAAAGCTCCTGTTTTTGCTTATTTTTACAGAAAGATTTTGAGTTTTGGAGAAATTTAATAAATTATTTGCATCACTTGTACTCACATATATGTGATAATGTGTAAAGAACTCCTGTAAAATAAATATTAACATCATGAGATATTATTTCAAAAAATTACATTAGTGTATTTTTATAAGCAAAAAATACAGAAAAATGTCGTTAATGACGTGACAGTTAAAACATTTATCGCTATCATCACAAAACATTCAAAGAAAAAATTTAGAACCGTTCTTGAGAAAGTCATTTTTAAATTTTTTTTAATATTGTCCGTCCGTGATCAGTACTAGCACCAAAATCTTGATCGATCTGACCGAACACGATTATTCTGCCTTTCTTCATCTCTGTTAATTTTACTTTCATATTATGTACGTAATCTAGAGAAAGTTATGTAATGCTATAGCGAAAGAAAGGCGATTTTTCGGCAGAAAAATTTGTATTGAAGGACTCTGATAACGAGAAAGTTGATAATTCTTGTTTGTATATATAAGAAATTACTTCCTTTTACACATTGTGAAGTCAGAATCAATCTTGATTCAGAAAAAATGGTTTACGGAAAACGTTTTTTTGTCTGGATATCCATTGATTGATGTGGGTGATGTCGCGGCCCCTTAAATAAAACGTAATTTTAATTTTCAGAGGTACTTCATAAAACGCCTAAAGAACATTTGCCATTGTTTTAAAAAATGGTTCCAAATTTGATAATTTTTTATCGCATAGGAGAATGTACTACACTTATAAAATTCGTGCAGGTCCGATTTTCTTTGATCTCTGAATTTCCGAAAATTGAAAAATTAACCATATTTAAGCGCCTTCCTACAACTATTATATTGAAGATACATTCTTGCTTTGATGAAATATGTTCTTCAAGAACAATTAAAATAACAGTTTAAATAAGGTCACGTGCAATTTTTTCGTAAATGTGTGACTGAAATGTAGCCAATTTAAAAAAAATCTTTATGCGAAGTATACATTTTAAGTATATTTTTATGCTCTAAATAATTTCATGCAGGTTTGATACAAGTTCGCATGTTATTAAAGAAGCTCTGGAATATTACCTTGAAGTAGTGTAATCCGATCATTAACTACCGTCATAATCTACTAGTACACTAGAAACAGTTCTTGTCGATGCTGGGAAGACGTTCTGTCTTATACTTTCTACCATTTTTCTTCAGCTTAATTACTCTCGCCAATGTTTCAACTAATAGTGTAATTCGCCTTAACAAACCAAATTGCTAGGTACACTTAATTGATTTTTTAATGTTCGGCATCCGACTTACAGTAGATAATACTAATCGACAGAGAAGCACACTAGTTTCTTTTTGTAAGCAATTTCATGTCTAGGCCTTGTTACGGAGTCTTCTAGTATAAAAATATTGGATATTTTCCTTGTGCTATTATCTCCGTTTTGGCTCATTATTTGCATACTTGCTTCTTTACTTGTTTTTAGTCGTGTGTTCTTGAACGTTTATACAATTTAAAATTAAGTTTTCTAATTGATATTTAAAACGTGTAGGTTTTTGCATACTTTTAAATTGCCAGTAATATGTATATATTTATGTATCAAGGGCGTTAAGTAGATATTTTTGCCCTGAGGGCGACTTCCAAAACCGAGGGCCTCTAGCCCGAGGGGTTGAAAGTCGCCTGAAGGGCATAAACATCTAGTAACTCCCGTGGTGCATACAATGGTTTACTAGTTTGTTGCTGAATCAACCGAAAATTCCAAACATTTTCTAATTTTTCTTGCGTCTAAAGTGAAAACACGCATTGTAATAATTTGTCAATATGACGTCAGATAAACGAAATAGCATGTGTATCTACGAACTGATTTGTCCGTACAAAATGAAAGCCAATGTGCTTTACACCTTATTACTACGAGTAGTACTGCAACTCAAGAAGCACATACAATGTCTCTAAAAAAAGGTGATAAGTAAACAATTAAATACGAGTAACGGGTGGCAATTGTATATCCACGGGAACATTCCAAAATTGCAATTTTCTTATCAATTAAGCAAAATAAGGTTTATAATGAGCTGTTTTACTTATTTGGCCATTAGGCCATTTATTTATTGTATTTTCTGCATCTTAAATCGAATTCCTAAAAATGTATCTTTTTCTAGTAATAGAGCGGGCCATAAAGTATTCGAAATGACCGAGGGCATAAAGAATCAGAAAGGCCCGCAAGGGTATTAACAATACCGTTACGTATTTTGTTTAAGGTCGGTAAACATACAATAATGAGCTAGTAAATCATAAAATTATTTTGGATGCGAAATATATTAAACATGTTAAATTCGTAAAAGAATGATTTCTTTGCAAGTTACTTAGTCGTAAAATGAACTAGGATTCTTGCTTTTTTTCTTTACGTTAGCTGCTTTCGAATAATTTTGAATTAAATCCTATCAATTTTCTAGAAATTTTGAAATGAATTTTAAAGAAAACGACCCCTTTTCTGTTAACATTTTACACGAACAGTGAACAATCTATTAATTCATACTTCTTAAGAGCCATTTTCACTAAAACCTTTATTTTTTTTAAGTTATACAAAAATTTACAAGTTCTCGGGAATAAAGGGAGATGTTGTAAGAAGAACAATGTATTTCTTTTCCCACCATATAAACTGAAAAACTAAGAAAAATGCAATTTGAGAAATGTAAAAAAATTACTTTGAAATACAAATACGTAGTTAAAAGAAACATACTTTCAAATATACATTTACTCTTTCGATTCGACAATGAATTTATTCAACAAGAAATCTACGTTAAGCGACTACTTTCAACGGTGTTTTTATATTTCAAAGCCGTTTTAACATTTTAAATTGTCTTTTTTTGACGTACTACATAATTCATTCTCTCAATGAACGAAACGACTGAATTTAACCCAGACGCATTTGCAGCGATTTCGTCCGTGAGGTCCCAGGCTGTAATCCCAGATGTAATCTTCAAGAGAAAATTAACCATTACCGAACTTCCTAGACACAGCACATGGAAAGGATGAGAGACAACCGTCTGTCGAAAAGAATTCTACAATACCACCCACAAGGACGAAGAAATTCTGGCCGCCCCAAGAAGAGATGGGGTGACTAGATGGCAAATGGAGGCGTAACAGACAATGCCTATATATTCGATACGTTATGGAGGTGGGTTTTCGACGCCAGCTAGAAAGCTAGGTCGAATTCAGCTGTCTGGACACATTCATTAATTCAACCATGGCAGTAAGCATGTAAATTGTATCTGTCGCTCTTGCGTAAAGTTTACGCCCGAAATGGTTACTTCAATTGTGTAACTCACGGCTGCTTCTGGCTGGCACTCTAAGGTAATTACTGCAGTGTACAAGGTCCCTGCAAATATGTACTTGGACAAAGTGTAAATTGACGCGCCAAGTGAAATCTTTGTTTAGGTGCTGTGTTCCTGTAAGTGACAATTCAACAAATCTGCTAATTAAATCTTGCTTGTGGTGGAACTTTTCTTTGTGTGTATCCTGCAACTCCTATGCCAATCCCACATGAGCTGTCAAAGGGTTTCGAGACTACTGTACTTTATCACCATTAATCATACAGTCCACTTATAAATTAACGTAATATGAGTATAGTAGCCCCGGACAGGCGTTACCAAAACTTACCTACTTTCATTTTGTCGTGAAACTTCTTTCAGTTAATCAGTAGCGCGTAGCTTCTTAAAAACCTAATAAAACGGAACAGTGATACAGTTTACCTATTTGCAACTGTGTATCCGTGAATCTTGGTGCGGATGCGTTGTGAAGGAAACATGAAACTGACTTGTTGACGAGTTACAGGTTTTAATATAACAGCGTATGACCCCATTAGCTGTAACCTTAGTTCAGCAGGCCACGAATGTAAAGCGAGAATACCTACACATTATGCATTTGGCTACGTTGTATGCGTGCTCTAGTGCTCATACACCTTAATCACGCACAATTGACTTAACTCGATACCGTTTCATTATTTAATTACCTTTTTTTAATTCACGGGCCTACTGACGGACGCCGATGAGAGTGCTTCCACATGTAAAGCTGTTTACCTCTCCAGGAACCACTTCCCGCCGTTCTTGTCTGGCGCGTTACCGCTAGTTTCCTCTTGCACGGTAGAGCTTTTTATTGCGTAGAGGCGTGTCACTTTCATCACAACGTGAGGAAGGGCGAATGATCCGTTTGAATGTACGTCATGAATAATAATTCAAAATGCATATGTTTCTTATACATTCTGTAAGATAACCTCCTAATGACGGCAAAACAACACCAGCATCCCCTAAATACGGAGAATGTTTCTTGTTTACTCGTAAGAATATTCTCGGGATTGAATCCGGTGGTTTAGGGAACACAATGCAAATTGTAAAATTGTGACTAAAATTAAGAAAATTGTAAAAATTAATCCTCATATTCTAAAGTTACTTAAAGTCCTACTACCTTTCATTCTTGCAATAACTTTTGATTCTTTTTACTTTCCCGTATACGTACGTATACACGGAGTGATATACGTAGTATAGGGAAAGTTATGTAATGCTGCGCGAAAAAATGGCCAATTTTCGGCGGAAAAAATTAATTGCCGGGCCGTGAAAACGAATAAGTGGATAAAACCAGTTGCTAAATTAAGAAAAAAAATCCTCTATCTCGTGGTGTGGTCAAAATCCATGGTTTGTTGCTTCTTTATACTTAAAAATCGATTGACGGCATTCCGTCCGTCTGTCCGTCTGTCCGTCTGTCCGTCTGTCCGTCTGTCCGTCTGTCCGTCTGTCCGTCTGTCCGTCTGTCCGTCTGTGGTCAACGCTAGCGCCTAAACCGTTGGGTCGATTTTCTTCAAAATTGATATTCCCCAGTCAATCTGATTCTAGTCGAAGCTTTGTGATTTTGAAAAAGATTCTTTAAAATTTGGGGGTACTTTATATGAAGCCCCCCGGGGATTTTCAACATTTTCTCAAAAACGGCTCCAAATTTTTTCTTTAAATTTCTTGTATGAATAGAGGAAAATACACTTTTTAACATGGAATAGGTCCGATTTTCACGCACAGCGCTGAATTTTCGAAAATTGTGAAAGTTAGAATTTTTTTCGGCGTCTTTCTCCAACTACAAAATTGAAGATAGAGATTTTTTCTTCAAATAAAATTTGTTCTGCATATTGAGTTCTTTAATAAAGGTCATGTAAATGTTTTTCACAATTTTGGTAGTTTTCGTGCAATATTGCGTGCAATATGTGCAATTTTAAAAAATTACAAAAACAAAATTTTCTCAAAAACGGCTCCAAATTTTTTCTTTAAACTTTTGGTAGGGATAGTGGTAAATGTACTCTATCAATGACATAAAAGCCATTTTGGTCTATCGGTTGGTTTTTTCAAAAATTACAAAAATGTAATTTTTTTTACTTGTCTCTCACGTCGTTAATATTTACATTAGCGGCGATTTTTCCACATTATTATATTTACGAGTATATATGCTTTAAATAATGTCAAGTAAAGTTTCTCGAAAACACTACAGGTTTCTGTGAAAAGTAGCTCAAATTTCGGCATTTTCAGAAATGCTCAAACGTCATTTTCTCGTATATGGCTGCAATTTTTTTCTTGAAACTTTTGTAACGGATAGTGCTAATTACACTCATTAGTATAGCGTGAAGTTTATTTTGAGTTTTTTTTTGTTTTTTTCAAAAATTATATAAATGTAAATTTTTTGAAAGATCTCTCACATCTTTAATATGCACATTATCCGCAATTTGTAAAGATGATTATATTTGTGAGTGTAAGTGCTTCAAATAACTTCAAATAAAGAATTTTGAAAACTCAAAAATTTTCTGTGAAAATGAGCTTCAAATTTCGCATTCTTAGTAGTGCTAAAACGCCATTTTCTCTTAAACGGCGCATAATTTTTAAAAGAAAATTGCCATTTATAACTAGGTTTTTGTGTTCTTTAATATTCTAAAATTAATGTTTCTGTTCTACCAATAGGAAACCGAAAAATTAAGAAAATGACAAAAAAATGTAGTTTTGGCGATGAAAGATGGTAGCTGGCAAGAAAGAGTATGTGGCAATTCCGAATAGCTAGCGAAGACCCAGGAAAATAGAAAACTAATACGGGAAACTCTGTGCCATTCTGTAGCACCACTAGTTTCTTTTTGTCCGCTCAAAGAGCTCATTGAAACTTGTTAGTTGACTTTGTAACTTACGTTTTACCTCCCACAATATTTTCATAAAGTCTATGTGTTGTGTTATAAGTTCTGATAATTTTGTAGTTTTTTTTCAAAATGTGTTTTTCTCTTCAATTTATCTAACGGTTTTTATGATATATGTGTGATGGTGTGATGTGTGATGGTATGGTGTGATTCATGCAGAATCTGTGTTAAGTCTTGCTCAGTGTATATGAAGTAGTTTGAATAGACAGTAGCTTGCTGAAATCATCATAGAGTAGTCAAATTAAAGCGTTAAACCGAGTGCAGAAGAAAGCCGTAAAATTCGCGAACAGAAATAAAGGGGCAAATATCAATTGGGAATTATTAGTTACAAGTAGAAAGGCAGCTCGACTGTGTGCCCTCTTTAAGGCGTAAATAAAGCAACCGTCACGGACAGCTGTTAGTAAAGGCCAGGAAATGCCAGGTTACTTAAGTAAGGTTGATATAAAATAAAATGCAGAAAGCAAAGTACAGTTATAGGAATATTCAGCTTTGTAAATAGAACCATTGTTGGCTGGAACAATTTACTTACGGAGGTGCTACCCTTCCCAGAAATAATCGAGTTTGCGTTCCAGAGTTCTTTCGAGCGCAAATGAGTAGAGTACAGTGCAATGCACAATGCAGAGAACATGTGCTTTACATAATGTCAAAAAAATATAGTTTGGGCGGCGATAGATGGCAGCTGGCAAGAGAATGTGGCAAGTCCGAATAGCTAGCCGAGACCAAAGGAATTAGAAAACTAATACGGGAAAGTCTGTGCCATTCTGTAGCACCACTAGTTTTTAAATTATTTTTATTTCACGAAAAATGACGCAAAACTACTCATATTTTGAAAAAAAAAGCATGTAACATTAATTTAAAAACTAATTGAGAAGAAGAAATTTTAGTTGAAGAAAAATCTCTAACTTAAATGTTGAGGTTGTAGAAAGATGCCACAAAATTGACATTTTGCATCTTTCGAAAATTCATGTACCCACAAAAATCAATATATCATTTTTAAATTCAAGAGGCAACGACGTCAGCTGGCTAGACAGGGGATTATGAATTTGGTGCAAATTCTACCAATGATAGAGTCGCCAGTATTGATGATTGTTCACAAAAGGTAAGACTGATGGAGAGATTTTTTTTTTTTGCCGTTAGCCAGTTTTGCAATATCAAGACAATAAGACGTGAATACTGACTACATAACCTGTTTGAGGCAGTAATTCACTATATTAAAATAAGAACCTTTTTTGGTATCAGGAACCTACAATGCGGATTTTATGCCGAAAACTCGCTGTATTTCGCCGCTGAATTCCATACTTTTTGCGGTGAAGCGACACCGCGTTGCGCCCCGCCGCTCGCTCTTCGCCCGGGCCGCTCTCGTATGGGTTCCAGACGGGCAGGCTGACCGCTCGCCAGCCCCGCATCCCTGTGTGTGCCCCCGAACTAGGGCAATGCCACCCCCGCTCACCCTGGGATATAAGGACCGCTTCCGCCCACCGAAATCGTCGCTCGTTTCCCGCTCTTCGTGCGCGCGGTAATGACCGCCCACTCTATGGTTGCCTTCGGGTTGACCTAGGCGGGTATCGACGCTGTGCAGAACCAAGCGACCCATCGCCAGCCTATCTGCCTTCGCAGCCGCCGCCGCCGCTGCTTGCCACCTCTCCCCACCCTCCTCATGGCGACGACCGACTGAGTGTTGGGCTGCGTAGCCTCTGATAAGATGTAAGCGTGTACTTGCAATAAGTGCACATAATAAACCCGGTGTTCATCTTTCTCCCTTTGCATCCTCCCTCCCATTATGTCTTCACGACATTTTTCTATTCTACGCAGGAAGTAAACGAGAAAATAATAATAGTAGTTATAGCGCCCAGATGGTGTTCAATACTTCCTAATTTCCCAATCAGAAAGAGATACTTTCAAATAAATACATTTCGTTTTATATTTTTATTTGTTCATTTATATTTGGCTAATAAGTCTAAAGTCACTCAAATTCTCTTCGCTCTTAATGTATTATCTTCACACAGTTTGATAAATCAAATTCATTTCGAAATTAAGTAATGCGTTTCATGTTTCAATTATCAATATCGCTAATTTGTCATAAATACTAGATACGAGTAATCAAGAGTGTGACTTCGCTATCAATGTCAGAAAATGACATTTTCGTTTATCGTTTGTTGAATCATCACTAAACAATCTATTAAGAAGAATGGAAACTACGAAGGAAGGTCGTCCTAAGCGAAGTCAGGAGATGAGCCTTCGAGGTGCCGTACGAAGTTCTGCGATTTCCTTATTTGCTTACTCGAGAGACATTTTTTTCCTGGTTCTCTGCACATTCTGATACGACAATGTAAACAAGCGGAGAGCGTCAAACAAACTATCTGGATCATTTTCTAGGAAAGCGCACAACTTCCCATGGTCCCCTTCCAAATCGTTTAATCTCTTTATTATATTTAATAATTTTCGTCTAAAAATTACCAGGTAACATTTATTTTCGTTAAATATAAGGCATTCCCATAAATTTGACTAAAGATCATTTTACACGTTAACTTAAGGGAAGTAATGGAACAACAATACATTAAAAAATCATAGATTCTCTTTTATAAATTTCGAAATTATGAACATTCACCTTCAAAAATATTTTTTATTTGTATTTAAAATATTTTCTGTCTTTTACAATAAATATACCTCGTTTATGATATGTAGAAGTGTGGGCAACCACACGATTTAGAATTAAAGGTTAATGGAGGCAACAAATCAGGCTAATACAATTACATAGAGCTATACCGACATTTTAAGCCTCCTAATTGTTATACCTACCTAAATAGTATACCTACGTAAAAATTAACATTGAAAATAACCTCTGTGTATCATGGGATCGTTTATAAAACACACATTGCAAATTTGGATAATCTTTAATAGCCCTGTCTTCGTATAACACACCTTTAAACCTAATTGAACTTCCATTTCATAATGATGTAAATCTAGCCACTACGCCCCCTTGAGTGCAGGTACTAGGAAATTTATTATAAGTACTCCGCCATATGCCGCCCGCTGAAAACCGAAATTCCATCAACCTTGGCAGTGAGTACCAGGAGCAGGTTCTATAAATACCTCTATCAAAAGGATCAAATATTTTATCCTATAACAAAAGGTTTATTTTATCCTGCAAACGTGTAAAAAATACATTCTGAAAACTTGGTGATTTTTTTATTTATTAAATATAACATCTTTAGTTAATCCTTAAGGGGAGACACACTGGGTGAGTGAAATACCTCAGCTTAATGATTATGTTTCTGAGATTAATGCACCGGGAGAGATGGCTCAGTGCATCAACTGATGTCACTGCAGTCCCTCTGAGCGGAAGGTCCTAGGTTCGAGTCCCGACGGCGGTAGGATTTTCGACACTAGCTTGTCAGCTACGTCGAATTCAATCGCTGTCTGGAGGAGAATTCTAGCGGCCGGCTGCTCTGATCGGCAGTTTTCCGTGGTTTCTCCGATCAACACCAGGCGAATGCCGGAGCAGAACTCTAACAAACGGACCGCGCGTGATCTTTCCTTCCTCTTCCTTATCCTATCCTCTCCCCTTACACACACACTTACATTAACATGCACTACACTACCATATATGCCAGGAGACCGGTCGGGAGCTTACAGCTTGTCCCGGCTGGGGCGGTGCCCCGCTGGGGGGTGATACCTGGTTGAGGGGGAAATCCCGCTAGTCGACGGTAGGTCGGCGCCAGATCTCGCCATCCAACGGAGAAAAGATCACCTTAATTTGACACATATTGTGTGACACGTGTGTGTATGTGTGTGTGAGTTTTTAAAAACACTGTTAGAGGAGTAATTGAATAATCGGATTCTAGCTGTCACGCACTCAAATACTCTGTAGGGAAAAGAGAGGCGTTGGGTGGCGCTTGCAATATGTTACAAAACACCAGAATGGTCCCAAATTTTAAATTCTATTCGCACACTAAGTATATAAGAAGAAATAAAAACGCGAAATAATTCAGTTATGCCATACAAATAAAATCTAAACGTTACAGTCAAAAATTGTTGGCAGTGTCAGCTGCACAACAGTAAAGATTGGGGAGAATTTTTGAGGGAAGATAGGTACATACGAGAACATTTCTTCCAACGCAGACAGCAGACACATATGAGAATGACGCATAAGCGAAGTCTCTATACTAATTTAACTAGATCTTAGAATATAAAGATATTGATTTATTATTGTTTCCAGGCGCGTCCACTGTTAAAGTGGACGCGCCTGAAAACACTAATCAATCAATGTGTCCCGTATGTGTAGTGTATGTTTTTATCGCGGGATGTGGCAGTGGCGAGATCCAGCATCGACTCATACGTCGACTTGCGGGATTATTCAATATCTCCCACAAGCGGGTGACCGCCCCAGCCGGGACAAGCTTTAAGCTCCCGTTTTGTCTCCCGACATCTGTGGTAGTGTATTGCATGTAAGCGTAATCCATATATAGTATTTGAGTAAACTCGTCTAGCTTGCGTTTGTGTGTAGTTCCGTCTATCACGGCTAGATCACTTCCCGTGCACCAATCGAGACATTTGGGGTGTCATTGAACGCGTTTCTGTCTCCTGATGGGAACTGATAATTTGTTTTCCGATCCGTCCATAAGATTCCAAGAAATTGCCAAAAAAACGTGTTTTGGCGCTGCGATCTTTGTATCATGGAAATTAAAATAACACCTACTAAACAGATCTAAGCAGGAGACGTTTATTTAACCACATTATTCCCTGGTTATTTTCAGTCCACGACATCATAATTTTCTTCCAAGAGGATGGCAACACTGATTTTTGACAACCGAGCAAAAATTAAATGAATATCACTCGGCAGAATGTGTTGTAAATTCTGAAGTATCAAACTCAAATCAGACTGAGTTTGTGGAGTTTTAAAATCTTAAAACAGGGGACAAAAAAATGGAAATGTTAAGTAACTCAAGGTAATCAAATGTAGTTGTAGAAGATTTTGCATTTTCGGAACTAATTGAGAATTATCTTATATTAGTTCTGCGTTATTGACTAATGAGAATAATGCAGAACAACGCTTACAAGTGATCATTTATGTTCATATTAGAAAACAAAACGTAAAAAATATAGCTGTGCTGTCGCATCATTCACATACCTGTATTTTTTTACAGCGATTATAATTTTGAAATTGCAATATTACCATTTCATATCCCCTTTGGTTAATATGCAAGGCCATTGAGTGATGGGAATTTTTGAACGGGAGCATAACATTAACAACTACTACGATTCAGTGGTAAGTCCAATGCCGGATACACTAAGAACATATTTGAACAAAGCTACGCATGAAGGAAATGAAGTATCAAACAAATTTTCAACACATGAATATACTTTTAAAACAGTTTACAGCGTCGGCGACGCCATATTCGACTAGTTGTCAGTAAGGGGTTAGGATAGGATCAAGAAGAAGGAAAGAACCCGTTTGTTAGGGTACTGCCTCGGCATTCGTCTGGTGTTGATCGGAGAAATCACGGAAAACTACCCTCTGGAATAGCCACTCGTTAGAATTCTCCCCCAAACAGCTTCTGAATTCGACCTATCTTTGTAGCTACTGTCGAAAATCCTGCCACCGTCGGAACTCGATCCGTGGAACCTCTCGATTAGAGGCACTGCAATGACCAATTGATGCCATACGCTATCTAAGGCAGTGATATAAAGATAGATTTTTTATTCATATTTTAATAGATTTAGTTGAGTACTGTACTTTACGTAGCGACTTTATTTTAAGTGAATAATAATAATAATAACAATTATTATTATTATTATTATTATTATTATTATTATTATTATTATATTTCTTGCTGCAAGTAAGAGCGCACTTGGTGACAGTTTAGTACAAAAATCATGTAATAAAAATGTAAAGACGTCTAGAAACGATCTCGATGGCTTACGAGGGACGTAGAGATATCGAGAGGGAATAGGGGCGACTCTATTACTCTCCGAAGACACGCACGATAGCGTACCCACGGCGCAGCGCGTGGTTGAGGGTAGTGAACAATATCCGTTTCGATCCCTTGTTGTAAAATTTTTCAAGCAATTCCACTGTAAGAAGCGAATTCTTTTCCGCTATTGATACTCCGCAACTAATCGGTGCAAAAGACAAAGGGAGAGCTCTCTCGAAACTAGACATGATTAATTTGATTAAGATATGGACAAAATGAATCGAGTTTGAAAAATGACTCTCGAAGCTCTTTGCATCCAATTTGACTTGATAAAGGAGTAGAATCTTGCTGGATTTCCAGAAGGTAGACATACCCTCTTCACTAACGAATCAGACGAGACCCGTAACCAGGTCGGTTGGTTGATATACATGTCTGGGCCCATCTACTACGATGACCATCAGCCCCGTTGGCGCAGGGAGAGTTATTAGCTAGAGGTGGCGGTGTTCCTCCGACGCTGGACCGTGAGATTCGGCGCCGATCTACACGTCGGCTGATCAGGGAGTTCCCTTCCAGGTTCTTCCCCAGGGGCATCACCCCAGCCGGGATGAACTCAAAGCTCCCAACTGCTTTGCCGAACGAGCAATAGTAGGTGTAAGTGAGGATAGAAGAAGAAAGAGGGAGAAAAGATCGCGAGCGGTCCTTGGCCCGTTCGTTAGAGCATTGCTTGATCGGAGATACCACGCAAAACTAACGATGGAAAACGCCGAACGCTAGAATTCTCCTCCAGACAGCAGGCCAATCCGATGTTTAATTCGAAGCTTCGAAGTTAGTGTCAAAAATCCGCCTCCGTAGGGATTCGAATCCCAGGATCTCCAAGTCAGTTACAGTGAAGACATTCTCCAGGCTGGCTCTAAGCTTAACTCAGCCGGCGTGAGAGACCGGGATAGGGTATCGCCTACGCAACGCAGATATACAAAATAGGAATATAGCGTAAAAGGAGTGAGAGTCGCTGAGATTTTTTGGAAGCGTCTCCGAGCCATAGAGCTTCCTTCAAGATTTCAAAAGTTTCTAACTTGCTGAACTACTTCATTATGTAGACTTCGAAAATGGAATATCGCATTAAAAGTGTGTGTGCACGTTGTTGTCACTTATGACTTCAAAGCGTACTTAGTCTCATGGTTCATGTATGCTTGTGCTTGGCACTCGGTTTTGTGTTTGACAGGTCGACAGTATCCCTTTCACTGCGTTCGAACGTGACCCGTCAAACATCAACGCGTAATGAGTTGCTTACAAAGCGGGAAAATTTACGTGTAAGTTTTTGAAATTTTTCATTTGAAATTTCCCGCCTCATGTTCATTGACAAAAAGTTATCAATTTTTACTCCTCTACGTGACCTAGAAATTTGTAACATTTATTCTGAATCATCGTCTTCTATCAGCGGAGGGCGGTGATTTTTCTCACGCTTATCGGAGGCTGCCACATCGCATCCCCGGTTGGTTTGTGCTCGGCTGTTAGACGGAGGAATAATATAATATGATGAGAAAATATAATTTAATGTATAATATTAAAACAGTTTATAAGTCGTATCTCGTTAATTTATTTAGATATTTTATAAATAGTTTAATAATAAGTTGTTTTCATACAATAGTAGATGAAAAGTTAGTTCCGTGAATATTGGAAAATTAAAGAAGAAATATTTCATCGCGTAACATTAAATTAACCGTCCTTCCTCTACGTTACGCAGCCTTGCAACATAACGAACCTTCTGCAACAGCAATCATATAACACTTCCTGCCAGCTTACTTCACAATGCTCACAGGACATATGCGCAATGCATTTCTCCGCGAAGAACATTTAATTTGCAATTTATGTACTTGCAGAAGTGCTGCAAGGGAAGAGCGATTAAAAGGCCGATTGCTCCGAAAGGTTTATTGTGGTTTCCTGTATCCTTGCAGGCACATCCTGTAACAATTCAAAGAAATAGGCCACGACCGCATGATCCACTTTGATACTGTACAAAATTCCGCACGGAGGAAAGATAATGACACGCACTGATTTCTACGATGAAGACTAGGCAAGGTGTTTTGACTACTCACGGATTAATTCTTTAAGTTAAAACCATAATAATTATCATGCATTCGACTATATCTCGGCGTTTGTAAAGGAAAAGAAGGACTTATTGTTAAATCTGCCTGATTAATTTGCACAGAGGATAAAATAATCAACTTAAATTTACAAAATAACGAAATATTACACGTTTCTGACTACCCAATCTACAGACTGGGGACCCAGAAGAGCCAAACTCCAAAATATCCCAAATTATCTCATTGTATAGATTACGGTCCAGCACGTGAGCGTTCGTGATGTTCGGGTTTCAAGGACTTAGAATGCAGCGCCTGTGTGACGCCTGAGAGATTAGCGTAGCGTGGGTTGCTGATTCCACGTGCGTCTCAGCGCTGCTTCTTTCAGAACATGATTCACAAAATTCTACATTTCGTCGTTGATAATCAATAATTCAGAATTTGCTTGTTCTTTAGTTTGGTAATTTCAAACTAAGATGTTCAAGATGATTGTCATCTTGAATCAATTTGATGAAGGTGTGAAAGGCATTTCCTACTACTACTGTTGGGTAAACAGAAGCATATTTACGGGTTTTTGTTTTGATGACTTGTAAGTTGAACAATACCGTAGTCGTTTCTTAGCGTATTAAACACAGCAAATATGTGAGCTCTTTATTTCATTTATATCGCCGTGTGCTAACATACGTAGTGCAGCCGCTACGATTACTCTCCCGCTGTAGTCACTCTGTATTAAATGTAGGTTGTGTGTTTGACTATCGCATCAGGGATTCACAATTATGATTGTTTTGTGGAAGCTGAGGGCTAGCCCATCGCGTATTTTGTTACAATTCATTGTTTACAAAAAATAAAGTGCAACAAAAACATTAATCAAAGAATATGTAATGATATATCAAAGCTATTCAGAAATTGTAAGATCTATTAGCGTATGTACTAAAGCATGCAACTTTTATTCTGCTACTTTAGTGATAATGGTACGCATGAGCAACAAACCACGTGTACCCTAATTCACAGAGGTTGTTACGAAAGAAAAGAGCATATGATAAGAATTTAGTCAAGAGATAAAACCCGGAAAGCGTTTAAGATGCTATTGCCTTCCACGTCCTGACATTAAAGTGACAATCTTTATTATGTTCCTCAGTGCGTAAGCTTTTTCTATCATATCTGTAATGAATCGTTTGATGGATGGGTGATAATGATGTGATTTGAATGATCATGAAGCAATTGTGGAAATGCAGCAAGAGGAAAGGGAAGCCCGTAGAAAACCTGCCGCGAATTGCCTTTGTTCTCCAAAAATTAGAACAGAATAGACTCGGTATCTAGTAGAAACTGCGCAGACTGACCACTACACTATGGGTCATCCCTAACTTAGGTGACAGCCAAATGTTTCAAGATACGTTGTTAAAAAATGCTCACATGGAAAAATCTCACACCTTCCTAAGAGCCGTTACTAAAGAACCTGCTAATGGTAAAGAACCATAAAGATATCCAGTTTTAGCACAAAGTCTACAGTTTTAGCGCAAAATCTCAATTACACAAGTTCTCCGCTTTCAAGAAGGGAAAGTTTCATTTATCTTTCCGTCCAATTCTTCTCACGGTCGGCCGTGCGTTCTTCCTTCAGTCGTATTCGGTTCGTTTCTACCGTTCGTTCGTCCGTCTACTCGGTTTCTCCGCCCCATCGTCCGTCCATTGGTAGGTTCGTCCGCGTACACGCGTCCGTCAATCTATCCATTCGTGCGTTCGTTTGTCCCTTCATCCATCAATCCGCCTGGCCATCCGTCCATGCCTTTGTTCGTTTGTTCATCCGTCCATACATACATCCGTTCGCCCTTCCGTCCATGTGTATCTTCGTTCGTCCGTCCGTCCGTCCGTCCGTTTATCCATCCATCCATCCCTCTGTTCTCCCGTCCGTCCATCTTTTCGTTTCACTCGGTCTCTCCATCAACCCTTCCGTCTGTCCGTTCGTTCGTCCGTTCGTCCATTCGTTCGTCCGTTCGTTCGTCCGTCCGTTCGTTCGTTCGTTCGTTCGTCCGTCCGTTCGTCCGTTCGTTCGTCCGTTCGTTCGTCCGTTCGTTCGTCCGTCCGTCCATCCGTTCGTTCGTTCGTCTGAACATCACAATCCCTTCTGCTGTCTCGTTACCATGAGCCTAACAGAGAAATTTTCATTTGGAATATTTTTATATTTTTGAATTGAGAATATTGCGTAGTATATCATAGATTGTTTACAAAAATAACAGAAAAGTTCCAAACATACGCAATTGAGAATTTCTGCATTGAAGATATTAGAATTGAATACAACAATATAAAACTTTGGTATTCTAGAAAAATTATTAAGAATTGTTTCAGTATTTTTGGTAATATGCACGTTATCATAAATCACCCATGTTTATAACAGCAACTGTTTGCAAGTGAGAAGAAAATTAACTCTCCTAGAAAATGTGTAATATTCGCAATACTTTTCTTCAGTTTAGAATTTTATATGGAGAAAATAAAGATTTTAGAATTCTGAACAAGGGCGTGAGTTTCTCAGTAGCGTTAAAACATGTATTGTTTAGGCTATCGGGGATGAGCTGCGTGTCTGTCGTAGTGTCTGACGTTTCGGCCAACTTGTTGTGGTCTTCCTCAGAGCGTCCTGCTGATAGCCTAAACAATACAAACACCGACCGCGGAAGCCTACGCAATCATGCGTTAAAACCTGTTTAAAATGTATAAACAATGAAAGTAGTCAACAACAACCTGAAAAATCGCCATTGTGACCCTCATGAAATCAAATAATAAGCAAGGTCTACGAAAACATTGATTCAGTGTTTATAGCTCTCTAGTTTTTTCCCTGTACTTGTATAAAATAACAAATTATAATATACTACAATCAAGTTATAACGTAGCCAAATAATTTACCTCGGTTTCTCGTAATCTGCAAATTAAAGAAGCTTTTGCTTCCACCGAAAACTACTTTCCAGTCACTGAATTTTAATACGAACATTTTGTAGAAAAAATGTTGGGAAACATTACAACCAATTTTCCTCAGTTAATGATTAGAGTGAAATACAATTCTCATAAAATTGCAGATCTACATTTTTACAAAAATCTGATATCTCTGATAATAAATCTTCCTTCTATTAAAATCTATCCGGTTAAATGTTTGTAAATTATTATGTTTTTGGTATATCTTAAATGTAATTTCTGAAAGAATAATTTAGTATCTAGTATTAAATTTCTAGCGTTTTCTTGTTATTTTTTAGAAAATAATAATTTCAAGGTTAAACTCTCCGCTGAAGTATTTTCTTAAAGGCTCAACAGTCTGCAGCAAAACGTTAAAAAAGATGTGAGGGGAGGGCGAAAAGAAAAACTTAAAAAATGCAATATCACCAATTTTACAAAAAAATAATTTGAATTTGTTGTGAAATTAGTCATTGTAATGCAGGCGCTGGTTGCTCTGCAAGAAGAGAAGTGCATCTCCCAATGAAGTTCAAGATGTATTCATCTCGTCATTGCTCAGAGAAGTAAGAACTCAAACATTCAGACACGCGGAGAATTAAAATGAAAACAATTAAGTGGACAAAGACTTTACGTTGAGAACATTTTTGTTTCTTTTATTGCTAAAGGGATTCTCTCCAGGTAGCCAGCATATCTGCACAAGGAACCAAACAACGACTTGGAGCACATGATGAACATACCGGTAACCAAATTAGAACAATTAATAGATTTTTGAGAGAGTATTTTGTCATTTTTCTTATTGACATTGTAATTAACAATTTCAAAAAATATGAAATCTTTACAAAATGTTGCCGAACATCGTATTATTTACCAGGTAATTGTTAGTAAAATCCTGTTATTATAATATTGACGCCGATGGTTTTCCGATATGTCGAAAATTAGAACAACTTGTCAAACATTTTATGAAGTTAAGGATACCGAGTATTTTCATCAAAATATTTCATTCGGGTAATTGTGAAGTGACATAAAACAGAGTTTGAAATTTTTAAAATTATAGAACCATAAATATTATTTAAAGTTTACGACTATTTGAAATTTACGACTATTTGAAATGTAGAGATAAGGGTTTAACCAACATGTATATCCGCAGCTCATGTTGTCCTCAGAATTAATATATTTTTCTCCATCTGGACTGATGTAATTGACCCAATCTTATGCAGCTTGAACTGTCCATGGACGTATATAAGATATTTAGTTAATAAATGTTACTTTCGTGATGCACCAATTCCATGCATCATAATTTCGAAGGTCACAAAAGTACCGCTAAAATATGGTATGCAATTTTCAAAAATACGACTACATTTCAACATAATATGTTCGAACTATTATCGAAACCATACGTAATATTATTTGAGTGAGTATAATCGTTGTCAAAGAATGCACCACATATATCGTGGATGGATGGGATAACTAACGGAATTATGAACGGAAAAAGCATATCGCGTTTGAAAAATACAAGTTTTCTCCTCAAAAGCAACATCAAAGAACACGCCTCCTGTGCAAAACACATCCTCACGCTATCATAAGGTGCACATGCGCGTCCACGTGCGAGCGAAAGTGAGCCTGGCCAGATGCGCAGCGCACGGGCACAATCACTTACCGTGGGGACCTCGAAAGGCGCGTCAACGGAAATGTGGTTATCAGTGGTGACGGCGGCGGCGGCGGCGGCGGTGGATGTGATCGCAGCTCTGCTTGCCTAGCACTGCGTCCTCAGAATGCGCCGGCGCCTATATGGACACTCGCAGCCGCCCCCCTCCTCCTCCTCCTCCTCCTCCTCCTCGTCGTCGTCGTCCTCGTCTGTCGGTTCGCGACCTGGAACCACGCGGGCCGGGTGGACCTCGCACCTGAACGTTCTGTGCCCCTTCCCCGCCGCGTCCCGCCCGCCCGCCGCCCCCCTCCGCGCCGCCGTCTCCCTTTCCCCTCCCCTCCCCTCCCCTCCCCCCCCGCCCACACGTCACCTGCCGACGGCGCACATTGATCTGCTCCGGACCGATACTCAGGCAGAGGCGACTACTTTTGGGAAAACAATTGTTTGTTAATAATTATCAGTTGTAGGATCTTTATTATCTGAAACTGAAACGTAGTAAGTAAATTTTTATAATATTTTTATGTTTAAAGGTATTTTGAAAATTAAATGCCTAGGGCGAATGAAGCGAAGATTTTTGCACACGAGCAGTGAAAAATAGTCCAATATTTATGAACCATTTATGAAACTTTTTATCTAAAAATACAAAATATTTTATAAAATATTTTATATTATTCTAGTAGTAAGTACGTCAAATGCAACTTCAGTCTGCTAAGACTCTTAAATAGTTTTAAATACGAATGTTTAAGAAAAAATAGAAAATGTAATAGTATATAAAATAAACTAATACTTTAGATTACTTTGAGATCCAATCAGATCTCTTATACTTCAAAAATGGCGATGGTTTAAAGAATCCAGAAAAGAAAATATGCATAATTTCTACCACCTTGCGTTGACATTTCTGAAAATAACACTAGAGAATTTGCAACAGCAATTAATTTACCGTTTATTTGTAACGATTGGAGAGTATTATAATATTACGAATTGTATCCTGATAAACTCTCTTCAGCAAAAGAACTGAAATTTTGAAAGTTCTGGAGAACAGTTCCCAAAGATAATGGGTATTTTTTTAATTGTTAGTATTTTTTTAAAAATTGTCTCGATCTGACTCAAAATTACCGGAATATTATTTTTATTTTGAAAAAAAAATTGTACAAACCTTCATTCCACGATCTAATTTTGAAGAGCAGATTCCATTCAGAATAAAATCTGTCTTTAGTAATATAGCTGTAAGAAATGGTAAAAAAAGTAAACCATTGCCATTTTCAAAAATTCGAAGGTTTTAATGAAATTCAGTACTTTTTCGGTATCAGAGTTCCTCAAACGTGTGTTTTCGACAAACTTTCGACATTGCTTGCGATGCAACATTGCGATTTTTTGAAACATTACTTTTACAACAAATTACAAAACAACAAAATGGCATTGATAATAATAATAATAATAATAATAATAATAATATAAGTAAAACTTACCCAACAAGTTACTCAAATTCAAATTAAAAAAAGTAATTTGAAATTTGTTGACATTCAAAAGTGTATAGAACCTAGTAGTAAATTAATAGTAACAGGCATTTGAAAACCAGTCGTATTGGGGAGCTAGCGGACCAGTGTCCTTTTCAGGGCACAGTGCGCTTCCGACCGTGCCCCACCCCACCCCACCCCACCCCACCCCGCCCCCCCACCTGCCGACGCCGACGGCGGCGCCGGCAGCGACGCGTGCCTACTAAGGCCACTCGACATTTTTTTTCACTTGGGTGCTTTAGCAGCGCGCGGCGCAGGATACGGCCGACGCTGCAATCCGCCGAGGTTCCGCGCCTCAGGAAGCTACGAGGAATTCCGCGGTGCTATCGGAGCTGCTTCATGAGACGCCAGGCGGCGAGGCAGCCACTCGCACCTGCATTGTCAAGGCTGCGACTTTTCTAGAGGAGTTGGAACGAACTGGAATCCTTTTTGTAGGTTCCAATAAGGCACGAATTGCAAGAAGGGTTCTAAATATTTTAAGATCATGCAGATCAATAATATTAACAACAATAAAACAGATAACAATGATTATTTTTGGTTTTGTTAGCCATCACCAAAAAACCGTACTAGCCGACGGTAGGTCGGCGCCTGATCTCGCCACACTGCGGGGAAAGATCGCCACCACATCCCGAGGGGCAAACGTACACTACACTTACGTGACTAATGACCTCAGCAGCTGATGCGCCCGGCATTACTAACAAACAATCAATCAATCATCAGACAACCGCGAATTAACTAATCTCCGTTCGCTTGGTGCGAAATGAAACGAAACACATTCTTCACTTTTTCATTGCAAAATATATTTAATCGTTAAATGTAATTAATCGTAGAGAATTCTAATTTTGTTTCGAATCCAAAAATAAAAACGTTTTCTCAGCACCCTGAAATATGGAAACATTCAAGTATCTTTCGTCTCTCAAATCCTAGCATTAAATTAGTAATGTGTTTATTATAATAATAATTAAAATTTATAATAATTAATAATGTGTATTTATTTATTAATAAATGTACACAACCTTGTGATCTCCGCGAATAGACTGGTTGCTCGTGGCTGGATATGGCTTATTCTGAAATACTAAGGATCTTCGCATTCACGACAGGAAGCCCGGAGGTAGCGCGCAGTCAGACTGCTTCGTGTAGCATGAGAGTGAAAGGAAGGATACTCGCTTTCATTCACTAGGTTGTTGCGGTTTGACGTTTGCTTAGCTGAGCCCAATATTTTGCATCTTCCATACTTTTTCTTTATATTCGTATTATTAAAACCAGTAAAAAATTAATTTTATAGATTGTTTCTCTCGTGTTTCCGGCCGCGACAATTGCTATGGTCATTAGCACCGTAAAGTGTAGTGCATGTTTTATCACGTTCTGTGGTAATAATCCTCTCCCACTGGATTGTGAGCAAAGTCGTCGACCTACTCCTCGGCTTGCGGTGTTTTGCCCCATCCAGGTCTCTCCCATCAGCGTAGCACCGCCCCAGCCGGACCAAGGTCTTATTTACCGACAGGTGTCCTGACATGTCCATTAGGATTGTGCTTGTAAGTGTAAGATTTTGTAAGTAAGGGATGAGGATAGGGCAATGAAGAGGAAGGAAAGATCGAGCGCGGTTCGTGGCCCGTTTATTAGGGTATTGCTCCGGCATTCGCCTGATATTGATCGGAGAAACCACGGAAACAAGCAATCAGAGCCGCCACCCACTAGGATTCCTGCAATCTGCCACTGATGGGACTCGAACCCTAGAACTTCCCGGTCAGAGACACTGCAAAGACATCAGCTGATGCCCTGAGCCACCTCAGCGGGTCATTTTACAGAAATAATTAGTAAATATGACGTTTTATCCGTATTAAAGAATATTTTAATGATAATTTAAGTGTAAAGAAGATGTACGTTCTGCGTGAATACTCATAACATGTTCCTTCTTAAATAATTAATACAGTAACTGTTATAATATTGAATAATCATAAAACTAGTTCAACACATGAAACAATATGACTGCCATAAATTTATTTCATAGACTTTCAATGAAAATGTTCAGGTATTTGTAATATATTTCTTTTCATTTGTTACATACTCTATTGTTAGATTAGTGTTTGCGGCAGTACGTGTAATATCGGAGTTTGCCCATTTATTTCCGTGTCTCAAAGATTAAAGTACAAATGACAATCAGTGGAGTCATTCATACGATAGCAACGCATATTTATGCATCTGAATTATTCCATCTTATTTTAAACACCAACGTCACTAAAGTCGTTTAATTCGTGCAATAAAATATTCGTAGAGAAAATATTAATGGAAGATACACTGATCCTAATCATGATTGGTTTACTTAGGAATATTTTCTTCGTTACAGTTACCACTATGAACTACACAGCATTGCATGTGAAATTATTTAACACTATTCTGGTTCTTCCCTTTATGATATTTACTAATTCACACTTCAAGGTGTAACAACTTTGTCGTACAGAGGGACACTGCTGAAAAGCTGATCCTAAAATCACACACGCTAATCGTGTAGCGTGGTCAGAAATAGCCAATACGCTAATAATAATAATAATAATAATAATAATAATAATAATAATAATAATAAACAGGAATAAGAAAGAAGCTATACTTGTTGATATTGCCGTACCATTGACTCAATCTAAAGAAATCAGAGACCGAGAAAATTACTAAGTATGAGGATCTTGCTCTGGAAATAAAACAAATGTGGAAACTACAGAGTGTAACAACATATCCACTTGTTATTTCGGCTGAAGGTGTAGTCTCAAAAAATTTCAGGAAAAATCTAAAACAAATGGGATTACCTCATCGAATCCTAAACTACGGACAGAAAGCAGTGATCGTAAGTTCGTAAGTTCTTGAACTAACACAAATGATGCTCCCATATTGGTCTTGGGGGTCAGAGTGAAATCTCTCTCCTCAGTGACTGAGCTCTTTCCTAATCGTGGCAGGATTGGGCAAATTGAACCCAGCACAAGCTGATGAGAATCACAATATAATAATAATAATAATAATAATAATAATAATAATAATAATAATGTTTTAAGACAAAAATTTCTGTTAGTTTCTGTCGCGAAATAGATGTGCTGCACATAAAGTACGTTTATATTTACAAGCCAGTTCCTATCTTTAGCACGCGTCAAGGACATCATGTTAACTTACCCTGTGTACATATCTCCTCATAAGAGGTGATGCATTTGTCACATTATATTGCGGTGTCGGACGAGGACGGTCACTGCGGAATGAAGTAAACGAGACTGTTTGCTAACAATTAGTATACTTTTGTCAGGGAACTCATTTTAATTAGTTCAAATTGCCACCTTTCACTGCTATACGTACTCCGAACTCAGGTATGAGTAGTAAATACCTAGGGATAAAAAGCACACCCTAAGAACTGTCATAGAGAATTGAAAACAAATCTGTGAGTGTGACGCTATATTTTACGTCCTCCACATTTCGCGCAGATTTCCTAAAACTGAGGGTTTGTCGTTTTTATTTATTCCACAATATAGTTTGTTAAATTAATTCCAAATGCTTAAATGTAAAAGTTATCACTATTCCACTGAGAAGAGGTCTTAGTCTGTTGATTGCCTACTCCTTGTGGAATAAAAAGGTGAGTTATACTAATTAAACACTGTGATTCACACGTAACTTCCTTCCGAGCGTGATGTTGCATTCATTTCAGACGGTTCTTCATGAATCTAATCATAATAACTCTTCGTAAATTAATAATGACGGGTAATAGGAAAAATATACTAGATATTACGGTAATTGTTTTCACTCCCAGCAATTGCTCATCCTTATTGTTAGATCCTTTGTAAGAATTTTTAAACTAATGTTACTTCTATGAGAAATTCGATGCAGATTAATAATTAAAACGAAAATTCAATGACAGTTTTAATTATGTTTCGGGGGCAGATGAATACATTTCCATTGCAATGAATAGTGAAATCAAATGGAAACGAGAGGCTCGGAGGATTGTTGGAGAATTGAGAATGCACGAAAAGTACTGTCGTGGAAAACAGACAGACCCTAAAATACGCCTTTCTCTATGGTACCGTATGTATTGTTGAAACGATTTTACATTGTTGGCAACATATTGCAAATTGTTTCAGAAACTCTTCCGAAGGTAGGGCGATGCCATGTGTATGTGACATTCATGTCGTTTCTAGGGGATTTTGCGACTAATGATTGATATTTATTAGTTTGTTTTTTCTCGTAATCGGGTTGTTTTCTCTCTTTTACTGAATATTGGACAAGTCATCCGGTGATCTACATACCTTTAATCAACACTTAGCCATTAAGTGCGGGAGAACTGGTAAAAATATAGCAATCACACATGACCACCTTGCCCTCATTCTTCCTTTAATCTGTTATTGTTTTCTCTGTCTCTTTCTCTCCCTCTCTCTCTCTCTCTTACTCTTACTTTCCTTCTTGTTATTAATGCTTGTGTCCATGTCATTAATTGCAAAGTAAATATTCGCCTTTGTCACTATTTATGTTCAACATAATTCAAATGCGGCGTAAAATAAATTCTCTAAACATGATTATAACTTCCTACTAGCAACTGAATCGTGATTTAAGGAACGCTGTTACGTAATTCGAACGGGAATATTATTTTAACTGCAAAGCAGCGACAAAATTACACAATGGCCGACGTAATTCTGCGCAAATCCGTCGGCAACTTTAGGGACAGTAGGCACCTCTCACCTGCGGCAAAGAGTAAATAATGAGCGTGGGAGATCAGGACGAGTGAGAACAGAACTGCTTTTTCATTCCTAGCGTCCGGTTCCTCATCAATGCGCCACTTCAGCAATGCATCTTAGTGACTCCTTTTGTTGCACAAACACGTGCATGTTTAAAAGACACGTTGGGCGCAAGGTAAGAGCTTGGGGATTCGGGTGGAAGTGGGATGTCCGCGGCAGGTGAAACGGTGAACCAAGGGGATTCATGAGAACATAACCCCTCCCCTCCGCCCGAAACATGGTTGAAAACGTTTGTCAGTAGATGTTGTTTACGAAATTATTTTAAATTTTAAATAATTAAATTTAAAATGATCCCTTGTGAAGCTACATTGCTACTTTCGAACTTATAAACCAACAACTGCTTGCCTTCACAATCGATGTTGCGTAATACTTTAAAAAAAGTCACAACAGGAAGTTAAGTGGTTCCACAGGAATTTTCAGTAACTGCTAATGAGCTTAATGTCTGTAACCTTACGAATAATGTTTTGTTTGGGAGAATTTTGTTCTTTGTTCTTTACTCACGCACTATTATGTTTTTCCTTGAAATACTTGATCACCTTCCTTAACAAAAAAATCGTTCTGTGATCTTCCTGAAAAGGTTTTGGAATAGAGACGGCTTCCAGCCTTTTTTCTTGAAATTCGATTTTTTTTAAATGAATTGTTGAGAACTGTACCCTAGTATGAGAATAACTGAATGACCTGGAAAACCTTGTGTTCAACAAATATTCTCAATTCCGATAGTATTAACTTATTAGTATAACAAATAATGATTTATTTATAATATAGTTATTTAATTCCTAATCAAGGAAGTTTATATTAAAATTCAGTATTTCAAATTTTAAGATGTTTTAAGAGTTTTAATTCAAAATGACATTAATCTTTAAAGCTATTAATAGCTGAATGATACTAAGATATGGAGCATTTTATTTCAGAATGGCTTCACGTTATATCTGAAAATTTATTAAAGTACTTATTATTTTACGTATAGTATTGGGAAAGTTATGAAATGCTGCGCGAAAAAACGGTGGATTTTCGGCAGAAAAATTCTTATTACAGGACCTTATAACGAAAAAATGGATAAATCCAGTTACTAAATTATGGAAAAAAATCTCCTAATACGTGGTGCAGCAAACACTCCTGTCTTGTGGGTCCCTGATTCCGAGAAACCGAAGCAAAACTTCAGTCCGCCCGTCTGTCTGTGAACAACGCTAGTGACCAAACTGTTCAACTGATTTTTCCCAAAATTGATATTCCTCAATCGATCTGGCAGATCTCGTGGCCTCCTGAATTTGAAACCGATATTCTAAATTTAAAGGGTACTTTACATGAAGCCCTGGGACATTTTCAATTTTTTTTTAAAAACGGCTCCAAATTTTTTCTTTAAATTTCTTGTAAGAATAGAGTAAAATACACTTTTAAAGGTGGAATAGGTCCTAATTTCACGGTTAACTCTGGATTTTCAAAAATTGAAACAATTTGATTTTTTTCGGCCTCTTCCAACAACTACAGAATTAAAGATAGAGATTTTTTTCTTCAAATTATATTTTTCTCCATAGTAGTTCTTTCATTATAGTGACGTACATGTTTTTGAAAATTTCAGTAGTTTTCGCGCAACATTGCGAGCAATATGTACAATATGAAAAAAATTACAAGATTTTCTCAAAAACGGCTCAAACTTTTTCTTTAAACTTTTTGATAGGATAGTACCTTATTTACTCTATAAGATGACATGAACGACATACTGCTCTATTCTTTTGTTTTTCAAAAATTACAAAAATGTTATTTTTTGACTTGTATTTCACGTCGTTAATATTTAGATTAACGGCGATTTATCAATTATTATATTTATGAGTACATGTGCTCTAAATAATGTTGAAAATTCAAGCGTTTTCTGTGAAAAGTAGCTAAAAATTCCGCATTTTCAGAAACGCTCAAACACCATTTTCTCAAAATGGCTCCAAATGTTTTCTTCAGACTTTTCGAACGATTAGTGCTAATTGCACTCTTTAACATTACGTAAAGTTAAATTTGAGGTATTTTTTCGTTTTGCACATTTACAGCAATTTGTAACAATTTTGTATTTTTGAGTTGATTTCTAATGATTGTTGAAAGAGTTCTAATGATTTTGTTCGAAAACTCAATAGTTGTCTCTGAAAAAAAGCTTCAAACTTTGCATTTACAGTAGCGCTTTTACGCCATTTTCTTAAATACGTCTACAAAGTTTTTCAAAGAAAATCGCCATTTAGAACGATATTTGACTGTGTTTAATTTTCCTGTAATAATATTTCTGTTCTACTAGTAGGAAACCGAAAATTTAAGAAAATGTCAAAGAAATGTACTTTGGGCGGCGATAGATGGCAGCTGGCAAGAGAATATGGCAAGTCCGATGAGCTATCCGAGACCAAAGGAATTAGAAAACTAATACGGGAAAGTCTGTGCCATTCTGTAGTACTTCTAGTTTCTTTAAACGTTTGGTAGGGATAGTGCTAAATGTACTCTATTAGATGACATAAACGCCATATGGCTCTATTCTTGTGTTTTTTCAAGAATTTCAAAAAAGTAATTATTTTTACTTGTCTCTAAAGTCGTTAATCTTTACATTCGCGGTGATTATTATACAATGAGTTTATATAATGTACACATTATTATATATAATGAGTATATGTGCTTTAAATAATGTCAAGTAAAATTCCTCCACAACTCAACAGTTTTTCTGTGATAAAAAGCTGAAAATTCTGCATTTTCAGAAATGGTCAAACGCCATTTCCTCATTAATGGGTCCAAATTTTATCTTCAAACTTTTGGAACGGATTGTGCTAATGGAAGCAAAACGTCGGTCCGTTTGTCCGGCTGTCTCTCCGGTGCCTGTGAACTTAATTTCCTCCAAAATGGATATTCCTCGGTCGATCTGGTTCCACTCGAGGCGCCACGATTTTGAAAATCATTCTTCAAAATTTGGGTGTATTTTACATGATGTCCCCAGACATTTTCAAAATTTTCTTAAAAACGGCTCCAAATTTTTTCTTAAAATTTCTTGTAAGAATAGAGTAAAATACACTCATTAAAATGGCGTATGTCCGATTTTCACGGTTAACTCTGAATTTTTGAAAATTGCAAAAGTTTGAATTTTATTCCGCGTCTTCCTCCAACTACAAAATAGCAAATAGAGATTTTTCCTTCGAATAATGTTTTTCTTCATAGTGATTTCTTTAAGGTCATGTACATTTTTTTGAAAATTGTAGTAGTTTTCGCACAATATTGCGTACGATTTGTAAAATTTAAAAAATTACAAAAACAAAATTTTCTTAAAAACGGCTCCAAATTTTTTCTTTAAACGTATGGTAAGGATAGTGCCTAATGTACACTATGAGATGACATAAACATCAAATTGTTCAATTCTTTTGTTTTTTCGAAAATTATAAAAATCTATTTTCTGACTTGCCTCTCACGTCATTAATATTTACATTAGCGGCGATTTGTTCCAATTTTTATATTTATGAGTACTTGTGCTTTAAATAATGTCAATTAAGTTCCTCTAAAACTCAACCGTTTTCCATGAAAACAAGCTCAAAATTCCGCATTTTCAGGAATGCTGAAACGCCATTTTCTCAAAATGGCTGCAAATGTTTTGTTAAAACTTTCAGAATGTCCTTATACTCATACTGCGCGTACAGACTCAATTGTCATACTCTGTGCGTCATTGCTTACAACCCAATGACATCTTTCAACACAATGTCGCGAAGAAAGAAACTGTCTGCAATTAAATATTTGCTGTTTAAGTTGCGTAATGGAACGACCACTGTTTTGATTTTCTTGGTATGTAAAAAACTGTTGTTCTGTATAAAAGAACTATATTATGGTATTGCAGTATTAGTGTAGACAGATTAGAAGACAATATTTATTTCATTGTGTTATATGCCAGTATTTTATTTGTTAGTGTGTGTACTACTTCATCTGCTAGTATTTTATTTGTCTTGAGCAGTATGCGAACTACTTTTTGGAAAATCATTGCGTGTGATTCTATTCAGCACTGATGCTTCTGCAATCTACTAGTAATTACATAGTTTCAATATGCCCCGATATTGTTTCTTTTTTTCTTTTTGACAGTCTATAAGTATACATGAACTTGCCCACATGGGTACCAATGCCAAATAAACAACCGTCAACTACAAATATTTGTTTAATTTTTGTGTTTTTTAAATAAACATGATATTGTAGTTGGCAGTTGTTGATTTTCGGGAATATTCAAGTGAGCAAGTTTCTGAATATTTGTAATGACTGTTGTAGGTAAACAATATGGAACCATACTGAGATAATGTAATATAGGATAGCCAAATTAAGAACTGTCCTGTCTTTGACTCGACAGACCGCTACAGGTCTGTCGCCAGCGGTGACCCAGCACCTCGGTCGTGGGCTAAGGGGTTCGTGCGGTTACCACAAAGACATACCTTCGAGTGCCTTAACCTGCGGGTGGCTTTCTCATCGTCTCACAGCAATATGTACTGGGACATTTGTAAGGAAAGCGCATAGTTATAATTTTGCCTCGGCCGAGAATCGATCCCGGGGTTGCGCCACGGAAACCGAGCAGGCTGATCAACGAGCCTCCGCGGTCGGAAATTAAGAACCGTATATAAATATAAAGATACGGACAATATTTGTACAACGCGTTTTGCCGTTACACGCAGTTTTACCGTTTTTACCAAAAGACTTCTCTCCTCCTTGGGCCGATTTTAAAGACATTTCACGTCAAAACTGAAAAAACGAGGTGCACCGAAGGTCCTGCATTACGAAACATGGAAAGAAGAAAGAAATCTTGTAAGGCTGAAAGATTTAGGAGATAAACATACTGTATATCCTGAATAAAATTATATGTGCTTCAGTGAGTCACTCTCTTTAATTCTTACTGTCTTGTGACGGTAAATCAATATTCACTCAACTTGACAACATGGAACCGTAATTAGAGCTGAAGAAATTCGACGGATGGTAAAGAAGCATTTCTACTGAAATTGAGTAGGAATTGTTTGTTCCAGATATACCCACGTAATCGGAAACATCCTATCTCTCCCTTGAGGAAATGATGCTGTAAGCTTTACGTAGCCAAACGGCTACGACGTATAATAACGGATATCGAATGTTTAACTGAGTGCAAAACTCGAAAACATTCATGAGAAAATTCTTTGATCCAAAAATAATGGTGTCTTGCAATTTTGATGAGTAACGCTATGACTGCGAATTGAATTTAGTTATGTATCCATATGAATCAATGTAATAAAACTAGTGTAATAAAACTAGTGTAAATAAAAAGCGACTAGAGAATCTTCAGGAAAGGAATTTATAAATACGAAACTAATCAGAGGATATTAGTTAAGTTATGAATACAATCGCCTATCTGAAGGTGAATCTTTGGAGAGTACGATAAGCTTCGAGTAGGTGGTGCATTAATGTCCGTGACTCACACCTTTCACTGATAACATTCACAATTCGAAGTAAGTTTACGCGTGTCATACCAAAATGTCATGTGCTGATTTCTTCCTCCTCGTATAACTTCTCCGCACTAATTATCGCCAAAATTAATTATTTTGTATTATCTGACTTGTAATACGAAACATTTGAATTCTGACGGTGGGAGGATTAAGCAAAATATCGGTTACTAGAAATCAAATGTTTCGGAACCGAAAATCATACTTCCGTAAAATATTTCAGCAATTTTTTTCTTTGAAAGAAAATCAAAATCTTCAAATATCAGGTAAAATAGAAGTCGAATAAACTAAAATATTTATAATAAATTATACGATATATATGAATATTTTTAAGCATAATATTGAAACACATAATATATTGATTATTCTACATATTGAATTTTTTAGTTCTCGCAGACTACTTATGTACTTCCTACATAATTAACTTAATTTTTCGACAAAATCTGCTTTTTTTAGGCAGAAAAACTCGTTCTGAGGAGCAACGATTTCGAAAAGTGGATAAATATTGTTCGTGTATGTAGTAAATTACTTACTCTAAAAGTTGAGTAGTAAGAATCCACCGGTCCTTGATACCGAAGAACTTGTTTACGACAACAAGTTTGTGTGCATCAGTTCGTCCGTGTTGCCAACAGTATCCTAAACCTTTCAGTCGATTGTTTCCAAAATTGATATTTCCTCATCGATCTGAACAAACTTGGGTTCCTGCAAGCGTGAAGCGGATATTTTAATTTTTTGGGACTACTTTACATAAAGTCAGAGCATTTTCAATTTTTTTTTCAAAGCATGGCTTCACATTTTCAATTATTTTTTTCCGCCCGCGGATAGAACAAATGTTGCTTGTAAATGACGTAGCTGTGATTTTTATTGAACTCTCTCAATTTGCGAAAATTGCAAAAGTTAGAAATAATGCGAGAAAGAATGTACTGTTGCAGTTCCACTATTTTATTTAGCTAAATAAAATAACTACATTTAAACTCTGTGATGGCAGCTGAGATTTTGTGGTATTCCATGATGAATTTCTAGGATAAGGAGGTATCAACCACAATAAAGGATGAAATTTTTTAACATTTAGAAAATTTCGTCAAACATGTTTCGGGAGTGTTTTTCCCATCATCAGTGACTACAATAGAAAATTCAGTAAAAAGCAAATCCAAATAGAAATTGTCTTAATGAACAATCCCAATTCAAATCCAGCCCAATTTTAAATTTATTTATTTGACTGGCTTTTATTTTCTTCCTCCCTCCCTTTTCCTTCAGTCTGTTCCCGAACCACGTGCGATTAACAAGATGGCGGCATACTGGTCGATGTACTTTATAACATTTAATTATGGGTGTTTAATCTGTGTTACTTGGGTAAGTACCTTAATTAATTAGTTTTCAAGCTCTATATGTTTATGTACATTGGTAATTTTCATTTGCTTACTTTTTACTGAATTTTCTATTGTAGTCACTGATGATGGGAAAAACACTCCCGAAACATGTTTGACGAAATTTTCTAAATATTAAAAAATTTCATCCTTTATTGTGGTTGATACCTCCTTATCCTTGAAATTCATAACTACATTTAGTTAAATAAAATAATCTCTGTACATTTGTAAAAGCTCGACGAAATAAGCTATTGAGAATTGACGGTTTTATATGTAATTTGATTTTTCCAATTCAGGATCGATAATTTGGAAAAGAAACCTAAAGTTTATTGAAAATTAAATGCTAGTGATTCTATCGCAGTGTACACCAATAGCGTTTCTCAGAAATATCACTGATACAAAGAATTTAATGTGAGAAAAGACAGTTCCTTCAAATAAAAATGTAATTTATTCAGAAACGAATAACTGCCTAGAAACGAATATTATAATAACAAAATAGTTCCCTAACTTCTTCTCTGAGTATTATTACTCAATAATTTCTGAGATATGTAAAAAAGTGCATCATATAAAGATTTATAATTGAATGATGTTATGCAGAAAACATCCAAGTCACAAGAGTCAGTATAGTTGAAAAATGGCTTGAGAAGATAAGACGTATATTAAAAGTTATATTATATTGAAAGTCTTTTCTATTGAAATAATTAAAATAATATTTAGTAAAAAGTAATAACGTCCCCCTATAGCTTCCAAAATCTCTCGTAAAAACAATGTATTTCATGTGAAACACTATTAGGAAGAGTGAATTTTGTTTTTTGAAAGGGAGGGCATTTTGATCTGTACAATGAATTCTGAACGAATTTGCGTTGGAAAGGATGAGCATTCTAAACCACCATTCGTTGAGGACTAAATGAAATCATTTGCCTTGTGATGACGAGGAACATAATCTTGAGGTGTAATCGAGACATATGAGGTGTCATTGGACGCGCCTCGGTCTCCTGATGGGAAACTGATAATTTGTTTTCCGATCCGCCCATAAGATTCGAAGACATTTCCAAAAACGTATGTTTTCGTGTTTGGGCGCTGCGATGTTAGTGAGTATGCCGGGAATTAAACCAACGCCACCTAAATAGATCTATCTAGATGGCGTTGATTAAATACCTGCACACAGAGGCAATTTTTCCTCCATGACGGCATAATTTTTCTCTCACGACGATGGCAACATTGGTTGTTGCAATTTGTAAGTTAACAAGTGAATAGCGTAGCAAAGTTATCGTCTCTAATATTTCAGTAGTAGGGTAAACTGTCGTTGGCACTGTTAAGACACTTTCTGGCATTCTCTTGTCTCTGGGTCTCTCTGACATTAAACTTCATTATAACCTTGTTTCCTGAATTAGGAGGGTTGTAGGATAATAATAATAATAATAATAATAATAATAATAATAATAATAATAATAACAACAACAACAACAGGAAACAGATTCAAGACCTGAGGGAACACTTCCATTCCAAGCAGAATAATCACATGTACGAAATATTGTGTACCGCAGATGCAAATCTAACACCACTGAAGCTCAAAAACCAAGAACTGGAAACTACCTCTCAGTTTATGGAAGAAAAACTACTATCATGGAAGCAAAAATCTTTGCACTGTTCTTATCCTCATCAACTCGAGGATACAAATGTTGACAGTATTTCTTCGTATATCTGGTTAACTTCAGGGAACTTATATGGAGAAACCACTGGATTCATGATGGCCATACAGGATAGAGTCATTAGCACATGCAATTACAGAAAATATATTTTGAAAGAAACATTGGACGACAAATGCAGATTGTGCACAACGGAAACCGAAACAATAGAGCACATAACAGGGGCATGTAAAATTCTTGCTGGCACGGAATACCTACGATGACATAACAACTTTGCAAAGATTGTTCACAGTGCCCTGGCCGTTAAAGAACATCTTAACGTAGAAAGCGTGCCGTACTATCAATACCAACCTCCTCCAGTCTTGGAGAATCCGCGAAAATGTACTGGGATAGGGAGATTAGAACAGACAAGACCATCACTGCAAACAGGCCAGATATTACAGTGCTACATAAAATCAGAAAGGAAGTCACCATCATCGACATCAGTTTCATTAGCACATAATCTCCACTCAGCATATTCCAATAAAATATCAAAATACCGAGAACTTGCGGAAGAGATCAAGAAGATTTGGAAGGTTGAAAAAGTGCATATCCATCCCCTGGCAATTTCTACCACCGGGATAGTAACAAAATCCCTCATTAAACAGCTACAGGAACTGGATATAAGGCATGTACTGGCAGCAATTCAGAAAGCTATCATTCTGGACACATGTCGCATTGTGAGGAAAACAATTACTGATATGTCTGACATGTAGTATAGAAGGACCTGAGAGAAAAAAACACAGATCTCGCTCGATACTTGCTCATCGGAGCCGTGAGAGTGAGCCTAGCCACAGCAACACTAGTGGCAGGTGAATGTTTCCCCCCCGCGTGGGAGAAGTGCAAAAAAGTCTAAATAATAATAATATTCGATGTTAGCTCTTTATACTTTTCATTTATTTTTTAATAATATTCAAATTCACAAAACCAAAAATTACAGCCGTTGGCACCTATAGATACAGTGGTTGACACTTCATGATACAATCATTGGCAGCCAAAAGTATACATTGTTCTTAATGATGAAATATAAAACATAACATGTTACATACATAAACTGACTTGATTGTTGAACGTTATAAAGTATTATTAACCCACCAAAGTGTTCACAACAGGATATTCTAAAGAAATGGCTCTACATCAGAGTCCATACCAGAAGAACTATCGACATACTTAAAGCACAAGTGACAGACATAGGAATCATCCTCTTCAGGAATACGCACCTTGTGAATGTCTGATACACACATCCCATGAAACAGTTTAAAGCACAATGAACAGAGTAAATATTCTGGCCCTACGACTTTTGTGCATTTAAAACACATTCCTCGTTTATCATTGCTTGGTCATGATTGGCACTGAATATGGGGGCTTGGCACCCCTTGCCAACGACTGTTAAATTTGATACTAGGCATTTTAAACAAATACCATGAACTGATAATTAGTATTTCAGTTATATACTGTCTAAATAAAAGTATAATATAATGAAAGAAATTTACACAGTTATTGGCACCAAGTGCCAACGACTGAAAATATACCTTCTTAAAACACAGTTGTGCCAACAACCCCACCCTTTACGTGACTGCTGTAGTTTGCAAGCCCTCATAACTACAGATTATATGTAAAAATGTTTCATAGAAACCCCGAAAGTAAGTTTTAAAAAGATGATGCAATAATAACACAAAAGAGGGAACAAATTCTGAAGAAGGTAGGTTAAGCCTTACCTTAAGAAACCGTCCTTGTGAGCAGAAGGCAGTTGTACCGTGAGGTATCAAGCAGCTATGACAGAAAACGGAATACTCAAAGTGGTTAATTCCGGAACCAAGAGGGCAAGCACAGAACAGCGATTCTGTGCAAGGTTCAAAGATGTCACTACCTGATCATCAAAGACTTATTATCGGAAAGAATGTAACCAAGGTGCCAATGACGGTGCGGGATTCCTTCATATTATATTTACGCTTTCTGTATACACCGTGGTCTGTGCAGTTTGGCGAGGTTTTTTTGCATAATCATTAATTCAAGATTTGCTCTCCAGTAACAACTAGAAGTACGATTATAGTGGTTTGATACCTATGAAGATTGTTTCTTATGCGTGTAGTGAAACCATTCAATTAACGTTTTGCCCTGGTATATAAGTGCTGTGTGGAGGGATGTGGGAGTACAGTTGACAGTGAAGAGTGTGTTTGTTGTCGATTTAAATGTTGGCGGATTCTGGAAGTATGTACATCAACGCCCAGCTGCAAACGCATATTGTAAATAATACACAGTTTGATATTAAACTCAAGGTGTCGGTTCGTTAAGATATTCAATATGCGAATATCGTTTGAGAAACATTCCCATGTACAGAAGTGAAGTCTAAGCCTACAAAATTGTTTCCAACGATAATATATAGTATTTAGTACTCAAAAGTGAAAATATTAAATTTATTATTTTTTGGCTCGGAATTGCTTTTATTGAGGTACGTAAGAACGCAGAAAATAATCCAATTCTTTTTAGTACACAAATAATTTTTCAATTTTCGCACCCCAGCAAGCATTTTGACTCTCCAAAACGCCCTGTCCCTCATAACAAATAAAGGAAAGTTAAATAATATTGCAAAGAGTAAGGTTGTACTTGCCCAACCCGGTATTTTTCACTACTTTACTTTGATTTCTCAAGAGTAAAACCTTTTCTGTTATTTTTCTGTCTATCAAGGAAAGCGAAAAGCTAACTCTGAAGGAAGATTGAATAATTTCTTCAAATATTATTGATTTGTTCCAGGAACATCTCTCTATAATGCTGAATAAACCTTTATTGAAAATTTGTTTCCAATATCAATTGCATTGTTATTTTTGTTTGATATTCTGTAAGTACATTAGAAGTTACATTTATACATTTTTAAACACGTTTCAGTAACAACTTTCTTTCTTATTGGAAAGGATAGACAAATGGATAAGGAAAGAGTGGGGTTTAACCTGCGATACTTCTCGCACGGGTACGCCAGTTTCATTTCATTTTCATTCGTATTACCGTATTCGTATTTGCAAAAGCCTACGTACACTATTACTTTGCAACTTATTAAATTTCAAGAACTTCAAGTGCACACGGAGAAAACCTAACTGTAAGTAATGGTACAGAATGAAAGCACATTTACGTTTTACTAATACCGATTTTCAAATGAATGTGACTAACAACTTGTTGGTATCAAACTTAACTTACACCATTTTCACATAAGCATACAAAACAGTCACCTTTTACTATCATATTCGTCTTCAATTCTGGTATTTGTTAAACAATCTTGGCACACGATAATTTATTTCTCTGAAATTTTGGTGATCTAATCTCTATTTATATGGGATTCTATTGTAATTCTCAGCCAGATGTATTTATTTGTATAAGCCCCGCACTGATATTCTGTCAGAGAGTGTGACTACATAGTTGTTGTTCTCAGTATTGGCTTCTAATACTGTTTTAGCATTGAATTGTTCTCAACATAACCAGGTGTAAACAGCTGCAACTCCCTTATACTTCTTCTGCATATTTCATAATCGATTCTGCTAATGATTTGAAATTCAGTTATCTATTTAAAATATTATTAAATTAAAAGTAACATTAAATTTTATTTTTTTATACGTTTGAAAACACATGTTTCCGCCAAAATCTAGGCAGCTACCTATGATGCCAATGCTTAGATACTCTTTTATCCGGATATCCGGATGTTCCTGGCATATTCCTAGTATGTTCCTCGCATATTCTTCTGCTTATTTTCCCGTTAGTTCTTTGTAAGTTCTCCACATAACTAAGCATGCTCCCGCCAATTTCCTAACATCTTCCTCAAAAACTCCACCATATGTTCCCCTTCATATTATCTGGAAATTAAACAGTTTATTTTAACTTCTTACTTTACTACTTACACTTATTTGTACTTTTCCAAACCTTTCGCCGGCGGAACTTGCAGTGGCTCCCCGAAGACTAAACTCAAAATGTTAAATAGTTCCCAAGTGAAGCTCTCATTGTCGGGTCCGAGTAAAGAACTAGTGGTGCTACAACAGCACATACTTTCCCGCGTTATTGAAAACAACTACGTAGTATTGACATATTGCTCTTTCTGCGCTACTAACAACTTAGCTCTTATTTGAAAACATCTAATTCAACCAAGAAGCAAACAGCTCACTGTTTCCATCGCAGTGTTGTCAAGTACTATGTGTATTCTGCAAGTGCATAAAAATATAATACAAAAGTTTTGTACACATGTATCGCAAAAAGGAGCCTGATACCCCGGACAATATAGAAATGCATTTCATAGGGCCATGATTAGAGAAGGGTATTCTAAAGTCATACAAAAATACGCTACTCACTACAAATGGTACAGCATTATGTGCGAATATCAACACAAATTTGACAATTATAACTCCTTTTCATACACCTACATCAAGTCACAACAATGACACGTAATTCACAGAAATTCGCGAGAGCGAAACGGAATTCCTTTGTTGCATTCCCTGCAATGTCGCTGTTATCTGAGAGCTAGTCATTTTTATTTCAAATATTTCAAAATAAATAATTTCTAAAAGATTAAAATGAAAATGTATAATAAAAGGTCGAGTGTAAGAAACGAACAAAGAAATAATATACAAAATTGTAAATACTAATTTACACGCAGTCTGAAGCGCATTAAATTTGCAGCGGACTATTATGTTCAGTAGAGTACGTGACAGACGGAGAGACTGGCGGACAGACGTTTTACTTTCAATCGGGTTTTCGGTATCAAGGACCCACAAAACAGAGATTCTGGTTGCACCACGTATTAGGACATTTTTTCTTAATTTAGCAACTGGATTTATCAACTTTTTCGTTATCAGGGCCGAGCAATGAATTTTTTTCTGCCGAAAATCCGCCGTTTTCTCGCGCAGCATTACATAACATATTCTCCGTATATACGAACGTATACGGGAATGTAAAAAGTTAATAAATTGTGTTCTTATACATAATAAATTACTTCCCCTAACCCGCTGTGTAGTTATAATCCAGGTTTTGAGTGTTCCTGGTACCGAAAATTCGATTGACGGTAAAACGCGTTCTTTCCTTCCATTTGTGATCAAAGCAATTCCCTAAACCGTTCAGCCAACATTTTCAAATTTTTCTCAAAAAGGACTCTAATTTTTACTTTCCCGTATACGTACGTAAACACGGAATTATATACATAGTATAGGGAAAGTTACGCGATGCTGCGCGAAAAAATGGCCAATTTTCGCCAAAAAAAATTCGTTGCCGGAACGTGATAACAAAAAAGTGGAGAAAACCAGTTGCTAAATTAAGAAAAAAATCCCCTGACACGTGGTGTAGCCAGAACTCCTCTTTTGTCGGTCCTTGATACAGAAAATCCAATTGAAAGGAAAACGTCCGCCCGTCTGTCCGTCGGTCCGTCGGTCCGTCCGTCCGTCCGTCCGTCCGTCCGTGAACACTGCTAGCGCCTAAAACATACGTACGATTTCTTCCAAAATGGATATTCTCTGGTCGATCTGGTTCTAGTCGAAGCTATGAGATTTTGAAAGAGATTCTGTAAAATTTGGGGGTACTTTACATGAAGCCCCCTGGACATTTTCAAGCTTTTCTCAATAACGGCTCCAAATTTTTTCTTTAAATTTCTTGTAATATTAGAGTAAAATACACTTATTAAGGTGGCATAGGTCCGATTTTCACGGATAATTCTGAATTTTCGAAAATTGCATTAGTTTAAATTTTTTTCGGCGTCTTTCTGGTAATACAAAATTGCAGATAGAGATTTTTGTTCTAAATATAATTTGTTATTCATAGTGAGTTATTTCTTTAAGGTCATGTAATTTTTTTGAAAATTTTAGTAGTTTTCGCGTAATATTGCGTGTAATATGTGCAATTTTAAAAAAATACAAAAACAAGATTTTCTCAAAACCACTCCAATTTTTTTTAACATTTGATGTAGAGATAGTGCTACGTGTACCCTATGAGATGACATAAACTACATTTCGCTCTATTCTTTTGTTTATTCAAAAATTGAAAAAATGTAATTTTTTTTGACTTGTCTCTCACGTCGTTAATATTTACATTAACGGCGATTTGTTGACATTATTATATTAAGGAGTACATGTGCTTTAAATAACGTCAAGTAAAGTTTCCCGAAAACACTATCGTTTCTGAAACGCTCAAACGCCATTTTCTCATATATGACTGCAAATTTTGTCTTCAAAATTTTGTAATGAATAGGGTTAGTTACACTCTTTACTATGACATAAGGTTTATTTTGATTTCTTTTTTGTTTTTTCAAAAATTACATATATGCAATTTTTTGAAAGATCTCTCACATATTTAATATGCACATTACCAGCAATTTGTAAAGATTATTATATTTGTGAGTGTGAGTGCTTTAAATAACTTCAAATAAAGTATTTTGAAAACTCAAAAAATTTCTGTGAAAATGAGCTTCAAATTTCCCATTTTTAGTAGCGCTAAAACTCAATTTTCTTTAAAACGTCACATACTTTTTAAAAGAAAATTGCCATTTAGGACTAGGTTTTTGTGTTCTTTAATATTCTAAAATTAATATTTCCGTTCTACCAATAGGAAACCGAAAAATTAAGAAAATGACAAAAAAATTTAGTTTGTGCGGCGATAAATGGCAGCTGACACGAGTATGTGGCAATTCCGAATAGCTAGCGCAAGGAAATAGAAAAGTAATACGGGAAAGTCTGTGTCATTCTGTATCACCACTAATTTTGATTAAATTTCGTCTCCAAATAGCGTAAAGAACGTTCAAAAGAATGATGCAGGTCATATATTTCCTGAAATAGCTGATTTTTTGAAAATTTCAAAAGTTACATTTTTTTTACTTTTTCCTACAGCTACAGTATTGATGACAGAAGTTATTTTCAAAACTAGTGGTGCTACAGAGTAGCACAAGCTTTCCTGTATTAGATTTCTATTTCCTTGGATCTCGGCTAGCTATTCATACTTGCCACATACTCTTGCCAGCTCCCATCCGCCATCTTCGTTGCCCAAATATTTTTTTACATTTTCTTAATTTTTCGCTTTCCTAGTTGTAGGACGGAAATATTAATTTTATAATATTAAAGACCACTAAAACCTCGTGCTAAATGGAAATTTTCTTTGAAAAATTTGGAGCGGTTTTTAGGAAAATGTCGTTTATGCGTTACTATAAATTTGAAATTTGAAGCTCTTTTTCACAGTAAATTTTGAGTTTTCGAAATACTTCCTTTGGATCATATTGACTCACAAATACAATAATATTTACCAATGGCTATTAATGTGCTTATCAAACATGTGGGAGATCTTTCAAAAAAATTTCATTTGTGTAATTTTTTAAAAAACAATTATATACCCCAAATTGAACTTTACGTCTTATGAAGTGTGCAATTAGCTCTATCCGTTCGAACAGTTTGACTAATACATTTGAAGCCATTTTTGAAAAAATATGTTTGAGCATTTCTTAAAATGTGGAATTTTGAGGTAGTTTTCACGGAAAATGGTTGAGTTCTCGAGAAAGTTTGTATGAAATTATTTAAAGTATCTGTACTTGTAAATATAATAATGTGAACAAATCGCTGCTAATGTAAATACTAACGACATGAGAGACAAGTCCAAAAAATTTCATTTTTTTAATTTATGAAAAAACAAAAGATTAGAGCATCATGGCGTTTATGTCATCTCATTAGGCACTATCAGTACCAAACGTTAAAAAATTTTAGCTGTATTTGAGAAAATCTTGTTTTTGTATCTTTTTTTAAAATTGCCCATATTGCACGCAATATTGCGCGAAAATTACTAAACATTTCAAAAAATGTACAGGATCTTAAGAAAGAACTCACTTTGGAGAAGAAATTTTATTTGAAGAAAAAATCTCTGTCTTCAATTTTGTAGTTCGAGCACGATGCCGAAAAAAAAATTCAAACTTTAGGAATTTTAAAATATTGAGAGTTAGTCGTGAAAATCGGTCGTATGCCATTACTCATAAGTGTATTTTATTGTATACTTACAAGAAATTTTAAAAAATTGGAGCCGTTTTGAGAAAGTTGTGAAAATTTCCGAGGGTCTTCATATAAAGTACGCCCAAATTTTATAGAATCTTTTTCAAAATCTCAAAGCTTCTACTAGACCCAGATGGACAGGGGTTTTATTCAATTTGGAAAAAATCTACGAGTGGTTTAGGCGCTAGTAGTGTTCACAAACGGACGGTAATTTTCACTTGTTTCCAAGAATGAAGTCCTGGCTAGCAACACAGCGTTTTTGACGAGGTCGAGGAGCCCCGGGCGCGCGCCACTCAGTGGCTGAGGTCGCAGGCGGCAGACTTCTGGGACGAAGGAATTTCTAAGCTCGGCCACCGCTATTACAAGTAACTCAATTTGTACGGCGACTATGTAGAAAAATAGCATTTTAGTCACTCTTTCTGATATATATATAATAAGATTTTGTTCATGTATCAGTTTATTATTTCAAAACGTTCCTTACTTTCTGAGTAGCCCTCGTATACGAGAAAGTAAAAATTGCCAGTGCCAGTTGCATGTAGAAGTATAATATTGCGGACCGTCACAAATAGTGCCAGAAAGTATGTGCTGCTGAAGCTCCACTAGTTTTAATAGTGGCAATAACTCTACAATTACAGCGTAGATCGGAACCAGGTAAAGATTTTTACACCACAGGTAAGTTAAAAGCTGCCCTTTCTCAGGGCACATGATCTTGATTTCTTCCCCTTCGTTCTCGGAGTGATAACCGGAACAGACAATTGTGAAGGAGTGGTCACGGCGTATAGATGCACTTTTGCGAACCTAGAACGTAGCTCTTTATTCAATGTGCTAGAGGTCGTCAAATTGATGTCACAAGAGGCTCTAAAAGACAATTGACTACTTGCAATTGCTACAATTGCTACTTGACAATTATCTACATTGCATTTTTGAACTGCAGCGAGTGGGTAAATACTTCAGTAAAGGGCACAGACATATCGGTTTGGTCATCCATCAGTAAGTGGCGAAGCCGTGCAGTGTGTGCTCGCGATAGTAGAAGAATCGCAACTCCACGATTCGTGAATTAGTTCACAACAACTATGAAGTTTCTTGTGTTCAGTTGGTATAGTGCTATCGGAACAAATTCCCATCCCCCAAACAAATTATTTTTGAAAACATCTCCAAGCAGCTCTGAAAAGAAAGTGAAGACTTTATGCCCAATCCACCCATCATTCGAAATGCAATGGTGAAAGCAGGAAGAAATGTCTGGTTCATTCGCTTAGATGTGCTCTATCCTCCTCCCAATTCTTCAGATTTAAGACTCCATTAATTCAATGTTATCCTTAAGATGAAGAACTCCCTTTTTGGAATTTGCTTCCGAGGAGCTGAAGACGTTATCCAGGCATCTGTCTAATTAACAATCACAGGGTTCCGTGTGTGGCCTTCTTGAAGTCACATAATTAACACACGCAGTCTTGAATGGTTCCTGCGGCCGATTCGAACGAATCTTCGTGATCATAATCCAACTGGCTATATCGTTTCCCTTTCGGACCGCGACAACAAGGAACTGAATGTCGTTAAGTGAAACTTAAGTAATATGAACTGAAATCTCATTAAAAATTTATTTTTATTTAAACAAGTAAGCAAATAACATTCGAAAATGGCAAAGGTATGTGGCAAATGCATTGCGTGCACTGACCTTACATTTTGCATTGCGAGGAATACCTGGTAAATGAAATGGAGCAATGATGGAATAAATGGTAGGGTAAAGAAATGGTCGCTTTATCCATCTGAGATCGATCGAGAATTGAACACTGGTCGCTTTGGTAGGTGAGCGGTCAACCCACTTGCCTCGGGCCGCACCTGTTGTTGAACACTTTTTAGGCCATTAACTTTCTTGGACCATTAACGCATCACAAGCGTTATTTCATCTGTTTTAAATTATAGTGTACATGTTTTTGTTACATAAGTTTTCAAGTTCCAAATACATGACCCTGATAAAAGCAACTCATTCCTCACGGTCAGAAGTAGCAGGTCGACAATCATGTCCTGCAAGCTTTGTTTTTCTGTTAATTGCCTATTCGCACGAAGTCACCACGGCAAGTAAGATATGGAGGTGGCCTTGCCTTACTGAAGTTCTGTTTTCGTGAAATATTTTTTTTGCCGTTTTAATATTACTACCTATAATTTTCTCTCTTGTCGTTATGGTGCATGCAGAGCCGGTTTAACATAGAGCCACATGCAGCACGTGCCACATGCCTCGCTCTTTTTAAAGACCTGAATGTTACCGAAACTTAGTACTCAAAATATTCAAAATTAAAAACTGTAGTTTTTATTATTTAAATATTGTTTTTACTCATATGATATAATAAATAATAATAATAATAATAATAATAACAATAATTCATTCGTATCTACTTGTCGATGTTGCTGTACCTACGTCGTTACCAAGGAGGCACAGAAACGTCTTAAATACAAGAGTTTGGAAATCGAGATCAGCCGAATGTGGGGCGTAAAAGCACATGTCTTACCTATAGTCATCGAAGCTCTGGGATTTGTTCGCAAAATTTGTGTAAGAACTTGTCTAAAACTCCCAGGTAATTCAAAAGACAGGTAAGTGCAAGAAAGTGCTTTATTTGGGAACAGCCCAAATTTTGCGCAAAGTATTGTAGAGGCACAGACAGTCCCTAGATCTGCTCCTTAGGTAGCTGGTTGCAACCTGGAGTTGAATTTTATATTCAGCCGACACATAACAATCTTTAGTCGTGAAGATATAATAATAATAATAATAATATAATAATAACAACAATAATAACAAGGGGCTCAAGGGGTGTGAAGTGTCCTAAGACATCCTACAACTTCTCGCACCCAACTCCAACTCTCAACCTTCACGCGGTGAGCCCTGTTAAGTCGAATGTGTCCAAGGTTGTGGTAACCAGCCCTTCAGCGGGACTCTCGACGAACCGATGAGAGATGGGGGTTCTGATAGGGCTGCTAGAAAGTAATTCTAGAATAAGGCCTATCAGAATGGTACAGGTTAACCAACTGGGCTTGTACCTAGGGAGTCGCGGAGGAAACCAATTAAGTGGTCAACGGCGGCTCTCATGGCTGTGTCAGTAAGACTACAGTTGGTCCTGCAGAAGGAATAAAATGCACCCATTGGAGATTTGAAGATGGAGACTCGTGCTAGAAGAAAAGCCTCGGAAAACTTGCCGCTGCCCGAGGACGTCGGGGCGCCCCTGGAGCCACCGCTGGGGGTGACAGTGTGCGAGCCGGTGGTGATCAGGTGCTGAACAGGGCGGGCCCTGGTCGGGTTACCCGAAGAGCGACTGCCTGGAAGGAGCGAAACTACAACTAATGCCTCCCCTGCTGAAGGTGCTGCGCAGGTACTGCAGCCAGCGCTCACCCAGCAGGACTGCCGACACAGCGCAGGAAATGGTCAACGGCCGTTAACGAAACAATAATGCGCATATATTACCGGGTCACAAAAATTGAAACAGATGTGACCGGATACAGGCAGAAGTTATACAAAGAGTCATGCGGTATTTCCCTGACTTTTCCGTAACTGAACGAGAGTAGCTTGATCAGTACCGTGTGATATTACGTAGACAAGTTGATCCCTGAGATACGGTCTTCAGACTATAAAATGGAAGTTACACGGTGAGCTGACAATTAAATGAAAGAGGAAGATTTGGAACCCAGATCGCAGATTCACCCAGATATTCACAAAAATGCCCCAACAACCTGGATGAAAGACTGACAAAAGACACTAAAAATGGAATGAAAGAAGTTATTGTTTCAATTCGAGGGAACCAGTCCCGTCATGAGACCGGTGATACCTAAGATAAACACTTCAAGACGAATGGCACGAATTCTGGATACCATGAACCGCGAGGTTTTGCCAGAAGAAGTTGCAATTGCGCAGTCTGCAATCTCTCCATTTTGTCATCTACTGTGCTGCAATAACGGTGTTAAAGTGTTGGAGTAGATTGTGAACAATCGACAAGGAGACAGCGAAGAGGTCGGCTGATGCCACCTGGGAGAGACGTCTTGTTGGAAACATTGAAAGACTGAGATGTGATATTGCTCGTATGACTAGTTATGCTGACGGTATTCGATCAACAAAACTGGAAAAGATAGTGAAATGTATTATGGATAGAACAAAGCACTCACTCTCACCACGATGAGCCTAATACGACAGTACAACAGTGTATTGATACGCTGAAACAGAAGCTATCAGTCCTAACAAACAGGCTGTCTAGATACAGGACAAGCAGAAGTAAGGAAGAGAGATAATGTTTTGTTTGAAAGATCTGAAAAGAACTTTTATCGAAAACTGGGGAAAAAAGAGGAAGAAAATTACGAGGGATTGTACCCAACACAGCAGGAAGTGAGTGATTTTTGGAGTAATCAGTTGTCCAATCCGATGCAATGCGACCTGAGGCGAGTTGGATTGGCGAAGAAAAGAAACGCTGTGAGAACTTTACTGCTATGCAACACAAGTATTTACCAATGAAGAGGTTAGTGAAGTAATCAAAAATTTGCTTAACTGGAAAGCACCAGGACCAGATAAAATTCATAATTTCTGGTATAAAAGGTTCTGGTGCACCCACCAAAAAAACTAACTGAGCTGATTAACGATGTTCTACAGCACCCAGATAAGATGCCAGAATTTCTTTCTCAGGGTGTTACGTATTTAATACCAAAAGACTTCCAAATCAAGAAGATCCAACAAAATATCGCCCTATCTCGTGCTTGCCAACGATGTATAAAATCATCACATCGTTACTTTTCACAACGCATATACTCTCACTGTAGTAACAATAATATCATTGCAGTGCAGCAGAAAGGCTGTAGCAAAGGGTCCATGGGGTGTAAAGAACAATTGACAATTGATTCAGTGCTATGTGGTCAGGCCTATCTAAAACACCGCAATCTGCATATGGCATATATTGATTATAAGAGAGCCTTTGATTCAGTTCCACATACTTGGCTGATAGAAATTCTTGAGATCTACGACATCAATTCAACTGTTATCTCGTTCTTGAAGCATGTGATGTTGAAATGGCAAACAAAAGTCATCTGAGTACACCCGTTAACTATATCGAAACGGAAATGATTAAAGTACGAAGAGGTATTTTCCAGGGAGACTCACTTAGCCCTCTCTGGTTTGTCCTCTGCATGAAATCCCTTGTCAAATTCTGTTGAATTCCACAAACTATGGATTTGGAATTAAAGTAGGAACAACTGTGATGGTACCGCTTAAATCATCTTTTGTATATGGATGACCTGAAGTTGTTTGGGTCTACGAAAACTCAACTTGAAACATCTTCTGAGAATTGTAGAATCATTTTCGAGAGATATCGGGATGAATTTGGCTTGGACAAATGTAGAACAGTAAATATTTTGAAAGGAAAACTGCAGGAAAGAGCCTTTGAACTTGAAGACAGACAGATGATACAGGCAATATCTGGTGAGGAAACATACAGATATCTGGAATGAGACAACTAAGGTGTATTGACCAAGTAAAATGAAGGAAGAACTTTCTGAAGAATTTTTACCGAAGGATTCGGAAGGTGTTGAAAAACAAAACTGAATGGAAGGAATAGTATCAAGGCTATAAACACCTATGCTGTTCCTGTCCTTGAACTACTCCTTTGGCATTATTAAATGGAGCAAAACCGATATTGACAGCTTACAACGTAAGGTTAGAGTTTTAATGACAAAAGCGCGCATGCATCACCGAAGTCTTCAGTTGAACGCACTACATTGCCGAGAAATATGGGTGGGAGAGGACTGGTGGATATTGCAATTCAGCTTTGTCAGCAAGTGACAAATATGAGAAAGTTGTTCATTTCTTGCAGCAAATACATCACGTCTGCATAAAGCACTTTGTGAAGCAGATACATTTACAACCTTTTAGAGTTTGTCACGACAAGAGGTTTGCTGACTTCACATGTCGCGATCATGAGAAGCTGGATTCATGGATGTCGAAATCTCTTCATGGAAGACACCCTCATGAGATGAGTCAAGCGCATGTCGACATGAAAGCGTTCGAACTTCTGGCTCATATCAGGACAAATCTTCCCAGAAACTGAAGGTTTCATGCTGGCCATTCAGGACCAAGTGATCCCAACAAGAAGTTACCTAAAGCTAATTGTCAAAGATGGAAGTGTGGAGAATGAGTACTGTCGGTATGGTTGCCCAACTGTTGAATCAGTCCAACATGTTACTTCGGGATGCACACATTTCTGTGGAACAGAATATAAGCAACGGCATGACGCAGTGGCCAAGATTTTACACCAAACGTGGCTGAGAAATTTCAACTTCTCCCTGAAGCTAAAGTGCCCTATTTTAAGTACCAACCTGTAAGTGTGCTGGAAAACGAAGAATGGCGTTATATTGGGATAGAACTGTTTTAACAGATCGGGGTAATGAACAACAGACCAGATCTGACTGTCTTTAACAAGAGAGAGAAATATGTCGCGCTGATAGATATCTCTATCCCAAATACTAGCAACCTGCAAAGTAAATACGCCGAAAAAATTAATAAGTACTCAGAACTCACTGAATCCATAAAGAAACAAGGTATGTTGAAAAGTTGAAGTTATTCCAGTAATCCTCTCAAGCACAGGTGTCATCCCTAGAAATTTGATGCGGAAGCCTTCAACATCTGGGAGTGATAGTAGACATATACAAACTTATGCAGAAGTCAGTGGTGATTGCAACGAAGGAATAGTGCGGAAATTTCTGGGAAATTATGCGGTGTGAATTAGTGTTTCATGTTTCATAAATGTTGTATATTGATTGTGCTTTGATTTTGTAAATCTGTACAATTAATAATATTAATTACCAAAAAAATGAGGAAAAATAAAGAATAATAATA
>JAHLJT010009419.1:16982058-17059698 GCA_031308135.1 Acheta domesticus | reverse complement strand
CAACCACTGCGCGGCGTTGCTAAGGCTGTATATCGCCAGTGCATACCCTTTTGTCCACCCATTTAAACCAATATTATTAACAAAATATTATATATTTTGGTATATCACAACGTGATAACAAAAAAGTGGAGAAAACCAGTTGCTAAATTAAGAAAAAATCCCCTAACACGTGGTGTAGCCAGAACTCCTCTTTTGTCGCACGTCCTTGATCACGAAAACCAATTGAAAGGAAAACGTCCGCCCGTCCGTCCGTCCGTCCGTCCGTCCGTTGTCTGTGAACACTGCTAGCGCCTAAAACATACGTACGATTTCTTCCAAAATGGATATTCTCTGGTCGATCTGGTTCTAGTCGAAGCTATGAGATTTTGAAAGAGATTCTGTAAAATTTGGGGGTACTTTACATGAAGCCCCCTGGACATTTTCAAGCTTTCTCAATAACGGCTCCAAATGTTTTCTTTTAAATTTCTTGTAATATTAGAGTAAAATACACTTATTAAGGTGGCATAGGTCCGATTTTCACGGATAATTCTGAATTTTGAAAATTGCATTAGTTTAAAATTTTTTCGGCGTCTTTCTGTACTACAAAATTGAGATAGAGATTTTGTTTAAATAAAATTTGTTATTCATAGTGAGATTATTCTTAAGATCATGTAATTTTTTTTTTGAAACTTTTAGTAGTTTTCGCGAAATATTGCGTGTAATATGTGCAATTTTTAAAAAAATACAAAAACAAGATTTTCTCAAAACCACTCCATTTTTTTTAACATTTGATGTAGAGATAGTTGCTACGTGCACCCTATGAGATGACATAAACTACATTTCGCTCTATTCTTTTGTTTATTAAAAATTGAAAAAATGTAATTTTTTTGACTTGTCTCTCACGTCGTTAATATTTACATTAACGGCGATTTGTTTGACATTATGATAATTAAAGGAGTACATGTGCTTAAATAACGCTCAAGTAAAGTTTTCCCCGAAAAACACAATCGTTTTCTGAAACGCTCAAACGCCATTTTCTCATATGGACTGCAAATTTTGTCTTCAAAATTTTGTAATGAATAGGGTAGTTACTCTCTTACTATGACATAAGGTTTTATTTTGATTTTCCTTTTTTGTTTTTTCAAAAATTACATATATATGCAATTTTTTGAAAGATATCTCACATATTTAATATGCACATTACCAGCCAATTTTGTAAAGATTATTATAATTTGTGAGTGGAGTGCTTTAAATAACTTCAAATAAAGTATTTTGAAAACTCAAAAAATTCTGTGAAATGAGCTTCAAATTTCCCATTTTTAGTAGCGCTCAAAACTCAATTTTCTTTTTAAAACGGCACATACTTTTTAAAAAGAAAATTGCCATTTAGACTAGGTTTTTGTGTTCTTTAATATTCTAAAATTAATATTTCCGTTCTAACCAATAGGAACCGAAAAATTAAAAAAATGACCAAAAAATGTAGTTTGTGCGGCGATAAATGGCAGCTGACACGAGTATGTGGCTAATTCCGAATAGCTAGCCCAAGGAAATAGAAAACTAATACGGGAAAGTCTGTGTCATTCTGTATCACCACTAATTTTGATGTGAACAAATCGCTGCTACTGTAAAATACTAACGACGTGAGAGACAAGTCCAAAAAAATTTCATTTTTTTAATTTATGAAAAACAAAAGAATAGAGCATCATGGCGTTTATGTCATCTCATTAGGCACTATCAGTACCAAACGTTAAAAAAAAATTGAGCGCTGTATTTGAGAAAATCTTGTTTTTGTATCTTTTTTAAAATTGCCCATATTGCACGCAATATTGCGCGAAAATTACCTAAACATTTCAAAAAAATGTACAGGATCTTAAGAAAAGAACTCACTTTGGAGAAGAAATTGTTTATTTGAAGAAAAAATCTCTGTCTTCAATTTTGTAGTTCGAGCACGATGCCGAAAAAAAATATTCAAACTTTAGGAATTTAAAATATTGAGAGTTTAGTCGTGAAAATCGGTCGTATGCCATCACTCATAAGTGTATTTTATTGTATACTTACAAGAATTTAAAAAAATTGGAGCCGTTTTTGAGAAGTTGTGAAAATTTCCGAGGGTCTTCATATAAAAGTACGCCCAAATTTATAGAATCTTTTTCAAAATCTCAAAGCTTCTACTAGACCCAGATGGACAGGGGTTTTATTCAATTTGGAAAAAATCTACGAGTGGTTTAGGCGCTAGTAGTGTTCACAGACGGACGGTAATTTTCACTTGTTTCCAAGAATGAAGTCCTGGCTAGCAACACAGCGTTTTGACGAGGTCGAGGAGCCCCGGCGCGCGCCACTCAGTGGCTGAGGTCGCAGGCGGCAGACTTCTGGGACGAAGGAATTTCTAAGCTCGTCCACCGCTATTACAAGTAACTCAATTTGTACGGCGACTATGTAGAAAAATAGCATTTTAATCACTCTTTCTTATATATATAATAAAATTTTGTTTATGTATCAGTTTATTGTTTATTTCAAAACGTTCCTTACTTTCTGAGTAGCCCTCGTATAAGGGAAAGTAAAAATTACCAGTTGAAAACACTTTTTCGTGTGCATGTAGAAGTATAATATTGCGGACCGTCACAATAGTGCCAGAAAGTATGTGCTGCTGAAGCACCACTAGTTTTAATAGTGGCAATAACTCTACAATTACAGCGTAGATCGGAACCAGGCACAGATTTTTACACTACAAGAGTAAGTTAAAAGCTGCCCTTTCTCATGGGCACATGATCTTGATTTCTTCCCTTCGTTCTCGGAGTGATAACCGGAACAGACAATTGTGGAGGAGTGGTCACGGCGTATAGACGCACTTTTGCGAATCTAGAACACAGCTCTTTATTGAATGTGCTAGAGGTCGTCAAATTGATGTCACAAGAGGCTCTAAAGACTTGACAATTATCTACATTGCATTTTTGAACTGCAGCGAGTGGGTAAATACTTCAGTAAAGGGCACAGACATATCGGTTTGGTCATCCATCAGTAGTAAGTGGCGAAGCCGTGCAGTGTGTGCTCGCGATAGTAGAGGAATCGCAACTCCACGATTCGTGAATTAGTTCACAACAACTATGAAGTTTCTTGCGTTCAGTTGGTATAGTGCTATCGGAACAAATTCCCATCCCCCAGACAAATAATTTTTGAAAACATCTCCAAGCAGCTCTGAAAAGAAAGCGAAGACTATGCTCAATCCACCCATCATTCGGAATGCAATGGTGAAAGCAGGAATAAATGTCTGGTTCATTCGCTTAGATGTGCTCTACCCTCCTCCCAATTCTTCAGTTTTAAGACTCCATTAATTCAATGTTATCCTTCAGATGAAGAACTCCCTTTTTGGAATTTGCTTCCGAGGAGCTGAAGACGTTATCCAGGCATCTGTCTAATTAACAATCACAGGGTTCCGTGTGTGGCCTTCTTGAAGTCACATGATTAATACACGCAGTCTCGAATGGTTCCTGCGGCCGATTCGAACGAATCCTCGTGATCATAATCCAACTGGTTAAATCGTTTCCCTTTCGGACCGCGACAACAAGGAACTGAATGTCGTTAAGTGAAACTTAAGTAATATGAACTGAAATCTCATTAAAAATTTATTTTTATTTAAACAAGTAAGCAAATAACATTCGAAATGGCAAAGGTATGTGGAAAATGCATTGCGTGCAATACCTGGTAAATGAAATGGAACAATGATGGAATAAATGGTAGGGTAAAGAAATGGTCGCTTTATCCATCTGAGATCGATCGAGCATTGAACACTGGTCGCTTTGGTAGGTGAGCGGTCAACCCACTTGCCTCGGGCCGCACCTGTTGTTGAACACTTTTAGGCCCATTAACTTTCTTGGACCATTAACGCATCACAAGCGTTATTTCATCTGTTTTAAATTATAGTGTACATGTTTTTGTTACATAAGTTTCAAGTTTCAAATACATGACCCTGATAAAAGCAACTCATTCCTCACGGTCGGAAGTAGTAGGTCGACAATCATGTCTGCAAGCTTTGTTTTCTGTTAATTACGTATTCGCACGAAGTCACCACGGCAAGTAAGATATGGAGGTGGCCTTCCCTTACTGAAGTTTGTTTTCGTGAAATATTTTTTGCCGTTTTAATATTACTACCTGTAATTTTCTCTCTTGTCGTTATGGTGCATGCAGAGCCGGTTTAGCATAGAGCTACATGCAGCACGTGACACATGCCTCGCTCTTTTTAAAGACCTGAATGTTACCGAAACTTAGTACTCAAAATATTAAAAATTAAAAACTGTAGTTTTTATTATTTAAATATTGTTTTTACTCATATGATATAATAATAATAATAATAATAACAACAATAATTCATTCGTATCTACTTGTCGATGTTGCTGTACCTTGCGATCAAAACGTCGTTACCAATAAGGCAGAGAAACATCTTAAATACAAGAGTTTGGAAATCGAGATCAGCCGAATGTGGGGCGTAAAAGCACAGGTCGTCCCTATAGTTATCGGAGCTCTGGGATTTGTTCCGCAAAATTTGTGTAAGAACTTGTCTAAACTCCCAGGTAATTCAAAAGACTGGTAAGTGCAAGAAAGTGCTTTATTTAGAACAGCCCAAATTTTGCGCAAAGTATTGTAGAGGCACAGATAGTCCCTAGATCTGCTCCTTAGGTAGCTGGTTGCAACCTGGAGTTGATTTTATATTCAGCCGACACATAACATCTTTAGTCGTGATATAATAATAACAACAACAATAATAATAATAATAATAATAATAATAATAATAATAATAACAACTACAACAACAACTCCACCTAGGGAGTACACGACCTTGCAGTTGGTGGTGGAGCTTGAGCACCTCCATGAGCCTTAAAGCTATGTCAGTGATAGCCTAGCTACCGGTAGGGCCTCCCTTGCTGAATGGGTTGAAGGTGAGGGGTCAGACGAAGAAGTACTCCATTTTGAGGAGAGTGGGAAGTAAGTAGAGAAGGAAGGGTCATGAACATTTGGACTTACTGTTGTCGGCCCGTAGAGGGTACAGGAGAGAAACTGGTTTGGCACACCAGGCCATTGATTAGAGTGGAGGCCCGAACCTTGCATTAGCCAGCGAAGGAGGCTGCCTTCAGCAATCAGTGAAAGTCCCGTAGGGTTCAGTAATGCCGACTCGCGATCGGAGGGACCCCTTGCTGGGCCCTACGGGGGGATGCCCCGAGGCCACTGTGGGTCGCAGTAACGAATGACAGGAAACAACCCGAGGGTTAAGTGTGATCTGTGAACTCGAACTTGCGTCCTGCCAATCTTCACTTAAAACCAATGAGCAAAATGGATAGAACAAGAAATGTAATGAAAAGTGCCTCGTTCCACCAATGCCCCATACCTGCTCAGAAACCGAGCTAATGTCACCTTGTCGACGTCTGGCCATCCCACGGATGTTAGTCCCAGGGGCCCAGAGCCGGCAGTAGCTCGAAGCCTTCGTCAGAGATGGACCCCGGGATGAATTAAAGGAGTGATGTGGTGCTTTTACTATGCAAAAACGAAAAATGGGGGCTCAGAAATAGAAGTTTCAAGGTATGGAGAGAGCGCAAACCAGATATGGACCTACCCTAGACTCAAAGAAGCTTGCCAGTCAACGACGATACATACTCAGCAGTGGAAAATTCACAGCAGAACAACTTGCTGACAATGAGAGAAATGCGGAGTATGTACTTCGCTCGAACTACCCACATGACGAACATGTAGAACTTGAAAACGATGATCCCGTGGAAGGTTCATCTCTTTCCAGTGAAATACAGGTCAGTGGTGAAAATTCATCTGGCAATGAATTACACGATAAGGACATGATGCGAAATCTCCTTCAGGGCGAGATAGAAAGAGTTAGTCAACTTCCGTTTGAATCTCGTGCACCGTCGAGGAGAATAGAAAGAATTCTGTCTTAAATGAGGTGGTACAGATCCCAGGTAGAGATATAGATATTACTGAAATTAATCACATCATATGCAACTGGATATCTAGTATCTCTGATAATTTTGGGGCCAGCCAAGGACACCGACGGCCGACAGCAAAACAGAGTAAAAAGCTCTGTTCCCCCATGGACGAAGAGAATAAACGGATAGCCGAGAACCGGCGCGAAATCACACTCTTAGCTGAGGCATCTTCTAAATCAACGCACACCTCTAAAGTTCAACGAAAAATATTCAATGTTGAACAAAAATACCAAATTGGAAATGGCACAAGCAGGCTAATGGTAGTTGAGAAGCTAAAGAGGAAGGTCAAGCATGGGCTCAACGAATTAGACGTTACAAACGTAGAATAGATTTCCGTGTGCAGAATCGGTTGTTTGAAACAGACGCGAAGAAATTCTATCGCAATCTGACTCAGAAACCGATTGGCAATGCTGTCACTCCTTCAAAAGATGATGTCGAGGCATTTTGGGCCGCAATCTGGGAAGAGACAGATCCTACAACAAAGACGCATCTTGGCTTCAATCTGAAGTTGATGCTGCCAATGAACTTGTGGAAACAGTGGAAGATGTTCACCAATTCTCGGAAGAGCACCTCTTGCAAGCAATTAAGAACATGGGAAACTGGAAATCCCCCGGGAATGATAAGATTCAGATTTATTGAATTTAGAAATTAACAGCAATACATTCTCCTCTAGCAAGGCTGTTAATTAAGTGTGTAAGGGGAAGGGAGGGAAGAAGGAATGAAGGACGAGGAGATTGCTCGCGGTCTATGCTCGTTTATCAAATTAACTTACTCGACATTCGCCTGATGTCGATCGAAGTTAGTAATCAGCGATTACTAACAATATCAGCAGCCCGGCCGGTAGAATTCTCCAGACCTGTGATTGAATTCGACCCACCTACGAAACTGAGTTTGAAAATCCGCCTTCGTCAGATTGGTGTGTGTGTGTGTGTGTGTGTGTGTGTGTGTGTGTGTGTGTGTGTGTGTGTGTGGTATGTGATAGTATAGTGCATGTAAGGGGATGTGTGTGTAAGGAAAATATGAGGATAGGATAAGGAATGGAAGGAAAGATCGCGCGCGGTCCGTGACCAGTTTGTTAGGGTACTGCTCCGGCATTCGCCTGGTTTTGATCAGACAAGGCATGGAAAACTAACCATCAAAGGATCCCGCCTTGAATGAAATTGACCCACCTACGACACTGGGGTTGAAAATCCGCCTTCGCCGGGGCTTGAAACGTAGGTCATAATCAATCAATGAATCCATCGTGGTCGTAGAGTGGCGCCGGTTGTTGCCGGTGAGCCGCCGGAGCGCGTTCGGCTGCGAAGGAAAGGCGCGGAGCCGATTCGCTGCGCACGTGTCGCCAGGGAGAGGCGGAAGCGGCGGTCGCGGCCCTTCGCGCGCCGAGCCGGTTTTGGAGGCCGCGAATCCGCTCACCCACACCCCCGCGCCCGCCCACCCGCCTGCAGGCCACGCGCGAAACGCCGCCGCCGCCGCCGCCGCCTGCACACAGTGCTGAGAACACAGCGTCGTCGGCGGATTGAAACATTGGCCTCCCACTATGGTACGAATTGGAGCTGATTGCAGTTATGACTATGGTTATTTTACTTGGGGAATTATTCTGGATTGATTGATATTAGTGATTCCGGGCGCGTCAACTGCGAAGGTCATTAGTACCTGTAAGTGTAGTACATTTTTCTCCTCAGGCGATGACTGTGATATACCGCTGGGTGGTGATATCCAGCGCCGACCTACCTAAGGGCAGGCAGAGTTTTCCCCAACCAGGTGTCTCCCACCAGCGGGGCACTCGCCCCAATCGGGACAAGCTCTAAGCTCCCAACCAGTCTCCCGGCGTATGTGGTAGTATAGAGCATGTAAGTGGAAATGTGTGTAAGTTAAAGGATGAGGATAAGGCAAGGCATGGGAAGGAAAGATCGCGTGCGTTCCGTTACCCATTTGTTAGGGTGTTGCTCCGGCGTTCGCCTGGTTTTGATCGGTAAAAGCACGGAAAACTTATCATCAAAAACATCAAAGGATCCCACCCGTAAAGTCTCCTCCAAACAGCTGCTGAATTCGACCTAGCTATCTAGCTAGTGTCGAAATTCCTGCCACCGTCGGACTCGAACCTAGAATCTCCCGGTCAGAGTACTGTAGTGACATCGATTGATGCCCTGGGTCACCTCTCTCACAGGATTACTCTGGAATATATTGCTGGGGGTATTTTTTTTCAATATACCGGTGGAGTCTTTGATATCCTCTGAATTCATGTCTTCCCCGCAACTCCGCTGGCTCAGACAGTGCAAATGCTGAGTTTGAGTTGATGTGTAGGTGAAATCAAACAAGTGTTTTTTAAAACTTTTCTGCTTGGTTTATTAGTTTATGAGTGATTAAAGAGGGCAGATATATTCTGTTTTATTTGTGGAAGGCACTTTTATAGTGAGGAAACGGTTCAACTAGTAATGCAAGCTGGCTTTGCTTATTTTGACATGAAAGTTGGGAATTGGAATTGTAAAATAATGGATATGATGAAAAGGAAAAAATTCCCTCAACCAGGACATTATGGTAGGTTGGTCTAGTTTGGAGTGATGCTAAATAAGAAATCACCAAAACATAATCCATATAGAGAGTGAGAAGGGAATCAATAGAGGCATTTCAAGAGCCAGGGCGTCAGACTGCTGCCCCTCTCCCCAACGGGATGTCGATCACCACTTGTCCTGTGGGAGCACATTTTGTTAAAAATGTACACTCCATTTAATTCAAAATGTGTCCACATCAACACCATTCAATTTTCTTTAAATTCCCAACTAGTAAAATAACTACACTTTGCAACAATATTAATAATGATCTTTTATGAATTATTTTTGTTAATTTACTGTCATATTTTTCTACCCAGTAATTCACGTCAAATTATTTAAATGTTTCGATAATCAAATAATTTATTACAATTATGTTATTCGAAAAGACAATCTAGAAAAAATATGTCAAACGTCAAACGCCAAGCCAGTTCAGCGCTGTATGTAATTAAAAGATTATTTATAATATAATTGAATTCAGTTACCCGTTGAAATCATACTTGCGTGATTCTTGACTTAATGTCACAAAGTAAAGAAATTATTTCTCGTCGTCCACTCTTTGGATGTTCATTCTGCTTCCATCTGGATGTATATAAGGACATATCCAATGCAATACGGAACTCGCTATAGCAAGGAATATCATGTAGAATTTAATCGGATCCACTCCCCTCGAGAAAACGCACAAAAATAACAAAAGGTGGTTGGACGTAAACAATACGCACGGGGCAACAGTACGCACGCTGTTCAATTTGCTCCTTCTAGCTTCATGCGCTTCAGCGTATTGATATGCAGTTGGCGGCAGTACTCTTTATGTAAGGAGGAATCGTTTCACGCTGTTCTACTTCCGACGTCGCAAATGTGAGATAAAGAGTATCTTAGCTTTGTAATGTAACTTTTCAATTACTTTAGGATTTTTTTACAAAAATTATATTCCGTATTTTTATGTCCTGCTTGATATCATTTCTGTTCTTTGAAAGTTACGATATAATACTTTTATGTTGAGATTATGGCTATTAAGGGAGGGAATGAAATCTATTTGTAATGTTCAATTGCGAAAGAGTAGGCTCACGTCTGTGAGCAAATGTTTGGTTTTAGCTCAACAAATAAGTGTCCTAGCCATTAATAAAATCATGAAATATATTAGTAAAACAGTGTTACAATATATTCTGTCTATTACTTTAAACGTAATTTTCTTAACTCAACGTCTTTCCGTGTTGATCTTCGCCAGTACAATGCCCTTCAAGACTGCTTACTATAAATTTGAGCAATTTTTGTCAGATTCTCCATATTTGAATAAATATATCTCTTGTTGATGTTGTTTTTATTTTTTCTGGTGCAGTGGATTAACCGCTTTACAGAACAGTTAAATACAATTTCCACACATAGTACAATTTTCTATATTCTCTTATTACATGAAGGGAGGATGTCCCGTCCGGGATCCTCTTCAATCACTCCAGCAGTGCAAATTTTGTTTCTCATTTCGCTTGTAATTCCAAAATTTAATGAATTCCTGTTTTTCGGGAGGTAAAAGTCAGCAGATGCATACTTGCACGCTTGTTTCACAATGGGGCCAGAATACATAAATGTTGTAGTTAACACAATCCAAGTTTCCAATTAAAAAAAAAGCATGTCAGAGTAGGTTAATCCAAATAAGTAAAGTCATAGTGAGAAATACTACGCAAAGTTGTGAGATCCAACCAAGGTCAGTGATTTATTACGAATCATTCGGGTACCAGTAGTACGTTGTTTTGTTGTTTGTTTGTTGGTTTGTTCTTCTGTCCCTCAAGTGTCAAGCTAACCTGTAAGGCAACCTAGAATCATCATCCGCTCTTATGATTCCATATCCCACATTGCCACAGAAGACATGAACGGAGTGGGTGACGCAGCGTTTGGTTCCCAGCCTTCTGCCGCCGTGCGGCTCGCTTGGGCCCACCGCGCGCGAGTACACGTGCGGCGCCCGCCCCCGCCCCCTCCCCCGCCGGCGAGGTTCGCGGTGCGTCCTTCTGGCGGTTCCCTTCCCGCGCGGCCGCCGCCGCCGTCGCCGCCGCGGCGCGTGGCGCCTCCCGAGCGTTTCTCTCGGGGCTTGGACGCGGCGGCGGCGGCGCCCGTGACGCAATCGCCGCGGAGCGCGTGCCCCCCCCCCCCGGCCGGCGTCAGCTGCTGGAACCGTTTTCCAACATTTCCAACATCATAGCTTTAATTTCTCTCCGAAGGAAGGCGTGCGAAGGATTTTTTCGCTCTTGAAAATCCACGGCGTCGATCGGGTTGGAACCGCGAACTTGAGTCATAAGATTCCAATACACCACCGATACTGTTACACCACCGAACCCACGATATTTTCGACATAAGTAAAAATTCGTAAAAAGTATTCGTAGTAAAGTATTCGTAAAAATTAGCTGTGATATGGAAAACAAATGAAGGTTATTTTTAAAAAACAATCTTAGTCCAAAAAGTGAGATTTTGAGATACCACAATTGTTGCTAGAGCTTCGTAGTCGCTATTTGCCGACTGTGATGTTGTGAACAAAATCAGCCCCTGACCGTAATTATTAATTCCGAAATTTGAGTGATTTTGATAAAAGAACCATAGTCCAGAGTCTTCTTTGGTAAAAGAACCACACTCCTATTCGTTGTTTTGAAAAAAACACCAAAGTTCATACACAACTAAGGTTTTTTGGCTCTTCTGAAATACTGTGTTTTGGACTACGATTGTTTTTTAAAAATAACATTCATTTATTTCCCATATCCGCCGCTACTTTTACAACTTACGTCGGAAATATCGTTGGTTCGGTGGTGTATTGGACTCTTATACCCAAGTTTGCGGGTTCAAACCCAATAGACGCCGTGGATTTTTAAGAGAGAAAAAATCCTTCGTACGCCTTCCTTCGGAGGGAAATTAAAGCCGGCTGTCCCATGTTGTAAATTTACTGCAATGTAAAAGGTCCTCAGAGTCTAAATGAAGCCTCTGAGCAAATTCAAAACGCCTGCTTCATCGCCCGTGTGACACATCCTTTCTCTGCCGCACTGTGAAAGGAACGTAGCGGGATTTGAGTGGTCAGGCGCAAGAGCTGGCGTCACGGCCTGAGCCTAGCCGCGGAAAATAAGGCATCACTGAATTCAAAAATGGCTAATTCGCGAATGAGGCGGAACATTGGCTCATTATCCAGGCGTTTTATATAAACCCGTGCGCAGTCTAACTCTGAGTATTTGCCCTGAGGATGGTCGCAGTACGGCGTCCGAAACGTTTCCACCCGTGCCTAGGATGCGGCGCCTCCCGGACAGCCGAGCACTGACAGTATGTACTGACCGGACGGTCTCCCGGACATTATGTACTAAGTGGGGCCGCAGAAGCCTACGTTTTTATTATCCAGACGGTTTGGATAAAACTGCACGAATGTCGATGAACGGATAATTCGGTCTTCATCCGGCTAATAATGGCGTTAGGCTGGTAAAGTAGAGTAACTGTCCGGATGCGAGATGTCTTGGGATGTTCTCTAGAAGTATTTTGACATACAAATGCGTTCGAATTTGAGCGTTGCACGAACTCAAGGATGTTTTACATGAATCGAGAAAAACGGAGGCTCGTCGCACCGACTGGTTAACGTGTAGCAAGTTGTCAAGTAAGGTATTCAGTGAAGGTTAGGTTGCGTTTGGAGGTATCGTGTAAATCGAGATTTACGACCGATAATGAAACGCCGAAACTACTCCCCTTGTTTCTTACTAGCCTTAGAAGCTTCCAACCAGCAGTATCATTCCTGTTTCTCATGCTATTTGGCACCGTAACCTACGTCTCCTGTCCTGGTCACCTCACGTTAGCCAATAAGCACTTCAGTCGGATAAAGTGCGAAGTATCTTTAAATCCTACTTCTTTAAATCCATCCATTTTGAATTATGTGAACATTAACCGAATAATTCGTGGGTAGTTTCGCCGCAGTTTATGCTCTAGTGATCAGTGGCGAAGTGGGCTTGAAGCTACTTCCAAAAAAGGTAAAACCAAAGACTCATATCAGGGGTGGTTTGTGGTGTAATTATAGCACGGAGAGCACTGTTTCACTTCAAACCAGTGTTGCATCCAGAGTAATTCATGCTCCATAACTATTCAACCTTCCTTCATTAAATGTAAGGCAAAAGCCACAACTATTATCAAATTCCTACAGAACGACAAGGCATCAAACCTTTTCTATTTGCCCGGAGTCAGGATATGACACTTATCACCATCATCATCATCATTATCATCATCATCAGTGTTCAGGAAGAGGCAAAACAGTAGCAGTCCGCCTCTGTTTACATCACGCCAGAGGTTACACTAAATTAAATTTTCGTTCAAAATTGAATAATATGTATGCTTCGTTTCATTAAGTACATATATATTCCTCACAGGCAACTCGACTATCATATATTTCATTTTTTTTCAACCAACAATAGTGTTAATATTGTTTATGTCACTAAAGAGGATAAAAAATTTGTACCAAAAACAAGTAAATATAATCATCCGAATTAAAAGCATGTAAAAAGTAGAACTATTAGCGTTACAAAATCCAAGCAGTAATAACTTATTTTTGCATACCTGTCATTTCTATAGGGCGAAAAAAAAACAAGAGGCAGATATATATTCCACACAAACAATTCGTACGAGCGTGTACAATAGATGCAACATTTATACTTTTCCCCAAACCTAGTCAATGGGTCCAGGCATGGCCACCAATTTGGCTTTGCTTTTGATGTTAACATTCATTGACTGACTTTGTGGCATCAAAGAAAGGAATGCAAAAAGGAAACATTGATTTTTTCGCAGGCATGCCAATGAGCTTGCAGCAATTCGGGAAATTTTGAAAAATTTAGACATGTATGTGTGTGAAGATCTTACAATGTGTATTTGGGAAACTCCTGTGACGTATTTGTTGAAGGAGGAAGCGTTGTGGTTTCTGTCACAAGAGCAATCTTATTCATTCCAGAGTCCCTGATTTTCCCCGTTGTATACATTTTCTAAGATGTTACCGTTTAATGACCCGCACGTGCGGCCTGTTAGAGTGCTGAACTCATTGCACTCATAAAATGAGGTAAAAAAAATAACATAAAATTATAAATTAAAAACTCTATTTGGTTGTGTAGCGACAGTCTTAAATGCTTCAGATATGATTGCTTAGTCCAGGAATTCAGGCAGCGATTAGCATAGTTTGGAGATGGTCTCAATGTGGAAAACGACGTTGCACTTTCGTCATTTCATTTGTCAGCTCTTTTCATTGACAAACTTGGATTAAGATCCTTAGTTAAGAATACCTGCAATATATTTCGCCGTCCAGTTAGATCTTGATCGTTTATCAAAATAACTTGGTTAAATTCGAAAAAAATGTTTTACTTTATTCTAAGACTACGATAGCTATTCAAAGAGTTTCTAAATTAAAGTATGATCACTCTTTTCTGAAACTATAAGAGGGCTCAGTAGCAAACAGCTGACATTTAAAAAGAATACTCTTTAATGAAGTGGACGTTTGTGGTTATAAAATCATGCGTCATAAGAATGGATTGAGATGGTTTACCTGTAAAAACACTGACTGCCAAGAAAAACTGATGTCACTGAAAATGATAATATTAAATGTACATTGAGTATTGATTGATGATCAAATAGTTCATAGCAAGATTTCTTAATGTTAGTTTGAACAGCTTCCTCTTCGAAAGAAATAAATACGAATCATTACCCGTCAAGCCTAGGTTTTTATATAGTATTGTTGTCCTGTATTTGTACTATGCTATGTTATGGCAGTGTTTGTGAAGACTTTATGTTACTAAATTTAATTTATTGAAGTGGCTTACGAGAGTATTTTATTTCTTGTTCTTGAGCAGTGAACGTATTACGAATTGGAAAATTATTTTGTGTGATTTTTTTCTTCATCATCATTCTTGAAGCTGCAGGCTGCTGGGAACAAAAATAAAATATACTTTAATTAACTATATTTTCTTTTATTTCGCCATATTTCTACTCACTCCACAACTGCACCTCATTTTTTCGCAAAACCAACTGTCACAAAAAATACGGAAAACAATAATCAGAGTGCCATACTCATTTCTGAGTGTGTAGTTGTGGTGGTGGAGTCTTCTTTTGAATCGATAGGCTTGTTATGACAAGAGGTCGTGGATTCTTCGACGGGGTATATGAATGGATTAATAGAAGCCACTTACACAACAGCCATTCGCGAGTCCTGCGCGGGGAGGGCCCGCCTCAGCAGAGGAAAATAGAAAGAGAAGGTAATGCAGAGGAAGGAGTAGGGGTTGAGTTGGAAAGGAAGAAGAAGGCGAATTAGGAGTTAGAAGAGAAGAAGAAGGAGAAGGAGAAATTTGGAGTTAGAAGAGAACAAGTAGACGGCGAATTAGGAGTTAGACGAGAAGAAGAATCAGGAGTTAGACGAGAAGAAGAATCAGGAGTTAGACGAGAAGAAGAATCAGAAGTTAGACGAGAAGAAGAATCAGGAGTTAGACGAGAAGAAGAATCAGGAGTTAGACGAGAAGAAGAATCAGGAGTTAGACGAGAAGAAGAATCAGGAGTTAGACGAGAAGAAGAATCAGGAGTTAGACGAGAAGAATAAGAATAAGGAGTTAGACGAGGAGAATAAGAATAAGGAGTTAGAAGGGAAGACGAATAAGAATAAGGAGTTAGAAGGGAAGACGAATAAGAATAAGGAGTTAGAAGGGAAGACGAATAAGAATAAGGAGTTAGAAGGGAAGACGAATAAGAATAAGGAGTTAGAAGGGAAGACGAATAAGAATAAGGAGTTAGAAGGGAAGACGAATAAGAATAAGGAGTTAGAAGGGAAGACGAATAAGAATAAGGAGTTAGAAGGGAAGACGAATAAGAATAAGGAGTTAGAAGGGAAGACGAATAAGAATAAGGAGTTAGAAGGGAAGACGAATAAGAATAAGGAGTTAGAAGAGAAGAAGAATAAAAAATCAGAAGTTAGAAGAGAAGAAGAATAAAAATCAGGAGTTAGAAGAGAAGAAGAATAAAAATCAGGAGTTAGAAGAGAAGAAGAATAAGAATCAGGAGTTAGAAGAGAAGAAGAAGAAGAATCAGGAGTTAGAAGAGAAGAAGAAGAAGAAGAATCAGGAGTTAGAAGAGAAGAAGAAGAAGAATCAGGAGTTAGAAGAGAAGAAGAAGAAGAAGAATCAGGAGTTAGAAGAGAAGAAGAAGAATCAGGAGTTAGAAGAGAAGAAGAAGAAGAATCAGGAGTTAGAAGAGAAGAAGAAGAAGAAGAAGAATCAGGAGTTAGAAGAGAAGAAGAAGAAGAAGAAGAATCAGGAGTTAGAAGAGAAGAAGAAGAAGAAGAATCAGGAGTTAGAAGAGAAGAAGAAGAAGAATCAGGAGTTAGAAGAGAAGAAGAAGAAGAATCAGGAGTTAGAAGAGAAGAAGAAGAAGAATCAGGAGTTAGAAGAGAAGAAGAAGAAGAATCAGGAGTTAGAAGAGAAGAAGAAGAAGAATCAGGAGTTAGAAGAGAAGAAGAAGAAGAATCAGGAGTTAGAAGAGAAGAAGAAGAAGAATCAGGAGTTAGAAGAGAAGAAGAAGAAGAATCAGGAGTTAGAAGAGAAGAAGAAGAAGAATCAGGAGTTAGAAGAGAAGAAGAAGAAGAATCAGGAGTTAGAAGAAAAGGTGAATTAGGCCTCAGAAGAGGAAAAAGGAAATGATGAAAAACGAAAAGCCCTTGAGACCAACGGCGAAAACGGCGTCAGCAGCAGTGGTAAGCGCGTGAGATGGCCCCCTGGGCGGGAGGGAGGGAGGGAGGGAGGGGCGACCGTGAACTTGGCCCCCGTGCGTCCACGCGCCGCGCCGCGCCGAACCGCGCCACTCACTCAGCGCCGGTGCGCCGCCCCGCTCCCCGCCGCACGCGCGCCGCCGGCGCGGCCTTGGCGAGGCCGGCGCCGCCCCACGCGTCACGAGGCGCCCCGCACGCTTCTACGCTTTCTTACTTTGCCCTGCTTCTCCTTATCCTTCACTTGTTTTTCTCATCCCTTTTTATTTTTCGCTTCATCCTTCTTTCTTTTCACCTCTTCATTCTCCTCCTCCTTCTGCTCTTTCCTTCCCATTTTCCCTCGTCTTCTCCATTTTCGTCTTCGCACGTCCATTTTCCTTCTTCTATCTCTCCCTTTCCTCTTTCTCCTCCACCTCCCTTTCCTTCTCCTTCTTTATCCTTCTCTTTCTTCTTATCGTTTCCCTTTCCTTCCACTTCCTTCTTCCTCTTCTGCTTCTCCTTTCTCTCCTCCTCCTCCTTCTTGTCACCTACATAAGTGTTTTCATTCTCCCCCGCAAGATGAGTCTGGCAAAAGCCGAATAGCGAGAAGCCAATTTGTCCTTGACCTGATGGGATCTTGCTTACTTAAGGGACTCAGAACTGTTGCTATTTGTACAATACTCGCATTATCTCCTTTGAATGAGTGCTTCTATCATTCACTTATAAATTTTGTTGTAACTGAACTTGGAACATGAAATGTAGGGGACATGTTAGTTTTGAGAAATCTTTTACATCTGAATATCGAATCAAATTATCATCGCAGCAAGTGCAGTTTGAAAACTAGGTGAGTTTGCAAAGATTTTTGCAACCTTTTATTTTACATTCGTTTCTTCGCTTACTACCGATGATTTATATCTTCAAAATAACCAAAAAGTACGAAACAATTCTTCATAAGTACGGAAAAGTAAATCTTAATAATAAGTCGAAGACTAACAATAAATGTTGTGTTGAATCGTTTAGAAAGGAAAGACCCTTCAAAAAGGATAAAACCGTAAATTTTTGTTCCAGATCTAAAATTGATGCAATGCTAAGCTCTTTTTACATTTCCACCAACTAAAGGCGTTTTTTGTTGTCATTTGTTTTTATTTTTAATTTTTCTGTTTTGTCACTCCTTCATTTTTCTTTCCTTTCCGTTATTAAATAACGTAAACAGGTACCTTTCCGTTATTAAATAAGATGAAATAGATTTTTCCTACAAGTGTTCAGCCAGTATCTCATCTTCAGTCGGCCATTAGTCGAGTACGCAAACTTACTGACCGTAATGTCAAATTCATGCTTAGGAGAAAGTGTGCAGTAATCGCAACTGATAAGCGGCGTACAAGGTTCGCACTCGACTTCGATAACAGGTAACATTTGCAGTATTGCGAATTTTTCCCGCGAGTCCTTATCGCTCTCGTGCTTTGTTTTGCGCGGCGCCCGCGGGACGGCGCGCGTGCGAGAGGCGCCGTGACGCGCAAAGGAGGCGGAGGTGCATGCGGACGGACTCGATAAAAAAAGTGTTCCGCTCCCTCGTGCAGCCGGTGGCCTTGGCGCCTCGGTGCAGCGTGGACATGCAACTCGCTCCGCGAAGTGCACTCGGCGAGAGCGGCCTTTTGCCCGCCCGCGGCGCTCGCGGCCCCCGCCCCCGCCACCGCCACCGCCCCGCACCTGTCTGCGCCGCCAGACGCTGCTGTGACGCCCCGCCCCCCCCGCTTTGTTTGAGCTTCGCGGAAAACGCGGCAGTTTCTTTCGCTTCTACCCGCTGAGGTGATTCAAGGCAGTTGGTTCCGCTGCAGTTTCTCTCACCGGGAGGTTTCTCGGTTTATATTCCCGACGGTGTTCATCCTTCGAAATAAGCTAGATACGATATCGAATTTGCCGCCCCCTGGATTCAATTTTCGATTGATTGATTGATGATTCCGGGCACGTCAACAGATCATTACTCACCTAAGTGTAGTGCATGTTTTCCTCGAGCGGTGGCGGTGATCTGCCCCTGGTAATGGATGGTGAGATCCGGCGCCGACCTTTTTGTCGTCTAGTGAGGTTTTTCCAACCTGGTTTCTCCCTACAGCGGGCCATCGCCTCGGCTCCCAACTCTAAGCTCCCAACCGGTCTCCCTGCATCTGTGGTAGTGTAGTGCATGTTAGTGTATGTGTACGTAAGGGGTGACGATAGAACAAAGAAGAGGAAGGAAATATTGCGCGCGATCCCTGGCCCTTTCGCTAAGGTGCCGATCCGGCATTCGCATCGTGTTGATCGTAAAAAACAAGACAAACCACCGATCAGAGCAGTCAGTCGCTAGAATTCTCGTCCAGACAGACAGCAACATTCGACCTAGCTATCAAGCGAGAGACTAAAATCCTGCCACCATCGGGACTTGAACCTAGGACCTCCCGATTAGAGGCAATGCGATAACATCATTTGATCCACTCCCTGGATAATTCCAGTGGTCAGCTGCTGCGATCGGTAGTTTTTCTTTGTTTTTCCGATTAACACCAGCCTAATGCCGGAGTTATTCCTATCAAACGGGCCACGGACGGCACGCAATCTTTCCTTCCTCTTCCTTGTCTGAATTTACACACACGTACATTCACAAGCGCTGCATATGTCTGGAGGCCTGTCGGGAGCTTAGAGCGTGCCAGCTAGGGCGTAGTTCCACTCGCGAGAAATACCTGTTCGGGGAAATCTCCCGCGGACGTGTAGGTTGGCGCCGGATCTCACCGTCTGGCGGGGGGGGAGAACAATTCCCTTTTCTGTGATGAGAAAGTGCATTACACCCTTGGGACTAATGACCGTACCAATTGACGCACCAGGGTACACGAAATCATCGGCAATCAATTAACCGATGAATACCATGCAATTGCTGAAACAGTACCCTAACACACGGGTCACGGATGGCGCGCGATGTTTCCGTATTTATCCTCGTTGCTTCCTTTCCCCTTACGTGCGCACAAACGCACGCACACATACACACTCACACACACACATACACACACACAAGCTTACACTTGCATGTACTACACTACCATACTCTCTGGAAACAGTGAGATACTCGGAGCTTTTCGCAGGTGGGGCGGTGTCCTGCCTCCTTGACGGAGACATCTGGATGGGAGAAATCCCGAAACGCAACCAACGTGTAGATGCCCGGGAGACGCCGCGTTCTAGGCACAAGTGCCAACGTTTCGGCCGTCATTCTGCGACCTTCCTCAAGACGAAATGCCGCGAAATAGCTTCGTCAGGCGGAAATAGGAATTTCGCCCTGAGGAAGGTCACGCGATTGCGACCGAAACGTCGGCACCTGTGTCAAGGATGTGGCGTCTCCCCGGCCGGAGCCAAGTACATATTGACTCCGGCCACGAAAGCATTTGTTCTCAACGTGTAGGCTGTTGATGGATCGTATGTCCCAGCGGAGGATGAACCCCGCTACCTCCCGGGTTATATCAAGTCCTACACTCAGGGGCCTAATGATCTTGGCTGTTGACACATCACGATTGAGAAAATCAATCCATAGTTCGTGACTCACCTGCGTCCGACCGCTGCACTTGGCTGCCGGCTCTTACCCTGACCTCCCTCGATATTTACTACTTTCACTTCTCTCATCCTCTTCATCTCACGCTCCTCACTCTTCCCTCTCCCAGCCTGCCCTTTCCCAGCCTCCCTTTTTCTAATCTTCCCTCGCCTTATGTTATTCACTACCCCTCCCGTTTCCATCTTCATCCTCTCGCCATGTTCGTTTCCATCCTTCCCTTCACTCTCCCCTTTGTCTTCTCTCATCATCAAACTCCCATTTATCTTTTCTCCCTCTCAGCGGGCCCCTTCTGACACTGCACCACGTCATCACCCGAACTGCCCGTCCCAAGATTCTGCAATCTGTCTACTCATCCTTTCCATTGCATTCCCTACCGGTTCTTTTTTTTAATTTTTATTTTTCCTGAAGGTAGGTACATAGATAGTTATTTAAACTTTACACATGTAGTTTTGATGCTTACTCACTAACTTATTCTAAGCTTACATACTATACATGGGGAGGTGTCCCATTATGGGTCCGCTAATCTGGTTCTATGTCGGAGAATTTGATTTGGAAAACATGGAATGGGTATTTATTTTGGCTTCTGGTTCTATGGATTGGGTTTTTTTGCGAGTCTGAATTCTGAGAGTGCTGGAATTTGATGGATGTTATAGTAGAAATTTGTAGCAAGGTGACTATGTGAGACATAGAATTTTATCTATTACGTGCGTGAATGAAATATTCGAATCAAGAGATGATTGATTTTATACTAGCTATTTTTGTTCACTTGCTCTGCGTACAATAATGAGTTGACATAATACAGTATATGTTTGAGTGCATTACTACTTTGGCTGAAGAAATTCAAGGTGGTCCATTTCAAAAATCAAATTTCTCTCGATATCCCTGCAATAAAAATAAAAAAACAGATTCATGTGTGCCTCAGGCATACAATTATTTCAGTGAAATCGCCATCTCAGTATTTGTAATGAAGAATTAGAATATTGAGCAGATTGACGATAACATCTCAGGTAAGCATGGTGTAATATTTTACTGAAAATAGATAAAATTGAAGGAGAACCATAGCATCTACAAGGCCTATGAATGTGTCATTCATTTAGTTAGTTCTTCGAGATCTCCGTAAAATAATGCATTAGTTATCTGATTGTTTTATTGTTGAATGCATTAGCGTAAGTTTCCGAGTTTGCCACTGAAATTTCGTAGACTGGGAAGATCGTGACTTCGAGTGATGACATTGGTGGATATCCGATTCGAACTAAGTAATTGTATCCATCTCTTCTTCTGTCTGGATGAGAATTCTAGAAACAGGACCCATCAGTCGTTTCTGTCGCTTCCTCCCATCTATTCTCTGTTGATGCCAGAACGCATCTGCAGGAATGAGTCAAGGAACGCACGCGATCTTTCTTTCACTGACTTGTTTTCACTCTCACTGTTAGGGAATTATTTGAGCCACAATTCCCATGTGGTCAATACTCCATGGTCGCGAACAACTGACCGTTCTGCGAATTCATTGATGTGTGAAGCATCTAATAAGAATATATTAACTGCATTAGAGTTTACAGCAAGAATGTGTTAACTGTTATGTAGAAGTTCACCGCCACCTCCTGGGCTAAAAATGCACTACACTGACGGGACTAGTTACCTCAGCCGTCCGAAAACATTAAACAAGGCAACTTGAAAAAACGAACTGTACTCCAAAACTGCATATGTGTGGCTTATGCACCTCTTACTCAGCACTTCATTTGTTTTGTTTGCCATGTTTCGCTAAGTAGATGAGCAGACATTGGATGCTCGCCCAGAACTTGTGTTATATGCAATTTTAAGACACCGTCTCTCTCCCCTGCGCCATCGCCACTCGCGGATGATAATTAGGATGTACAGTCCCCTGAAAACTGTCGCGTCATGTGGACATTTACATTACGGATCGAGCTGCGCGAACAAGCACTCGTCTGTAGCCAAATGTATTGTTTGTTTCTTTACTCCACCACCAAAATGACGTAGTTCTGAAGAAACTGCATTTCGGTGTATAAACAGTGCACAACGGTACATAATTTATGTTAGTATATTTCGTCAATGTAAAGAAAAAAGTTGTTTGAATGCGTGCGCCAAATAAAAAATTAGCGAGTGTCGGAGAAAAAGTTAAAAGAACTAAATCTTTTGTCCGAATACGCAAACTTCAAACACAAACACGGAACCTTTTTTAATTTTTCGTTCACGTAGGATGAGGGCAGTTACGTAATGCTACAGAAACTCAATGTCGAATTATTGTACGTTTTGGAAGTTAATGCTACAGAAATAGTGTATTTTTAGTCCCATCGTCCTTTTTGCCTCCGTCGGTAAATAATTCTGACGCTTGAACTCAACCCAGGATTTTACTCAAATTGAAATTTTAATGAAATGGTACTGAAGAAATTTTTATTATCTTAAATATTAATTGGGTTTATATATTATAACACTTATAAAGCTTGCAATTTTCTGTGTAGTACTTAAAAAAAGTTGCGTCATAAACGAACATATTGGTTTGGTTCAATATCTGCACTTTCGAAATATTCTTTAAATATATATTTCTTCTATTCCAGAAAATTATTTCCTCTATTCTTGTATGTACGCAGTATATTTATGCGCCTGAAATTGTCGTAGTGTAATTAGGGTATAATTGATTCGCACTTGTAGCTAAATTACCCAGTAAGAAAGCAAACATGTTTATCTCGGTTACCGAGATATCCATACTCTAGTTCACATAAGTACTGTTGGTAAACCAAGTTTGCATTTCTTATCAGATAACTGGGCGAGGGTCAAGCATCTAGAAAAATATTGTTTGTAAACGCCTATTTCTGTACGATTCGTTTTTCTCTGTCATCACACGATTAAAGAAAACTTTAATAAGCCCAAGTGAGTACGCACGGAGAATTTTTTTCTATAATGTAAGACCAAAATATTTCTCATCACGGAAAATACATATTGCAACATTGCTCGAGAAATAAAATATCGGTAACTGTTCAGTCATATTTCATTAAATATAAACATGATGTCCTTAACAGAATAGATATCTTTTATTTCATCCGACGCGTACCGTAAAGAAAGAAAGCAAAGGCTGTCCTCTGCGAATGTGAGGATTAGAACCTTTGCTGAACACTGCAATCTGTATTAAATCTCAACCATTTGTTCACCGTACTACTGCCTATTTTCCTTAATTTTCATTTGTGAAGTCTACGAGGGTAATTATGTTCTTCAAATCTGATTTCAGTGGTGTAATAGAAAAGTAGTTATTGCATGTCAACTGAGAGATAGAGTAATAAAATACGCAATAATAAATTGATGGGGGAGACGAAACTTCAACTTGTAAAATTCCAGAGCGTATTTGAATTTAAGATGATAATCAGTAGAAAAATAAAATCAGTTTCACGTCAACGTTAAATTTAACAGTGTACATTGTACCTTGAAATGGTGATTTTGAATTAGGATACAGCACAGTTACTACAAGACTGCTGCTGATCATATTTTTCAATCATTAGAAATTGATGTGGAGAGTAATGCCTGAGAGATATTGCTTGACGAGACACTATTTGATGGACTACCCTTCTGTAGGCAACAAATCTTCAATCTACTGCGACGTTACGCTGAACTTCATCGCTTTGTCAGCGGTGCGCAGTCTCACTGTCATCCAAGCACTGCTTGAATTGGGTGGCATTTATTATCGGGGATGCTTTGCTTGGGATATAAGAATTGACTTGACTTTTGGGGGAATTAATTGATTAGTGATTCTGGGCGTGCCAACAGCTAAAGTTTTTGGTCCCGTAAGTGTGGTGCACGTTTCTTCTCGGGAAATGACTGTGATCGTTCTCACCGGATGAGACCCAGCCCCGGCCTACACGTCTGCAAGCGGGTCTACACGTCTCCAACTAGGTGCCTCGCACCAGCGGGCCTCCCGATTGGTCTTCCGACATGTGTGATAGTTTAGTGCAGAGGTGCACAAGCGCCCTCTTTGAGCCTCTTCTTGGGGCGCCGGGAAGCCCGCGCCCCGCGCCCCACGGCGTCCCACGAGAACCAGGAACGTTGGCATAACAACACACGGCCGAGCTGTCTCTTCACTTCATTGATCAGAATCGTCGGTTCAAGGTTAAGTGCGAGCACGAATTTTTATTCACCTAGAGAAATGGAGCAACAACGTGTCTCGTATGTCAAAGATGGTGTCGGAGAAAAAGTAAGAGCAAAAAGTGGAATAAACATTTAAACAAGTATGGTCGAGTGTATTCCAATCAGATATTTCTGAACTAAATTTATGAAGTGTGTATTATTATTAACAATGAGAAATGGTTAAATTTTCTGTTCTTGCAATTTATATTACAAATATTTTCAAAATCGGTTGCAACAGTAAAGAGTGACCGTGAAATGCGTGGAAGTTGTCGAGCAATTTATTCTCACATAATAGTATACATACAAAACCTCCCCTCTTCAGAAACTACAGCCGCTATTTCAAGTTTTAGTTCAACATAACTCGACGCATTTCCGTCTTAAGAGCCGCAGGACTTTCCTCCCAGCGAGGGCTCGGGCAGCGGCAGCTTGCCCCAAAAGTGAGTCTTTCACTGGAAGCCGGTGGGGCGCGGAAGGGCTGCCACGGCCGTGGTGGCGCGCATTGCTGAGGCCCTTAAGCCTGTAGTGCACGTAAGTAAGAAGCGAGTACAGGACAAAAAAGGGAAGGAAAGATCGCGCGCGGTCCGTTTGTTAGGATGCTGCTCCGGCATTCGGCTGGTGTTTATTGCAGCAACCATGGAAAACTACCGATCAGATCAGCCGGCCGCTAGAATTATCCTCCATACAACGATTGAATTCGACCTAGCAATGAAGCTACTGTGTAGAAACATCTACCACCGTCTGAACTCGAACCCTAGGACCTTCCGATCAGAGGAACTGAAGTGGCAGCAATTGATGCCCCGAGCTACCTAAGCCAGAGGAAAAATTAACGTCAGACATTTTTTAAAAAGGAATATTTATTTTTCCGCAAGACGCGCTGTCCACAATCTTGAGAATTTCGCGTTAAATTACAATTTTCATTGTTTTTCGCCCCTAGAGGATGCAGTTCTGAGTGAATGGAGACTCAGAATTGAGGGTAATGACCTGGCGTTGTTGCCCGTGCAGAGAAACCTCTCGCCGACGGCCGCGGTCGCTCCTTCGTCGCCCTCATGATTCCGACTTCAACTGTCCCTTTAATGGTCACATTGTCTAGCGGATGATGACCTTTAGCCATTTAGTTTCTTTCGGAAGATGACGGTCAATTCTGTCTACAGCGTTGTTTTTTTTTCTCGAAAACTTTGTATTGTGCTATTCCCGAGCACATATTTGTCTTCGTGAGCTACGCCGAAGGCTTAACGTACCTGCTTTACTCTCGAACTCACCATCTTCACCTAAGCTGCAAGGTTTTCCCGATCATCGGTGCATTCGGCCCTTGATTACTCCCAGAGCTTGTTCTGCTCCACGCAGCATCGAAAAGCACTTGCACTCGATCTCTTCGGAAGCTAGATCTGTTGGATCAGTAAAGATCCCCCTTGCCCCGTTGAGATCAGTGGATTTTTCTTCGTAACATGTACCGGGGTTTCCTTTTTTACAAGTGAAATCTCTGAATATGACTAGGTCCGTTAGGCCATCGTGTCGTATTTTTCAAATTGGATATGGGTCATAAAACTCTTAGGTCGTGGCCCAGGCCTGGCGCGGACGTAGCAGATGCTCTGGAGTCTCCGTAGTGAGTTTAAATCGTGACATCCATTCTTTCAGGCGTTATAATTTTCTCTTATACTGCGTATATTGTCCATGTATACATACACGAGTATACACGAGAAAAAGTAAAAATTGATACAGAAAATGTAAAGAAAAGAAGGGGAAATAGGGAAAATGGGGTTTCAATGCCGTTTGTTCTCTCTCGTTCTCGTAAGTGAGAAATACCACATAAGACTACGGCATACGAAAAATCCTTGAATTGAGAGTTCGCTCGAGGAACAGACAACTCTATATTCTCATAGCCTGAAACATTTATTATAGGCATTCTGATAAATACTAACCTTTTAATGTTTGCTATTTTTCGGGTTCTGTCTTCCCAGATGGCAGCAATCAGATCATATTATAATGGATTTGTTGGTCTTTGCTGAACCCATTAACAAGAGCCTGCTCGCGCCGGGCACGTAGTCAGGGGAGGGGCTCGAAGGACTGAAGCCCTCCCGAAATTCTTATCTTTTTTTCATTCATTCATTATTTATTTATTAGTTTAAATTTATCCAAATATATCGACATGTACAGACAGACAGATTTACTTCAAATGAAGACATTCTTCCAAGTTTCCAGGTACTTCTTCCAAGCTTCGCTTCCATCCATGAAATGAACAAGTTGGAAATTTAGCTCCATACTTTGATATCAGAACATCACTCTCTGCAGTAAAAGCTGAGTATGAACTATGATGTAAAAAAGCTTTCACCATAGATGTTAATCTCGAGGTGCTGAAAGTCTTCGAGAACTGCGATCCAGTATATTTACTGCCAGTAACAACTGCTAGTGTGGAGAGGTCATTTTCTACAATGAAGAGAGTAAAAAGTTTTATACGTAGTGTAATGCGTGATAACAGACTCAGTGCACTAGCCATTATTTTAATTCATAGGGATATCACTGTGGACAAAATGATTGAAATTATGACTGGAAAGAAGATCAGAAAATTGCTTTTGTAGTTGACGCCTCCTATAGTTTGGATTATTGGAATAGAAAATAATAAATTAAATATTTTGTTTAAACTTTCGAATTAATGTTATGTGGAAATAATATTTAAATATGTTTAAAATCATGTTGGTGTTTCATTTTTTAAGAGCGTCTCTTTTAAAGAAATACGATAAAGATATAATAATAATTCTCGTACTATTCATTTTTTTTTAATTTTGGAAGTCCCTCCCGAGAAATAATCCTGGCTACGGCCCTGGCTCGCGCGACGCACATGACCTTTCTTGACAGGCATCCCAAGTTCATGGAATTTCTCGGAACAGATGTCCTTCTTACATTTTCATGCTTGAGAAATAATATTCCTTGATCACATCATTGCTATTCTAACTTTACGAACCTCCAGACACGCGAGAGCCTCCGTGTCAAACCAACTCCAAAGCTGGACAAAACGAAACTATTATTTCCTTATTGGTTGAGGGGCGTTGCCATGGCAACAGGGGAGGCGCGCGTCAGCTTGGGCCGAGGCACTGACAATGCATTTGCAACATTGCAAACAGCACGGCCCGCTTCCCTTTCTGGGTCTGCGAATTTTGAACATTTTCACCAACAAGGATTTGAGAGACTGAACACAACAGCCACTGAGAAATTCGCAAGCACTACCTCCTCTCTCGCTACGCCCGACTTACAGAGTTGGCGGAGCGAGTATCAGCGAAGCGGTAGTTGGTGCTTCGAATGTTCATTCCGAAAGTAAACGAGCTATAATGAAACAGAAAGCTCCTGTCAATATTTTGAAATAGACATATCTGCCCTTAAAATTGTGTACTTTTTCATCATGTCACGCCCAACTGACACACATGTAGCCTCAAGAATTAAAAAAATCATGACTGAAACAAATCATGACCCACAAATCATGACCCTAGAATTATTTCAGTGTCATTTGTGTTGATTTATTTACGTACATTGATTTCGAGCACGTCAACTGCTGTAGTCGTAAGTCCCGTTAGTGTAGTGCGCATTTTTGGAGGAGATGGCGGTGTTCGTCTTCTGTTGCATAGTAAGATTCGGCACCGCCCCTACACGTCACCTTATGAGCGAATTTTCCCCTCAAGGCATCTCCCTCCGCGACGCACCGCCCCATACGGTACTAGCTCTAAGATCCCGGCCGGTCTCCCGACTTGTAAGGTGGTTGAGTGCTTATAAGTGTAAGAATTCGTGAAAAGGACAGAGGATAGGTCAAGGAAGAGGAAGGATAGATCGTGCGCGCTCCGTGTCCCGTTTGTTAAGCTCCGGCTCGGGCATTCTTCCGGAACTGTTCGTATAAACCACAGAAAACTATCAGAACAACCGGCTACTAGAATCCTCCTCCAGACAACCCAGTAATATACAGTTAGTAAAAGTCTTGTTTGTACAGTTCATAATTTGCTGTAAAATCGTTAATTTTAAGCGGAAAATTAATATTAATATAAAATATATTACAAGAAAATTGAATAATTTCAGTTAAATAAAATGTGACTTTGTACACCTAGACGAAACGACCTTGAATTTGAAGTTCACCAGCACATTTTGTTGTTTGGATACCTTCCTGGCGGCTAGTTCCCGAGCGACTAAATGTGCTGGTGAATTTCAAATTCAAGGCCATTTCTTCTAGATGTACAAAGTTACATCTTATTTAACTGGGATTATTCAATTTTCTTGTAATATATTTTTCAGTAGTTACAATTTTCCACTTAAAATGAATGTTTTTCGAGCAAATTATGGACTGTGCAAACGAGACTGTTACCAACTGTAGCGAGTGTGGAAACTCCGCCAACGTCGGGACTCGAACCTCAGGACCTCCAGTTCCCAAATCTGCGACAGCGACGGCCCTGAAGTAAACTCGACCTGCGTGGCGTGTGCGGCGCAGCGACGATGAGCGGGGCGATACGCGAGGCGGTGAGTCACGGCTGCGCGTGGGGCGGGGCGATGACCGCGCGAGGCAGGCGATGGCTGCGCGCTGCGCGTGGCGGCGCCGCTGCGCGTGCAGGTGACGCGTCCATTCTCTCCTCCCACGCTGCCCCCGGCGGACCCCAAGGACGCCGGTTCGAGACCCGCCACAGCAGCCTTACGCACATGCTTTGCCATGTGGTTATTCCCCGATTTGATAATAGTGTCATGCTAATTCAGTGTTGTCAAGGTCGATGCCTCGAGCGGGAGTCGGTGGCGCGAGTGTAACGACGAAATCGCCCCTCCACGCAGTTCATCATCCCGCCACCAGAGACGTCATCCCTATTGTAAAACGGCGGGGTTACTAAGTTTCCTTTCCCAACGCTAGTTGTGCAAAGAAGCTCGTGGCACGGTGCCACGACGCGTGCCACAGCCACCAGTAGAAGACCTTGACACCCCTGTACTAATTGATTGCCTGATCTCTTTGAGCTTACTTTTCGGTTCTGCCCCACTCTCTTCCAGCTGCTACCTAAGGACGCCTAAAAGACTTTTTTTTACATTTTCTCAATTTTTGTCCCTTATGTGTCTCTTTCGTGTCTACAGATGTTTTATTAGCTCGAACGTGCTAATCCAAAAGGGAGCTTAAATCACAAAAAAGTATGTCATAACGAAGCTTCCGACTGGATAACCGCGTTCAGCTAATCGAACATCACAACTCGCTGTAATAAAATGGGATTGGCTACTCGTTCTACCATCCAACTGAACATTATCCCATGCAACCCCGTAAAAGGGATGGCATATAGGTGCAAGCCTCTTTGCCTACGTAGAAAAATGCGTTTGGAACTAATCATTTGGGACTTAGGTGATAAAACTGTTACCGTATAGGAGAGTTGTACACAAGTTCGCGTGTTCAAATCCGATTGAAGTCCGGGGCGAAAAAACCTCGAACACCTTCCTTCGAAGAAGAAGTTAAGCTGTCTGTCCCATGTTGTAGATTTACTGCATTAAAAATAGCAAACTCAAGCCTAAAAGAAAGCATCTGAGCTAAATTCTAATTCCCTGTTTCGTTGCCCAAGTGATACCTTCTTTCGTTGCAAGATACAAAAGGAACATACAAAAATTTGCGTGGTCACACAAAATTTCAGAACTCATGGTCTGAAACTGACACGTAAATTAAGGCACCATTGAATTGAATTGAATTGAATTGAATTGAATTGAATTGAATTGAATCATTCTCATCACGAACTCAAATCATTTACTCCCTCTTGATAATCTTACCTGTCCCAGTGTTTGCAAAGGAAAACCACGATTGCCATCACCTCCCTAGGTAAGTAGGTAATGAAGGTGTAAGCCTCGTCTCTTCCCGACATTTAAAATTGGAATGGAAAATAAATTCATTATTATTAAAGAAAGAAATAATTGCGCTCTACGCTCTGAATTGAAAAGGAGCTGATCCTCAACAGAGGAAAAAACCCGTCGTAGGGGGGTGAGGGTAAACTATCACTGCAATCACCTGCCCAAGATAGGGAAGGACACAAAGGTGCAAGATACCTTCTTCGCCTACCATGAGGTTTTGTACTCATCATCTTCCTCTCCCCACTCACTTGGGATCCGCTCACCGGCTACGAAGTTTTTGGCCGCTTTCTGATTTATCAAAATACAATGTTTTAATAAATAGTTGATTTGAAAACATTGTTAAGAAGAAAAAATACTAGTAAACTAATGTTGCTACAACTACTACATTGCGTATGCTTTCTCATACTTGTGGCGATTACGTAAATTTATATAATTTCAGCCATCTCTTGCGAAACTCTTTTCGCCGCACTTCATCAAGGCGAGCAAACTACAACAATCTTTTTCTATTATCTGAAATCCACATAAAAAAATTGGCCTTATTGCTAAATATGTGTACAAAATTCTGTTCATCAAAGCTGAATCTATTAGACGCAGAAAATTGGGCTGTTAGACGCAGTAACTCACGTCCAAAGTAAAAGTCCTAACCTCTAACCGACACCCACCCAGTAGCTGCGCCGAAATGAAGAGTTCTGCTCAACAAGAGAACAAAGGGTGAAGGCGATCAAAAGCCGTTCCCGTGTTTAAGGGATCATTATTATTGGTGATTTTTCGGCCATCGTGAATCGCTCAACGCTCCCTCCCTTTACGGCGCATCTCGCTTGCCCTGGAGAGACCTGACTGGACTGCAAACGTCGGGCGCGAGCCGCTACGCGTTGGGGCTGTAGCGCCGCCCCGTCGCATCGGTGAGGGAAGAGAAATGACCTCGAGCGTTCTCGCTGTGCGTCGGGGAGGGCGACCGTCGGCCGCGACGGGTTGCGCAACAGCCGCCTCCGGCTGCATCGGGCGTCGACGCCGGCGCCTCGGCTGCACGCGCGCACATACACACACACACACAAACACACAGACACACACACATAGACACACACACAGACACACACACAGACAAACACACAGACACACACACAGACACACACACAGACACACAGACACACACACAGACGCACACACAGACACACACAGACACACACACACAGACACACACACAGACAAACACAGACACACAGAGACACACACACAGACTCACGCACAGACCCACACACAGACACACACACAGACACACACACAGACGCACACACAGACACACACAGACACACACAGACACACACACAGACACACACACACAGACACACACACAGACAAACACAGGACACACAGAGACACACACACACAGACTCACGCACAGACCCACACACAGACACACACACAGACACACACACAGACACACACAGACACACACACACACTCACACAGACACACACACACACAGACACACACACACAGACACAGACACACACGCGTCCATCCGCTCGCGCATCCGCCACTTCTGCCTGTGCAGCGAAGCGAGCGCTCGGGCGGCAAACGATTTGAAACGGCCTCTGAAGCACCTCGAGGCTCCTCCTGACCCTGACCGACAGGCCTGGCCGCAGGGTGCCAATGCTTGGGTGCAATTATCTCAATAGAACTTGCTTTCCATGACCGTTTTAACCTCATTCCGCTCCTTCCTTCCACACTTTTGTGTTTTTGTATGTTGACGTTTTATGGACATCGGAACGGTGCCCCCCCCCAAAAAAAAACAAAGTTTTACTACCTATGTGTTCTGTGAGTTATTTGTTTCATTTTTTAATGTGTGTCCGCATGATGGGTTTAGTATTAATTTGTATAAACTTGGGGTTGTAAATTGTACCGGTAACGTCGTGCTACAATATTTAATGAAAATGAAACCAATATCCACTAATAACTTGTTTCGTTTATTGAACCCCTCAAGACATTAATATTTTCCATCTAAAAAATCGTATATCAGAAATCGCTCAAAAATATACATAGGAGTTGCGGAATTCACCATAATGATCGTAATAGAATACCTCGAACAACTCATGATGTACGGATTATGACGATTATCCCGGATATCTTGACCACGAGAAAGTAAAAAAAAGGTAAAATAGTGTAACTGGAGAACTGCTGGATCGGAATAAATGTTACAAACTAAGAAATGTACAGAGGGTCGAAGCATATTTTGACGATGAAAATGTGATAGTGTAGCGTCGCGAGGTGGCGCACGTGCCGTTTCGCTGGAAAGCCCGGCCTTAAGCCGGATGGGGGATGGGGTGGAATGCGGCGGCGCCTCGCCGGCGCGCGCCGGGCAGGAAATCCCAGCCTCAAAATAGCCAGGACAACTGAGCGTGGCCTGAGTGCGAGTCCATTGATGAAGGCTGCTCTCTGCTGAGGGCTGGCTAGCGAGCCGAATGACGCCCGCCGCTGGTAGAGTGGGGGACGAGCCGTGGGGTATTTATTGCGGCGCCGACATGCGCTCGGGGGATACGCTAGTGAGTCGAAAGACGTGAGGTATCTCCGTGCAACCTTGCACGTTGGCATCCGGCCATGTAACATCTAGTTACGGGGACTAATGTCCGACAGCTCGCACTTCGCGCAGCTTCTCATGCTCTCGAGCAGAGGCACTGGGCTCAGCCTAGGGACGGTCGCGGGGTTTCGCGGCTTAGAGAATAGAAAGGTTGCCTAAGGTTTTCAATTTTGTAACATTTTCTTGTAATTTATTATTGTAAATATACTGTACATACTATTCAGAATCTGTCGTCTGTGCTTTTCATGTCCAGTACGCCACAGACTCGGAACCTTTCTTTTCTAAAACTGGTGGCAGCGGTTATCGTAAATTCACGCCGGGCTACCGCAGTTTTTTTTCTAAAACTGGTAGCAGCGGTTATTGTTAAACTCACGCCGGAGTGCCGCAGTTTTTGTCTAAAACTGGTAGCAGCGGTTATTGTAAACTCACGCCGGAGTGCCACAGTTTTTTGTCTAAAACTGGAATAGTACGCGTAAAGACAGTGTACCGCAGTTAAAGGTGCACACGCGTCGTAATTACGTGGCGCCGGCAGAGTCGTGCACGCCACGAGAAACCGAAAGTGCGGTAAATTCGGTACGGTAGTTTCGGGGGCGGTACAATCCGACTCGGAACCTTTCTTTTCTAAAACTTGGAACTGGAATTGATATTGGTACTGCGGAACTGGAATTGGTATTGGTACTGGAATTGGTATTGGTACTGGAACTGGAGCTGGAACTGGTACTGGAACTGGAGCTGGTATTGGTACTGGCACTGGAAGGAGACATCCCGGACGGACCAGAACGAGAGGAAGGAAGGAGGCCAGAACACCGGATCCAGAAGGCGCTGGCGCTCACGCGACACCGAGGTCAACTGAACGTAAGTGTGTTTTTTGTACTGGCCGGGGATCAATTCAGGCAAAATGTCTTTCTTAGCGGGTTATAGGAAAGAGGTGCTTGTTAGGGTCGCGACGGAGATGGGGGAAACGTTGGAAGGGAACGAGACGATAGTTAGATTAAAATCTATCATCACGGGAAGCGAGCAGTACGATGAAATATTCGTGAAACAACTTGCTGATCAGGAGAAAGAACAGGTCGCAGAAGCACGCGAACTTGAATTAAAAGAGCAGGAAAGATTACGCGAACTCGAGGAAAAAGAGCGAGAACGGCAGGAAAAAGAGCGAGAAAGGCAGGAAAAAGAGCAAGAACGGCAGTACGAACTCGAACAACGGCAGTACGAACTCGAACGGCTGAAATTAGCTAATCAGGCTACCTCGCGCGAATCTTTAGGTAGTAGAGATTCGGGAAACAGAAGTAGTATCCGTATCAGCCATGTAATGGATAAGTTCAAAGGCGAAGGTGAGGATATTACCTTGTTTTTAAGTGTATTTGAGGCGCATGCTCGTCAGCTCGACATTTCGCCGGTAGAATGGGTCAGTCAATTAATGGGATTGCTTCCCAATGAAAGAAATACATGGTTAGTTGTGGGATCAGATTCTTCAGAGCAGGATTATAATCAAATCAAAACGCAGCTTTTGGATATGTACAAATTCACGCCTGAAAATGTCGTCAAGATGTTTTGCAGTCATGCAAAGGGTGCGAAAACTACATGGAATGTTTATGCTCGCGAACTGACGAACTATTGCCAGAAATGGATTTCAGGGTTGAAAGTTGAAACTTATGATCAATTAATTAGATTTGATTGTCACCGATCAGATGAAACGGAAGGTGCCGGCGGACATACGTGCCCATTTCGTAGATGTTTGGGGCGAGGTTTACGCAGTCCCAAGATTTGGCGCGTAGGCTGGACACCTACGAAAACAATAAGGTCTAGTGCGTATAGGAAAGCTTTTTCTAAGGTTAATCACAAGGAGCCTGTGGGGGAACAAAAGTGGAAAAAGGTGACGGAGAGCGTGCCTTCCATTTCTAAGCCCGCAGCGCCCAAGGCAGATAGGAACGCGGAATTCGACAAGCCGCAGGAACGCACGTGCTATTTATGTAAAAAACCGGGGCACATTAAGAAATACTGCCTCAGCTCAAATCAAGCGAGAAAATGTGTCACGTTGTCGACACCAGTGCGCAGGAATTGTTGCTTCCTCACACGTTTTCGGCACGGTTTGCGGAAATCCTATTTCTTTCTTACGAGATTCTGGGGCGACGGTTGATCTGATCAACAGCAAATACGTCAGGCCGAATCAATATACCGGCGAATCCGTATGGGTTAAGCAGCCATTGGACGAGGCGCCGAAAATCTACCGGTAGCTAAGGTAGAAATTGTAGGCCCGTTCGGTAAGCTTGTTACCGAAGCCGCAGTCGCGAAAAATTGCGACTTAGAATATTACATTCTGAGTAATCGATCTGCCACGCTTCTCTCCGAAATCAGGCAAGGGTTTTTAGAACCGCAGTTTCTTTGTGCGGTGCGAACCCGTGCCCAGACGGCGGCCGGGCAGGGCGACGGGGTGGGGCCGGAGGCGATGGCGGCGGCGCCAGGCAAACGCGCCGGCCGCCGAGCGCCCTGGTGACGCACCGGTTGCGGTCATGAACGAGGCTTTGGGGGAAGGAGCGGTCGAGCTAGGCGTGGTCGTAGGAACAAGTCGTGCGCGCGACGCACCCCAAAAACCTGCGTCGGACGCGAAAGCTCCCGACGAGGAAACTTTGTGTCTTGTTAGGCGAGGTAAATGACCCGGGCAATGTTGTTGAAAACAACGCGGAATTTGAAGTAGATTCCGGGAGCGTTGCATTGTCCCGTTTAGACCCGTCCGAATTTACGAAAGCTCAGAGACAGGATGAAGAGCTCTTACCGCTATTCGAGCTAGCCGAAGGCCCAGAAACGGAACGGCGCGATTATTTTATAGAACGCGGCCTTTTGTTCCGGAAACGGCAGAGCAAGCGCGGTGAGCAATTCTCCATGCTTGTGACTCCGCGGGTGTATCGTGGCACTATATTGAAGCTTTGCCATGAAGTCGCCCACGGTCATTTAGGTGTCACAAAAAGTAAGGACGCGATGGCCAAGTATTTTGCATTAGATTAATTAGAAGTTCGCCTTATCATCCGCAATCTAATGCCGTAGAACGGATGCACAGAACCATGAACCGGTTGATGAAGGTTCTTTGTTTAGAGGCAAGGACTGACTGGGAGTGCCAGCTTCCTGCAATTATGTTCGCGTTACGCACGAGTGTGCACGAATCGATAGGTTTTTCTCCAGCCGAGTTAGTCTATGGGAAAAATCTCCGCACACCCATGACGCTGCTTTACGAAAAGCTTGCGGGTGCAGCAGAAAGCGAAGGGAGCACGGTGGTTGAGCACGTGTTCAAGTTGATTAATAGACTGAAGCGTTCGCGTGAACTTGCCCATACCAAAATGGCGGAAGAACAACACAAGCGTAAGGTGTGGTACGACCGCAAGGCGATCTCGCGCAGTTTTGAAATAGGCGCGAAGGTGCTGGTTTTGGCGCCTAACAGAACGCGGAAAACTCGCGGTGCAGTGGGTCGGGCCAGGCGAAGTTCGGGAGAAAATGTCCGAACACAATTACGTAGTTCAGATGCCGGGGCGGAAAGAACCACGCGTGTATCACATCAACATGATGAAAAAGTATCACCAACGTACTGAATACGTGAACTTTCTCGGTTCTGCGACGGTCACTGCCGCAGGCGAGGAAGACGCGTTAGACCGCTACGCGTTAAGATTAGATTCCGACGACTTTGACGCGGAAGAAATGCTAAACGATACTAAGGTTGAACCCGAGTTCCGCGAAGCACTTAAAAATGTCATTTGTAAATACAGGTGTATTTTTAGTGAGAAACCTGGTCTTACAGATGTAACGACCATGGACATTGAATTAACTGACACTGATAAAGTAGTCCGAAGTGTACCCTACCGCATGTCGCCGAGACAAACTAAGATATTGCGGGAAGAGGTGGACAAAATGCTTCGCGACAACATCATTGTGGAGGCGGAGAGTGATTATACGTCTCCTATGATCCTGATCGAGGCCCCGGGCAAGTCTCCACGGCCCTGCATAGATTTTAGGCGCCTCAACGAGATTATTAAAACAGATTACTTTCCGTTACCCAATCTCGAAGAACGGATTGAACAGGTAGCTGCAGCTAAAATCATTAGTGTGTTAGATTTAAGTAAGTGTTTCTGGCAGATAGGTCTTACGGATAGGGCGCAGAGATATTCGGCGTTCGTGACCAGTTTCGGCACGTAATCGACCGCTTAGGTTACCCTTCGGGATAAAGAACGGCCCTTATCAATGCTGTAAAATCATGGGCACTTTGCTAAAAAACTGCCAAGAATTCGCGGTACCGTACCTTGATGACATCGCGGTTTTCAGTAACACTTGGCAAGAACACATTCGGCACCTAGATACGGTCTTTAGTATATTGAAATCCGCCAAATTGACAGTGCAGCCGCGCAAGTGCTTGTTTGCGCGGGCTAATGTAAAATATCTTGGTTACGTCGTCGGTAACGGGAAATTGCGGCCGGCCGAAGCCAAGATACAAGCAATCCAGAACTTTCCTAGACCAGAATCAAAGAAACAAGTGCGTTCTTTGCTCGGTTTGGTAGGATATTATCGACGCTTGATACCCGGGTTTGGCGGAGGAAAGCGGCGGCACTGACAGATGCGCTGCGGGGACGCGAGCGCCAGGGTAAAGTCGTCTGGACAGAGGCATGTGAAAAGTCTTTCAATGAGTTGCGACAAGCTCTTAGCGAAAAAACAGCGGTATATGCTCCTGATTATAGCAAGGAATTTCGAGTTCAGGCAGATGCATCTCAGAGAGGCTTAGGCGTGGTTCTCTACCAAGTAAATGATGAGGGAGTAGAACAACCAGTTGTTTTTCTAAGCCGTAAATTAAGTGATACAGAAACTCATTATGGCACCTCAGAACTTGAGTGTTTGGCTCTTATTTGGGGGTTGGATAAGCTTAAGATTTATCTCGACGGGCAGGCCACAATTCAGGTCGAAACCGACCACAACCCGTTGGTCTGGTTGCGTAATACGTCTGGCAAAAACCCAGATTATTACCGCTGGTCCCTTTTAATTCAGCACCTCGATTTACGCATCATGCACAAAAAGGCTCAGAAAATGTTAATGCAGATGCGCTTAGTCGCATGTTTGATGATGTGAATTGATCCACAGGCGAGTGTAGGGAACACACCGTTCATGACATGTATAAATGTCGGTGAAATTCTATGTAAATAATTTTATAAAATTCAAGGGTAAAATTGTTTTTGTTATTGTGATCATTTTTATATGTAGATACATACATGTGTCAATAAATTCAGTTAAGAACGGCACATGATGTATATAACGAATTCCACAATTATTATGTAATACTTCAATGCAACGTAAATGTTTTGTATTTATATTTCAGGGTTTCATGTAATGCAAGAGGCGTCAAGAATTATCATGTATATTTCAATGTAAAGTAAATGTTTTGTATTTCAGGATTTTATGTAGTTCAAGATGCGTCAAGAATATTTATGTATGTAAATAGATGTAAGGTTTAAATGTAAATGGCAACATAGTTAGGAAAAAAAGGGGGGACAGCCCACAGATTTATTTCACAAATTTTGATTAGATAGGGTTTTGATATTATTATGTTCATGTAAAAAATTATGATGTAATGTCTCAGGACCAGGTACTTTAGCTAGCAGAATTTTTTTCCTGGGCATATTTTGCTGCGAAAAACAATTCTCACCCCCGGCATGGGAGGGTCTGTAGCGTCGCGAGGTGGCGCACGTGCCGTTTCGCTGGAAAGCCCGGCCTTAAGCCGGATGGGGGATGGGGGTGGAATGCGGCGGCGCCTCGCCGGCGCGCGCCGGGCAGGAAATCCCAGCCTCAAAATAGCCAGGACAACTGAGCGTGCCTGAGTGCGAGTCCATTGATGAAGGCTGCTCTCTGCTGAGGGCTGGCTAGCGAGCCGAATGACGCCCGCCGCTGGTAGAGTGGGGGACGAGCCGTGGGGTATTTTATTGCGGCGCCGACTATGCGCTCGGGGGGATACGCTAGTGAGTCGAAAGACGTGAGGTATCTCCGTGCAACCTTGCACGTTTGGCATCCGGCCATGTAACATCTAGTTACGGGGACTAATGTCCGACAGCTCGCACTTCGCGCAGCTTCTCATGCTCTCGAGCAGAGGCACTGGGCTCAGCCTAGGGACGGTCGCGGGGTGTTCGCGGCTTAGAGAATAGAAAGGTTGCCTAAGGTTTTCAATTTTGTAACATTTTCTTGTAATTTATTATTGTAAATATACTGTACATACTATTCAGAATCTGTCGTCTGTGCTTTTCATGTCCAGTACGCCACAATAGTAAATCCATATGAAACGAAGTTACTGCATGTGACATTTTGATTGAGCGCATTTTGATCTGGTCGAGGGCAATTCATAATAAAAACAAACTAGTAATAAAAACAGCACATACTTTCTTGCCTGTATGTTCTCGCAAAATTACGGGAAAAGAATTCAAATTTTCGAAAAATTATACATGACCTTATTTCAAAATCTATCTTTAAGGAACAGATTTCATTCAGGGAAAAGAACTCTTTAATATTTTAGTTGTAGAAGATTCCGAACATTTTTTGAATTTTGCAATTTTCGAAAAATCAGAGTTTTTAATAAACGTGACACCTGTATCATTCTCATAAACGTCCTTCACACTGTCCCACGAAACAAACTAATCAAAAACGATGGAGCAATTTCTTTCGTATTTTTGAAAACTTTCTCAGAGGTTTCGTGTAAAGTACCACCCGAAATTAAAATATTGGTTTCAAGGTTCAAGGAGCCGCGACATCATCCAGATCGATTAGATCGATTTGGGGAATATCAATTTTGGAGAAAATCGGCTGAACGGTTTTGCCGTTAGCGTCGTTCTCAGATGGACGTTCTGCCGTCAATCGATTTTTCGGTGTGAAGGACCCACAAAACGTGAATTCTGGCCACACCACATGTTAGAGTTTCTTTCTAAATTTATCAGCTGCATTTATCAACTTTTTCGTTACCAGGGTCCTGTAATAAGAGTTTTTCTACCGAAAATTCGTGTTGTTCGCGCAGCATTACATGACTCTCTCTCCACCGCATAAGCGGCAGCGAGAAAGTAAAACCTCAATATTGCCATTGCCCGTGGACAGGTCGTGTGCTGAGAGTTGCTTTTCCCGCCAAACATCAGAGCACGACGAGTTCCCCACCGACGAGGAGCGCCGTATCAAAAGTCACGTGGAACTTCGTTTTAATGATATTTTCTCCCCGCAATGTTCATGGGCAATAGTTATCAAATTTGACAGCCCTACGTGCCTTAAAAGTTTGTAAGATTTACATTGAACCACCAAACTCTGAACCCAACCAGAAAAGAGGCCCCTCCGACATGTTCCTCTTTGGTGATTTTACAGAACATAGGCTTGCAAGTTGTATTTTTAAATATATTTTTATCATAAAATCGCATTTCGATTTGTAGGTAAATATTTGTACTTTCACTCTTTTAGTTTACATCTAATCCCTCCCCCTGAACCAACATACTACCCCCACGACCAAAACAAATTCCCGGATATTCTGGACATTGTAATAACTAACACACAAATCAAATTCTATAGTTCTCCCATATTTGAATTGGATTCTGATCATCTTCCTGTCATCATTTCAACCCAGCAACTTTCCCCCTCACATAACCCCACCCACTCATTAAACACGCGAATTAATTGGAAAACATTTAAAAAAATAATCATTAATAAAACGCCACAATTTAAAACGTTAAATACCCCACTGGAAATCGAACAATCAATTACACAATTAAATAACATAATTATCAACACAGTCAAATCCCTGCAAGACAATAAGCCTCCATACGTCACAAAACAACACCCAACACAAAACTACCCAAGACCATACTAAACTTAATTAAAATTAAAAATAAAACGAGAAGACTATGGAATATAACAAAATCGACTCAAGTGAAAAAAGAATTGAACTTACTCACTACAATAACGAAAAGAGCAATAATAGATTTTAACCACTCAACGTATAATAAACTAATTCAATCACTGAGTACAAGAAACAATTCGCTTTGGCAGTTCACCAAAAATGTTCTAAAAAAGAAAAACAATTATACCACCGCTAAACACACCTACAGGCAAAAAAATACGCACCAGCAGAGAAAGCAGAAGCTCTGGCAGATCACTTTGAGCAATCATTCACCCCTAATAGCACTCCCACACATTCCGATCACATGGATATAACACAATCAGTATCTGCACTCAATTATAACATCCCACATAGAATAAAATATAGTTCCCCAAATGAAATCAAAAACTTTATTAAAAATCTCCCTCTTAAAAAAGCACCTGGCCATGATAAAATTAGTAATGTTATATTAAAAAACTTGCCTAACCCCGCAATAGCCTACATTAACAATATTTACAATTCAATTCTGAGAACCGGATACTTTCCAATTATATGGAACAATTCTGAAATAATCCCCGTACCCAAACCTCATAAAAACCATAACAATACCGAAAGCTACAGGCCAATCAGTCTCCTCCCATCCCTATCCAAAATTTTAGAAAAAATAATACTAAAAAGAATTAACAACCATCTAAACATAACCCAGTCCATACCAAAACATCAATTTGGCTTTATCAATAAATTATCCACATCACACTAGCTACTTAGAATATCCGAACACATCCACACAGCCTTCCAGAACAAACAAACACACAGTAGCCACCTTCCTGGATATCTCACAGGCTTTCGACAGAGTTTGGCACCCAGGCTTAATATATAAATTAAAATCTATAGGAACTCTAAATTATCTATTACAAATCATCAAAAGTTTCATAACAGACAGAACATTTACAGTAACTGTCGAAAAGCATGTTTCCAACCCCCGCAGAATAAAAGCAGGACTTCCCCAAGGTTCCCCCCTTTCACCCACTCTTTTCAACCTATACACATCTGATATACCCACCTCTCCTTACACACATATTGCACAATTCGCTGACGATACTGCCATCTTCATATCTCACCATTCAGTAAGTCACATTTGCAATAAAATCCAATACATCTGAAAAACATAGAAGATTGGTCTCTAAAATGGAAAATTAAACTTAATCCGTCAAAATCAACAGCCAAAATATTCTCTCTCAGAACATTCGCCACACCCACCCCACTCCAAATTAACAACAACACAATTCCCTGGACCCCGTACAACCAAACTGTTAAATACTTAGGACTAAACTTCGACACAAGATTAACCTGGAAATCTCACATCGCAACGAAAATTCAACAAACCAAATCAAATTAATTCAACTAAAACCACTACTAAATCACAAAAGCAGTCTCTCTTTAAACAATGCCATCGCCCTGTATAAGACAATAATCAGACCTCTAATGCTGTATGCTTGCCCCATCTGGACGAACGCTTCACAGACAAACATCAATAAAATTCAAATAATGCAAAACAAATTCTTAAGATTAGCCACTCACGCCCCATGGTTCATCTCAAATGATCAACTACATAGAGAATTACATTTACCAACCATCAATCATCACATCGCTCATCTCTCCAACAATTTCTTCTCAAACATATCTTCAATAAATCAAATAGCCCACTACAACCTAGCCACACTCAACGAATTTCCGACCCGAATCCGCAATAGACATCCTCTACATACCTTCCTCAATATATTCTCTGATGTAAGCTAAGCGTAGGTGCTCAATGAGTATCCTTAGCCAATTTTGTAGGTAGATTAGAAATAAGTTTTTAGGTTAGGTTAAATGTAAGCCAGAAGAATTACATGTGAAAAAGTATTATTACTGAACCATGTATTATTCATTCAAGAAATAAAATAAAATTTAAAAAAAAATTTAAAAAAAAAAACTCTTTTAGTTTGAAACATGAGTGTCCACAGGCGCATGTTGGCTTTTAAAAACGATCACCGGAATTTTCGCAGCATCGCTGTTTTTGTTGTATGCAAATCGTTTCGTTATCAGTGCATTACCACCGTCACCCATATACGTTTCGACAGATCGGTTGCTCTGATTGGTAGTTCTTCGTGGTTTCGCCGATCAACACCAGGTGAATGTCAGAGCAGCACCCTGACAAACCGCCCGCGATCTATCCTCTCTTCCTTGTCCTATCCTCACCCCTTACTTACAAACACTTATTTTTACATCGACTACACTACCACCCGTGTCGGGAGACCAGTCAGGAGCTTATCAATTGTTTCGACTGAGACGGTGTCCCCTGGTGAAAGATACCTGATGTGGAAAACCACACAAACCGACGGGTAGGTCAGCGCCAGATCTCGTCATTGAGAGGGGGAAGATCAAAACGAAACCGCCACTTCCCGCGATAATAACATGCACAAAACTTACGGGACTAAATACCTTTGCAGTTGATGCCCCCTGAATCACTAATCAATCAACAAATACATGTAATTCCGTTCGAATCTGGAAATCAATATTTTTCAGTAGTACATAACATGATGTACACTGCATGTTCGTGAAATTGAAACTGAAGAACGCGAAAGTCTCAAAATTTTCGCGGAAAAATCTATACAAGGGCGATGAGAACCCATTCCTCATCTTTACTGAAACGTAACGCTCTTGTAATCGTATGTTCGTAACGTGCGCGGTTAAATGTTTTATCAGCAACAGAGCACGTTTCGATGCGTAAGTGAATCTTTGTACTTTCGCTCTTGACGTTGGCAACATGTTTACCCACAGCCGCCTGGTGGGCTAATTTTCGCGGCGGCGGCGGCGCCGGCGGGCGTCCGGATTTTTATTGTCTAATCGCTGGGCTCGCAGCGAGGCCGTGAGTCAGGGGCCCGGCCCGGGTGGCGCAGGGTCTCCGGGTGGCACGCGACCCGCGCGATAGCATGGGGCGCCACGTGCCTCGCCTCTGCTCTCACGCGGAATGCGCTCCCAGCGCGGCGGTGGAGTGGAAGGCGGCTGCATTTAGTAATAGAACCGTACGAAATTGGAACAAATTACCTGCAGCAGTACTAGAGACTTTCCCGCAGAATGTCAAAAATGTTTAAATTAGATTAAATAAATTGTAATTTTTTTTAGAATATGTTAACATTAAATTTTTTTTGTATTATTCTTGTATTTTATATTAAGGTTAGCTTTAGCATAGGGTTAATACATTAATTTTATAAAATTGTATTCAGTAATGTTGTTTGATGTTCATTTTGTATATTTGTTGTATTTATGTAGTGGTTTGATGTTTGTTTTATGTAGATTAATTGATTAGAAAACGCTACCACCGGAATTATTTCATGTATCCTAAGTAGCGAAATAAATATTCTATTCTATTCTATAACCGTGCGCCTAAACCCGCACTTTTATCTTACACTAGGAAAAACCGGCAGACGTTGTTCTGCCCTTCATCTCTCTCTTTCCTCTCCCATCACCCTTTCTCCACTGTCTCTCCCTCATTCCCTCACCCTGCACCTGTAGGTCTGCCTCTGTCTCTGCCGCTCTCTGTCCCTCTCATTCACATTTACTTGCAGATTCTGAGCACGTGAGGTAATATTACGAAGCGCCGGTCCAGCAAAAATGTAATAGAATGATGAAGAACGTTTCCTCATTTACATTACAGTGTGAGAAACGTTTCTTTCGGCCTCAAAATTTTAGTTTTTAAGGCCATAGTTTTATTATCACACTGTGATAGTTTATTATTACAGTGTGTTTAATTAAAGAACATGTGATTAAATTCCGTGGGAGGGGTAAAATACAATTGTATTTTACGTTGACCAATCAGAAAATTGGACAGTGTGCGATTAATCGAATGAGAGAGGCGGAGGAAGCAAAAGGAACGTATTTGGGTACAGTTCGCGCATGAAGCTGAGACAGATGACGCATGCGAAAAATAACGACAGAGATGGTTTATAGGCGTGCTGATGGCAGGACGTAAAATGTTGATCTCGTGGTGATGTTGAAAAAAAAACGCGAAGGGAAGCGTCGTGGAGCAGCAACAGCTGTTTAGAGAACTCTCCGGGAACTTTGGAAGCATTGATGGGAAGTATAGAAGTGCTTGTATAAACACAACCATTTTTTGGTGTGGACTAGTTGAAAATTGGAGGTGGAACGACTCACGTCTTAGAGTAACGTCGGTCAAGTGTGCTGTTCGACTATTACAGGGAAGTAACGATGGGAAATTGTTCAAAATTAATAAATGTAGGAAGATTAAGTTGTGTTTAAATTTTAGAATTAATTTAATATTTAATGGAAGTAAAATTAGCCATGCATGCATTCAGGTAGGGAATGAACAAAACATAATTTGTAAAGCAACAATGAGACAGTGAGGATGATCTTTTGTCAATGTTTTGGGTTCCAATTTTGTCATAATTTTGATATGTTTGCGGAAGTTGCGGAAGTAAGAACTGTTATTATTAGTCGTAATGGTAAGGAGAAATCCCGACCCCGACATAAACAAATACGTACGTAAATATTACATGCCGAGAGTCTGTATAGTCGGCATATCAAACCCGCTCAATTTTTTTTCTATTGACCGCTTTTCTCTCTCAAAGATTTATTATTTCCATATACTAAATAGTGAGAAATGGTAGAGAAAGAGTAAAAGAGAGGGAGAACAGAATACTTCGGTCATAATAGAACGTATTGTTCAGGAGTTATTTAACGATGTAGATTTAAAATGCTACCGAGTGTGTTCTATTCGTGCGTACTAAAATAGTACCCCTCCCACTTGCACTTTATCAGGGGACCTGGGGTGGGCACCTGGGCGCTAGCCTCTATCCACACCTCCCTTAAGGGTACGAGTACCCCTTTGGACTTACAGGTAATATCCGGACCCCGCCAGAACGCAGTTAGCCCTCGCGGCAACCTCTCCATGCTACACCTGGGTCCCCTGCCAGTTCAGAGCTATTAGCTATCCGGACAAATACCGGAGTCAATATTGTCTACGACAACGCGCCAATCACATGTAACTGGCACCGAGTCACTCCTCTATGCCCAGAGTATTGGGCCATTGCCACGACGAAGCCAAGAGTCCAACTGGGGGCCACCCGAACTAAGGTTCGGGTGGCCCCCATCCCGTCTCCCCACTGCCCACACCTTTAGGCTAGCGACTTTGCTATCGTCGGAACCAAGGGCAACCTAGGGCCGCAGACATACATGACCCTTGCGCTAGTATCTGGATAACGCCAGAACGCGGTTACCCCTCTCGGAACGTCCCCATTCAATGCCTGGGTGGGGCCGCCCTGCCAGCTCAGAGCTACTACTAGGCTCGGTAAGAAAGTAATGCCCCACATTTTCCCCTTCATCCGATTATAATAGCAGACAGTTGTAGTTGTTAACTTCCCCAAAGTTTCGTATTTTCAGTGTTAGTATATGAAGTTTCAACTCTCTCCTGCAGATAGCATTTCCTTAACGAACTGTTAAAATGACGGCTGTAGACAAGCAGCGTGTTGTGATTAAGTTCCTCGTGGCGGAGAAAGAAACTGTTGTGAACATCCGCAAAGGCACGTGTGCAATGTATGGCACCTCTGTTATCACTAGGAATACCATTGGACATTTCGGTAAACGAGTTAGAGCTTTGAAAAGTGAAGAATGCAATCTCCATGATTTGTCGCGGTCCGGGGATCCCGCCATAGCGTCCTGACACGCTGACCACTGTCTTTTGGGACATTGGAACAGTGTCGCAACAACAGAAGCACTGGCAAAAATGAGTTGGACTACGCCATCACTCCACCATACAGATCGTATTTAACCCCCATCGATTTCCATCTCTTTGAGACAATGAAAAATGCTATTCGCGGAAGAAAATTTGATGACGCCAGTGTGATCCGCGAAGTGAAGGAATGGCTACGTCGTCGTCGTCAGGAAATGACTTGGTACCGGCAAGGCATGTCCGTCCTTGTTTCACGCTGGCGGAAGGCTGTACATGTCAATGTAAATTATGTGAAAAAACAGAGCAAGTAGAATAACCATGTATTAATGTCGTGTGCAAATTTCAGGTTATTCAAATAAATATTGCTGTAGAAAAAAATGTGGGTCGTTACTTTCTAACCGACCTTCGTAGCTTCCCAGGCGAATACCGGAAACAAATTAAGCGCCTTTCGCAATGCGCCTGGACTCTTTGCCCAGAGTATCCGGCCACTACTACGACGAAGCCAAGTGCCAAGCTGGGGGCAACCCGGGACCTCGGGGCGCCCAACCAGTCTCCTCACTGCCTCTACCTTTACGTCATCAACGTGAGGGCTGTCGGCTCTTGGGCAAACCTACCAGAGTGGTTCATGCTCCCCGTCGGAATTGTACACGTGAATTTGAGATCCGCCGCCAGCTGCACAGAGTAGGCTAGCTACCCCGCGCCCAGAGGTTGGTGGCAAGCCTGCAACGCAATGCCTCCACCTTTGCCGAGCGCAAAACATTCGGGGCTCCCCGTACAGCATCATGTCCATCTTTCGGGTGCGCACCGACCTTAGATGGCTCATTGGGGTTCAGATCGAAAAGCCATGGATCAACAAACACACAAGGGCTAAAACGTTTGTAAATGTAATTGAAAGTTCAAAAAAACTCTACTGAAGAAACGTTTTTTTAGTCGTGTGTTCTCTCTCACATATTTCAACTAGTGGTGCTGCAGAATGGCAAAGACTTTCTTGTACTAAAAGTTTCTGATTTCTTTGGGGTGGGGCTAGCTTTATGACCCCATCCTTTGCCAGCTGCCATCTACCGCCGCACAAAATATTTTTTTTTACATTTTCCCAATTTTTCGGTTTCCTAATGATAGGACTGAAACGTTGCTTAAGAATATTAAAGAATAATAAAAGCTCGTGCTGTTTGGAAATTTTTGTTTAAAAATTTGGAGCCGTTTTTTAAGAAAACGGCGTTTAAACGTTTCTGTAAACGCTAAATTCTTAGCTCTTATACACAGAGAAATATTGAGGTTTCGAGAAACTTCATTAGAAGTCATTTGAAGCACATCCATCCACAAATTCAATGATGTATACAAATCGCTGTGAATTAACGGCGTGAGAGATATTTCAAGAATATACACTTGCATATTTTATTAAAGAACTAAAGAATATAGAAAAATGACTGTCATCTTAAACAGTGTATCCGCACAAAAAGTTGAAACATTTTGGGTCTTTTTCGAGAAAATGCCGTTTGATCGTTTCTGAAGACGCGGAATTTTGAGCGCAGTTTCACAGAAAACTTTGGAGTTTTCGAGAAACTTTATAAGACATATTCTGAAGCACATGTACCCATAAATGCAATAATGTGAACAAATTGCTGCTAAGGTAAATATTAACGATGAGATACAAGTAAAAATAGATACAAGTAAAGATATACTTTTGTAATTGAAAAAACAACAACAAAAGAATAGAGCAATATAGCGTTTAAGCCATCTTATACAGAACATTTAGCACTGTCCCTATCAAAAGTTTAAAGAAAATATTTTGAGCAGTTTTTGAGAAAATCTTGTTTTCGTTAATTTTTAATATTGCAAAAAACATCACCAAATATTGCACAAAAATTAGGAACGTTTTCAAAAAAAATTACTTGATCTTCATGAAAGTAACTATGGAGAAAAAAATTATTTGAAGGAAAAAACTCTATCTTCAGTTTTGAAATATGGTGCTACTATTTTATTAGAGTGCCAGCAGTTGTGGAAAATTCTCCTTGGCCGACGGGCCCTCACTCGTCGGAGAGTCGTGAGCTGAACTCCCCTGGGAACGTAGTATTTAAATTACTCGCCCTACAAAAGTCATGCTCTGCAGTCTTGTTGAATAGCCGATTTGTGATGGCTCGCTCGACGTTCACTCTGAAGCAGAAAATGTGTCAAACCGTTATTTGCAGTGTATCATGGAACGTTTATTCCAAATGTTGACAATGAAGCGTATTTAAGGTCATTTTCAGGGGTTAAGGGTTTACATGCCGCATTATCATTTACGTGCAGAATTATTACACGTGGCATTCACGCTCTCCTAATCTGATTTCTTGCGATTTGTTTGGTATGGAATTTCTGAAAGATCGCATATATGCCCCAAATCCCCTTACGGCATAGTATACAGGAATAGATCTCTGCAATACCATACGAAATCCTGTACTGAGTGAACCAGAACATATTTAGATGTCAAGAATGTATCAGAGCCGCGGTGAGCAGTTCCAGCAATATCTATAATGTGAGCAATTTGAACCTACCGGTAACGAAAAGCCATCTTCCCTCTTCCCCGATCCTTCCGACCGCCTCTCTCGATTTCCCCGGCATCCTTGGCCTCATTCACGGAGGCCAAACCCCGCGCGCCCGGCAGGTTTATAAAACGGTCCCACTTTAGTAGGAATAAGCCGAAAATTTTGAAACTTTTGGAATTTACGAATATTCAGAGTTAACAGTAAAAACGGATCAATTCCATCGTTACAAGTGTATTTTACTCTATTCTTTCGAAAAAAATTGAAAGAAAAAATTTGGAGCCGTTTTTGAATAAATTTTGAAAATGTCCCTGGGGCTACTTGCAACGTACCCTCATATTTTACAGAATGTTTTTTCAAAATCGAAAAGCTTCTAATCAATCAACGACCCACAATTTCTGAAATCTGGCTACATAGAATGTTAAAGGGAGTAATTTACTACAAATTAGAAAAGTATTTATCTATTTTTTCTGTATCAGGACCCCACAATACGAGTTTTTTTTTGTTGAAAAATCGCTTCTTTTTTTCCCCGCAGCATTACATGGCTGTATACGACGTATATTACTCCGTATACGATAACATAACTAGTGGTGCTACAGAATGGCAGACTTTCTCGAACTGGTTTTCTATTTTCTTTGTTCTGAGCTAACTATTCGGGCTTGCCACGTACTCTTGTCAGCTGCCACAGCTGCCATCTATCGCCACTCAAAGTACTTTTTTTATTTTCTCAATTTTTCGGTTTCCTTATTGTAGAATCGTAATATTACCTTCAAAATATTAAAGAAGAGTCGCACCTCGTCATAAATGGCAATTTTCATGTTGGAAAAATGGAAAAATGTTGTGCCTTTGTTAAGAAAATGGCATTTAAGCGTTACTGTAAATACGAAATGTGCAATTATTTTCTCAGAAAAGTATAGTTTTCGAAAAAATTCAATAAAAAGCTTTTTGAAGCATGCACCAGTGGTTGCAAACTGCTGGAAATGTGTATATTAACAGGGCAAAAGATATTTGAAAAGTACATTTGTGTAATTTTTGAAAAATACCTCAAAATGAACTATATGTCATATTAAACAGTGCAATTAGCGAAAAGTTGAAGAAAAGAAAAAATGGAGCAATTTTTTGAGAAAATGGCGTTGGAGCAATTCCAAAAATGTGGAATATTGAGCTCATTTTCTCAGAAAACTGTTGAGTTTTCGAGGAACTTTGTCGTCTTCGTTGTCAGTTTTCGAGAAAAATTGTAACTTAAATCTTTATATTTAAAAGTCTTGCCAGTTCACTCGTCTTGGCGTTTGAAAACAAGAGATTTGACAAACAATGAGAATCTACTTACGCAACGAGAATTTGGGACACAACAGTATTAAGAGGAATCTTGAATTACCCTAACCGAAATATTACTTACGAAAAAGCTAAAAGTACTTCATTGTTTCTAAAGAACTTCATGACTTGCATCTGTACGCTGTCTGGAACATCTACAAAAGTATTCAAGGAAAGTTTTAAAATTTTTGGTAATGTTTCCCTCTTAAAATCTCTGTAAAAATGTTAGTAATAATTTATAATATTAGTAAGGGCGTTAACAACTTCACGTCGTCCAATTTAATGTTGGCCCAACTTATGTGAAATAAATCATCGGAAATGACTTTAGTCGTGATGTAAACGTTTTGTGGGTAAGCGTATGTATTGCTGCTAGACAATAAATTCATTGTTTTGCATTCCGCCAATATCATCTGCATCAAGCGTAAGTAGCTACCCTAGCAAAAATTAAGTAAGAGCTTGAAAATTTAACTATTAATAACCGCAAAAAATAACGTTTACCAAACGGGGGTGCTAAAGTATTGAAGTTTCTAGAAATTGTTAACTTTTATGCTAACTTTTATGATAATATATTATAAAATGTGATGTTAATGTAATACAATTATGGGGAGCAATATGTAATAAATTGTCAGCAATGTAATCTGTAATGTAACCCATGGTGTATACCACTTACTTGTTGTCGTCGATGATGATCGTGTTAAAAAGCGAACTTAAAATTTTTTTTTTACCATTTACGTTTTTTTCAATAAAATATGGTTAAGGCAGCGTAATACCAAGGTTAAATTGACAGAACATTGAAAACATAATTCTAGTTCTCTGTTTTTAAGTGAATGTTGGTGTTGGCAAAATAAAAATATGCCGAGGTAACAAAGCAAGTAAATACTCTGTACCTAGGCACTAATTGGAAAAAAGTTGGTCGAAAATATGCCTTGCCTACCTCAGGCTACGGAGGCCGAGAAGCAAAGAAAAAATTGCAAGTTTCCACGCGGGAGGGAGAATTCTCCGCGGTTAAGTAGGTACTGCACTAGTGGAAGGCACCTAATTAGTCTCGTAAGCTCGCAGTGGATAGAGGATGTCGAGATGGGATCGGCTAGAGTGGAAATGCTACAGCAGCAGACTAAAATGGGGCAGAAAAAATTAAAAAAAAGAATAAATATACACAAGCTAGTTACGCAAAGAAGGGTAAAAATACAAGATGATGAAATTTGAAGAAGAAAACTATGAGTGGGAAAAACTCAGAGAAATGGCTTTTCGTATCGAAATATGCGTGTGACTCTTACACTAGTAGAAGAATGTGGTAACGCGATATATCTAATCACAATATCTGAGAACGAAACACTGCGTCTCTCATAAATGTAAAGGTTGGTAAAGGCATTACATTCTTATTTATTTAATAAGTTAGTCTTAGTAGCATGTCAGATGTCTTAGAAGAATCAGAAGTTATGACTAAAAAGTACGTCAAATTTATAAAATCAATAAAACGTTGGGAATTTAGTATTTTAATAAAACACAGAGAGCAAGGATTTATTAATTTTAATAACTAGAATAGATGAATATTTTGGGGTTTTCAAGCCTCAAAAATTAAATTACAAATCTTGTGAATGCTAAAATAAGCAATTTTATTTAATTATTTTTGGAAAGGTACAAATATCTTTGAAATATTGTTTTATTAACGAACATTATTATTTATAATTATATATAATTTACGATTAACATTCTGTTTAAATATGCTGTGGGTTCCTTTACAAACGCTATGCTTCTACTTGTGTAAATAAGTAAATAGAAAATTATTAATTGAATAACAAAGTTTGATATGAATTGTTAATATTAAGAACAACTTAAAATTCTGCTTTTTGTCTACGGAAACACTTTATTTTTATTATTGTAGATGATAGTTTCTCTTAGCCTGCCAGATGCTTACTGCGTGTTCGCGAATTTTCATATGACAGCAAATTCGGCCAGAGTTCAATGAGTAAGTGTCTTGGTAGTTCATTGATAATACTGTTACTGTAAGCAAAATCGTTGAAGGATATGTAGATATAATTCCAAGAATGCATATAGTTGTATGTTATCAAAATCAATATTTTCATTACAGTTTAAAACTTAAATAATTGCATCGTAAACTATTCCTAGCACTGATAGTGTCAAATCAATGTTTTCTTTCTCCCTAGTTTTAACTGACAGTACATATTCTAAAAATAATGTGGACATTCATGAGGAATGATTCAGAAAAACGTCTTTTTAGTTGATTTAATTTAGGATGTGAGATGCGGGTTAATTGTGATGCATGTATTAAAATAACGTGTTTTTTCTTTACTATTTTCAAACTACAAAAAGCATGGGGAAAACAGAAAGGTTAAAAAACATATTTATATATGATGTGAGCAAAACATTGTCTTGTTTGCTTTGCCTCTGAGGCACTTCTCATTGCCATTCTTTCATGCTCTTTCTGCAACTTCCAATACACTGCTTGCCCAAACCGGATACCCGAGATTAGGGAGGCGAAAGTGGCTTAATTGCTTTATTTCAAAGGGCAATGAGTTCAAATATCGCCTTAGGCTTCAGTAGTTGCTTTTGTTAATTTATTTTCATAATTATTCTTCCATAAAATCCTCATTTTGTCACCGTCTTGGTAGTTAAGGCGTCAATGATGACACTGTAGGGCCTTTGCCCGGGAGATCCAGGAGCGCGGTGGCAGGATTTTCGACACGAGCTACTTAGCTATGTCGAATTCAGTCGCTGTCTGGAGGAGAATTCTAGCCGCAGGATGTTCTGATGGGTAGTTTTCCGTGGTTTCTCCGATCAACACCAGGCAAAGGTCGGAGCAGTACCCTAATAAACGGGCCCCGGGCCGCGCACATCTATTTGCATAATGCCAAGAGCATTCCAAATAAGTTTACAATGAACCTGGCACAAATACTCGTAGAAACATGCCACGAAGACTCCATGAACACGTATCATCAATGGCACAGTTTCCCATTACACTGCAAGGCGGAGCCTACCAGTTTGGAAAACATGTAAACATTGTTCTCGTTGCTTTATTTGGTGGGGTTTCTCGATCATTTTTAACGCAAAATGACCACACACCTCGTCTTTGTGCGAGGCGCTCCTTCGACTTCCCGCTTAATCAGGAATATCTCCGACAGCCTACGAAGGCTCGGATTTTCATAGCCTTCAATTTGGCTCATTGCGTGCTTCTGCGAGTCGCAGATCCTTAGAGAGAAATACTTCGTTTTCTGATATTGATGTTAGAAAGTCATCGAGATCATTCTGGCACTGTGGCGGGTTCTGGACACCCGCGACAGCGCTCTCTCTCTCTCTCTCTTCACACACACACACAACACACACACACACACACACACACATGCATACACTCATACATACACGTACATACACACATACATGAACACAAATTCGCACGTACATACACATAGACATACACATACGTCCAATTGCCAAGCATTCGATGAAAAGTGAGCCGTTAAAATAGAAGAGATAGCAAACCTCAACATGATCCTAGCAGTGAGATGGTGGAGAATAGGTACCACACACTCGCAGTTCGTTCAGCTAAACATTTTGTCAGTCGACAGTGAGGAGATTCATTCTCAAAAGTTTGTTTATTGAGAAAAATATTACTTTGAAGCTATGGCAATGTAATAAAATGTAAAATTATATCCAAAGGACTCTTGTGAGTAAGAGCAGCAGAAGAGCAAAAGAAACGAATCATTGGAAAAATATAATTAAAACGTTATCCGCATATTTCGTTATATTATTGTTTAAATTCTTTTCGCCGGTTGTGAATTAAATTTTTTCCTCCACATATTTAAAGACATTTGAACTGGACCGCAATCGGTTGAGGCCACCATGATATCTCATCTGCATTGCGCGAGGAAACGAACTCAGAAGACTTTCTCAGTATTGAGATGCCCACACTGAAACACACACTTCTTATACTATACATATATTATAAGTTGGTCCATCATCGATAAGACAGAAATCATTTAATCAGCTTTATATACAAATTTTTTTCACAACGTTCGGAAACATTTGGTTTCCATCATCAGGTGACAAATAATTATAATGTATAAAAAACAATTGAAAGTTCCAAACAGAAGAATTACAAAAAAAATTAATATATACACCGAGTCAACAGAATGCACCTTGTTAAAATCGTTAGAAAATTTAAAGACATATTACAAAACAGTATGAAAGAAATTGGAAAAACAGACAGAAAATTTAAAAATAATAAGTGCAATATCTTAATGTTTAGAAAACAAGTTCAATAAACCATTATATATTTTTGTGAATTGATTTGATTCTACCTGTGTATTTAAGCTAGGAGAAGTTTTGATGAATAATGATTCTAATATTAATCTAGGATAAGACAAATTTTCATTTTCTTATACTATTATAGTGGAACACACCCACGTACATACACTCATACATACGTACGCACATACACCACACACATGAACGCAAATACGCACATACACATAGACACACACACACAAATACATATTACGTCCAATGCCCAATCATTTGACAGGTTCATAAATTCATTTTTGGGCTGTTCTGAACCAACCATAGGGATACTAACGTAATTGCTTTCTCCTTAGTTCAGATTTTCTTATGATATTTTGGAGGACACCGCTAATCTCTGCCATTTCTGAATTATGAAACCGGCCTTACGTTTATGCATTGCAATAATGAACGCTTTCGCATTGCAATGATACCTACAAGTCACGCTACATTAAGATTAGCGATAACACTAAGGAGAAGCAATAGAAAAATAAGACGCTAGAAGAAGGAAAGGAGCAAAAAATATAACAAGAATAAAACAGGAGGAGAAGTGGAGAAGAAAAGTGTTTTGCCAGAAATATGGAGAGGTTCAATATAGGCCGTCTATGGCACACAGTGGAATGTGCATTTTCAAAATCAAGGAGATATCCAGTTGAAGATTGGATATACAGAAGTGTGTTAAACTAGCAGGATGTGGCGACAGTCGTAGCGACAAAGAATAAGAATAAGAAATAAAAAAAGAAGAAAAATAAAGAAAAAAGACATCAGTAGAGGAAGGTGGAAGAGGAGTTGGCGTTGAGGCGCCCCCGTGGCCCAGTGCCCCGCTGCAGGCGGCGCGGCGTTGCGCCGGCGGCCGTCGTTCTCGGTCTGCGCTATGCACTTGCACCAATGCACTTGCAGCGTTTATCAGTCGCCCGCCCGGGGCAACAGGTCACGGAGGAGAAGCCCGCTCCTTCCCGCCCCACCCCGTCCCCCCGCCCCGCCACGGACCACCCGTCCCGTCCCGCCCAGCCCCGCCCCACCCCGCCCCCGCCCCGTTCCGCCCCGTTCCGCCCCGTTCCGCCCCGCCCCGCCCCGTTCCGCCCCGTTCCGCCCCGTTCCGCCCCCGTTTCCGCCCCGTTCCGCCCCGTTCCGCCCCGTTCCGCCCCGTTCCGCCCCGTTCCGCCCCGTTCCGCCCCGTTCCGCCCCGTTCCGCCCCGTTCCGCCCCGTTCCGCCCCGTTCCGCCCCGTTCCGCCCCGTTCCGCCCCGTTCCGCCCCGTTCCGCCCCGTTTCCGCCCCGTTCCGCCCCGTTTCCGCCCCGTTCCGCCCCGTTCCGCCCCGTTCCGCCCCGTTCCGCCCCGTTCCGCCCCGTTCCGCCCTCGTTCCGCCCCGTTCCGCCCCGTTCCGCCCCCGTTCCGCCCCGTTCCGCCCCCGTTCCGCCCCGTTCCGCCCCGTTCCGCCCCTTTAGGTCCCAATGGCAGTGGCGTAGCGTCAGAGAACGCTAAGATGCTGAGCATCCCCACGTGAAATATTAATCAAGAAGCCTAAATATTGTATTGATAATCTTCCAAGTGACTGAAACACATTGAGCGAAACACCTTTTGTATTAATTTTGAAGTGATTTCCTATGATTGAATTCCGCGCGTTTATACAGCTGGCCTCTGATTGCTTGGACGCTAAAATGCTTCTAGCGTCTGCCGCGAGATGTGCGACGAGCAATGACGCATGCGCAGAGGCCGAGATTCTCCCCTCCCCTCCCCCTCTTCACCCTGTCCCAGGATTCTCGAGTCTCGAAAAGCTAGCATACGGATACGGACAGCAACGACTGGTGAGAAAGCACCGTGTGAGAAAGGCTTATGAGAGCAAGTGCTCGTTTGTGCACGAGAGCGCAGCACACTTGAGGTTGTCAGAGAAATATTTTTCTTTCTCACTCGTGATTCCGTGCTGGTCATGAGCACAAAACAGTAGATATAATGCTTGCTACTAATTCTCAATTAATATCTGAGAAGTTGAATTCTGACCTTAAATATATTAAATTTCATTTTGGTTCGAAATATATCAATTCACAAGTGATCTCATCGTCAATCGCGAGTGAGAACTAAAGCGGAGCTATTTTATAATTTGCTTTCAAGAAGTCTCCTGACATAAATCTGTTGAAGAACATTTGTTTCAATAACTTAGATTCTAGAGAACCTTAAGAATCATGATGTTTTCAGTTCGCATTATAGTTGAGCATCCCCAAACACACGAGACACGCTACGCCACTGCCCAATGAGACGCGTTTTCGACCAGATACTAGACACCACCACTCTTGCAGTCTCCTCTGATCTGAGGCCAGCGGAACGATAGGCTTTCCGCGACAACGCGTACAAGAGACAAGGGACAAACAACCTTGCCCAAGGCGGCACTCGAACCGTTTGCACCGAAGCGCTGAGTAGATACACGCTCTTAGTCCCTTCCGCCGTCCGGGCCAGCGAAATGCTTTCTTAATTTTTGTATAATTCTTGTTCTGATTTCCATGTTTATCCACTGACGTATTGTCTCTTCAATTGATGGGAGCACAAAAATACCTTGCAGACACACAAGTAAAAGAGTTTTTTTCAGAGCATGTGTAGTATGCTAAAAGTTTAATTGTTTGCAGTGGTGCTAAAAGTGAGGCGCAGCTCAAGTGTTCAGATAAATCTGTGAATGTAACAAAATACTTTCAGATGACCGCATCAGCATCTGCTGACCTTAATATATCAATGAGTGATTCGTACATGTAAATGAAAATAAAACGACAGTCAGTTACGCTGCCTATTAAAATAGTGTATGACATACGCGGTAAAAGTTACTTTATTTTGCGGTGAAGTATTATGAGATGAGGCCGATACCCCAGTGGCAACCTTTCCCACTAGCAAAATGAAATGTCACTTTTACCGCTCGTTTCAAAAATAACTATTATATGATCCCCAACTAAAGGAGTACCTCTAATTTATATTTCCAGGATACATTTACAAACTTGTTGCCCCAAAAAACAGTTTTCTTATCATAGCCCTTTAAATTCATATAAGGATGACGTGAAGAGACTTTCCCAAATTAAGTAGGGAATTTCAGTGCCAAAATACTACTCGGTGAACATTGCATGTGAATGTTACATTTTGTTATAGAAGTGTTAAAAGCGAACTGCCTGACAAGTTGCCAAATACGGCTACAAATAGCCATCAACAACAGACACAATCAATGACTTCACGTGATCTCAAAGCTAAAACAGACACTCAGATATTTTCGGCCTAACATTTTTCTTCACTGAATATGAAGTGTCAGTTTCCGAACTTTTGCTATTTCAGTTTCCATACACCAGCATTTCCAATGGAATGTATTTTGTGTTCGTCGTTCGTGTATATTCTGCCCAGCAATAGGTTTGGTGTGAATTGCCTTGTTTTAACCTGAATATTTTTTGCTAAATGGTCTATTACTTTCCTGCAAAAAACTTACGAAATCTTAGAAAACTCCTAGTATATTGCATTTCAAACTTTTGAAACTGTAGTTGTTAAAATTTAATTAGTGTATTTTATTAAGTATCATCGACTAAAGTGTCGATCTATTTAAGAAACGAACGAGAAATGGACCATAAATATTCGGGATATGTGCCAGTTTTACACGTTCAGGTTTGCAAGTCTCATGTTAAATCGAATTCGGAAGGCACCCTCAGACATCCATGTTTAACCGTACAAGTTTACCACCTCTCGTTCTTAACGAAAAAACATTTACCTTCTCGGTCATAATAAAACTTAACTCGGGAAAGAGTTAGGGGCTGGGATGTTCGTTTAAAGGTAAAACTCGAAAATCCTAAAGGCAATCAGCAGCTGACGAGTGTTGTTCTAACAGTTTTACCTGGGGAACGGAACCACAGAACCTCATGTTCACTCAAAAGGGTAAAATGTTGCGGATAAAGCTGTCACGTAGCCCAAACACGCCTTACCCCAACCGCCCACATCTAGACGTCAGCTCAAGAGCAACGCATGTGGACCTCCCTATCTGCGAACGGTTTTCAGCGATACTCCAGGTTCAAAAGGCCTTCCGCGGTCAGTTTCATGGGTGAGTAAGCCCATGTGGTTTTAAAAATACATTTACTTCGCGGTTCCCTTGTAAGAAGATAAGTAATATTGTTTATTACATGGCACTTGTCAAAAAGAGTGTTTCTTTTGCAACACTTAATATAATTGATACCGTTTATCCCAAAAAGACTTTATCAACACATGTTGTTCGTGCAGGAAGATGGTCGTTAATCCAAGTATTTGAAGTTGCGTATGTGCACGTGTTGTTAGAAAACGTGATTAGTATTCACTTATATCAGTCCACTATTATGATGAATACTTCATGTTATCAACTTCAATGAAGCTGTTCGTTTATAGGTTTTGACATCTGCCGTAGTTGGCAAGTGAGTGACTTACGTAATATTGCGCAATTTGTGAAATAATACTACTTAAGCAGAAAAATCATGTGGGAGAACATCTGCTTTGCTGCAATGTGTCTCAATCAGTATTTTTATTACATGGACTTCTCTTAATTCAAATGTAAATATTGTGTGTCATGTACTTGGGGTACATAACACACAATATCTGTGATGTGATCTCTGAAATAAATATTATACTCAAATTTGGAATTAGTATCCCCTTGCGAGACCCCACAAATACTAGAGGCATCATAAACTCGCGATATCAGAATATCTCATCTAATAGGACTCCTATTTGTCTTTGGATACGTGAATCAATTCGTCAATACTTTTCAGATGTTTTCGTGACTTAAATATCATGTTTTAATATTAAACAACTTTCAATTTTGGATTATGAGTTTTTGGTAAATTTGAAATGAAAAATTTGCTAGACAAATTTTATACATGTGAGCAATTTGATGTGTTATTGATTTACATTTAGTTCTGAATGAAGCTGTTGGTTGCTAATGTACCAACAAGAATTGGTATTTTCTCTTAGAAAAATGTTTATTATAAATTATGAATTTGTTGTTTGAAATGGCAATATTTGACCAAATTTTACAGCGCAAAAATTATCTTATTACGATCTATAATCCATGTTTCCCAAATATTCGTAATAAAGCTATTGTTTTCTCATTATTACTCGTAAAATTAAATAATTGAATTGACTGGAACGTGTAAGACACTCACAGTGCAACGCATCTATATTGTTAATTTCCAATACGCGCAGAAATTGAAGAAAAAAACAAAAAACTATGCAGCCTCCGGCCGTGTGAGTAAGAGGTGACTATGGTTTTGTTAGGTATCCAGAAACTTTGGCAAAATTCAAAAACAAGTGGCAGTTTCGGTTTTTTACTGAAAAAGACAATTATTTCATTGTCTTATTCCATCTATTCTTTGTTTTCTCTCTTTATTTTTAGTCGCATCAACGACTAAGGGTATTAGCAACTATAATGATTTATAATAGGTGTTTACAGACAATTATGATAATAATGCCTTTATTGATATGGCAGAATAAATTTTGAAGTTGCAAGATTTCAAGTTGAACAAAATTTTAGATTTAATTATTTATCAAGAAATGAACATGTCACAAACGAAAAAATGTTGCTCTTACATACGCTTCTCCTATTTGATGTAATGCCTCATCTACAAACATCAAGAAAATTCAAATTATTCAAAATAAATTCCTAAGAAAAATACTAAAAGCGGATTGGTTTATTTCGAATAAACAAATCCATAGAGAACTTCAAATTGACTCCATTAAAACCTTTATAATTAAACAAACTCAAAATTTCTTTAATACATTGTTCCTTTCCCCTGCATCTCAATACTTTACTCTAGGTCAAAACTATTCTGCTCTTCGCATTCGTTCACACTTTCCCAAAGACATTTTTCACCCTCCCTAAATATATATATATATATATATATATATATATATATATATATATATATATATATATATATCTTTATTCACTTTAATTCAATTGTTCTAAATTTAACCTCTAACTATCCTTTCTAACTCTTATTATTACCTTTAATCATTTCAATTAGTTATTTTTATGTATTGACTTATTTACCATACTCATTTTCAAAATTGGTAAAAACATAATTTACCAAATTTTAAAGCTCTGGGATCTTCCCAAAATGTTATTTATAAATTCTTCTTTTCAAACTCCTGAAAAATTATATTGTAATTGAACAGGAAATAAATAATTAAAAAAAATTTATTCTTATATCCGATGTTTTTTCAAATCTCTGAGGATGTATCGAAAATTCACCAAAATATTTGCGGATTGTGTTATCTTCATTGCTTTCCAACGATTTTGTCGAATTCTTTATTTGGTGTTTAAGCTGTCTTTAGTTCCTCTTTGCAAGCGAGAGCTGTGTCCAAGTTGGCATGTCATTTATGTTTCTCATTTTGTGTGTCGGCGTTCCAGTTTCTCACTTAGATTGCACAATCCATTATCGTGTAACTAATGTAAACGACGGCAACTTCGAAACTGAGTACTGCGTATGCGAATTCAAATAATCGTCATACTACCTGCTTCGTTATTTACTAGTCGATACGACAGCGGAATACTCATCAATTTTTAATATATTTTTACTCTCTGTTTTATTAATTTCATCTATGCTAAAAATTGAAGCTCTTAAATTCATACTAATTGATCATTTCTGAAAATCTATTCATTCATTACTCTCGAGACATGTAAATATATATCGTAATTTCCTGTAGAATGGTTCTCAATGATTTCAGCAATACTATATTGTAACCATGAGTATCTCTGATTAGAGTGAATTCAATATAATGTGATTAATAACAAATTATTCTGAAAAAAGAAACAAATACGAAGATCGTTTCTCGTGGTGAGAAGAGGTTCCTCATTCATCTGAGGAGCTCCCAGCTGTCTCTGGTTGGCGAAGACGGAATCCCAAGTTACGCGCCTTTTTATGTTCCATTTTTAACAGATTGCTGTAGACATTTTTCTTCCATTTCCAATTCCGCATTTACTGCTTAGTTTGTCTCCTGCTCTTCTTTAACGTTTCTCTGGTGCGTTTTCATCTACACAATATTTGTCGTTTCTGTTCTTTATGATGTTCTCCACAAAATCCTGTAGCATTGTACTGCTCGTGCTATTTATTTGCTAATGTTCTTTTTTTTTCTGAAATCACCTGAAATGTCATTCATTATCTGCAATTATCGTTTTTAAAATCTATGCAGTAAGTCTCTTGAAAGCTTAGTTTCTAAGTTTTCATCTAAGTTTTTGTGAAAGCTCAATATATTCTTTACTTTCTCGCTACGCAGTAGAGAGGAAGTGACGTAATGCTGCGCGAGAAAACGGCGATTTTTCGGCTGAAAAACCCTTATTACAGGGCCCTGATAACGAAAAAGTGGATAAATCCAGTTGCTAAATTTAGAAAAATATTCTCTATTACGTGTTGTAGTCAGAATCCATATTTCATCGGTCCTTGATACCGAAAAATCTAAAGACCGTAAAACGTCTGTCCCTCTGTCTGTCGGTCCATTTGTCTGTACACAACACTAGCGACTAAACCGTTCAGATTATTTTTTTCAAAAATTGATATTCCCCAATCAATCTGGCCCTTTGAACTTGAAACTGATATTTTAATTTTGAGGGACTTTACATGAAGCCCTTTGGACATTTTCAAAATTTTCAAATAATGTATCTATCGTTTTTTGTTAAATTTTGTTGATGGTGAGTGCGAAGGACGTGAGAGAGAATGGTGTATGTGAAAGCCCTAGTTTTTCGAAAATTCCGAAAGTTCAAAATTCGTTTGTCTTCCTGCAACTAATATATTGAAGATAGAGATTTTTCCCTTAATGAAATCTGTTTCTTAATGTGAAATAAGGTCATGTACAGTTTCTCCAACATTTGGGTATTTTTGAGTACTTTTGCGTGAAAGTACGGGTGAGAAAGTACGTGCTGTTTCTGCATCACTAATTCGCGTGTATGAAACTGAAAAAATTCATGAAAATAATCAATGATATCATAGTGCTGCAGGTTCAAAGGAGATCGTTTCACGATCTTTGAAGTATTTTTAAGTAAAAACGCGAAGGAAGCTTCTATTAAAGTCGTTTCATTCTGTTAAGTGTGGTAGGATTTTTAATTGAATTAACTTCCTGTTCAATAAACGTTTTTCAGGAAGTTTTATAATTTATTTGAATTATCATGAATTTGAAAAAATATTTCCAGCAAATAAATAATGAGGAAAAGCTTAGTAAACGTAAAAACTTGGAGCTTGCGCCCTTTCCTGGTTACATCCTATGTTTTTGCTTGCGTTTACGTTGACGATCAGCGTTCTAAACGTGTGTGTACTCTGTTGAGTGACATGACTTTCATTCACGTTTCCATTCACGCTTGCTTTACGATCAAAGTCCGTTGTGACTGAGCCTTCGGCGTAATGCAGATGGGCGGTTCACGAGCTCGGGCTTGGGGTGAAGTGGAAGCGGGAACTAGCCTAAAGACAACTCCACACAATCGGCAGACGCATACAGGAAAAGGACAGAGCAGTAATGCGACATTGGAATAAAACATCAATGTTGCCAAACATCGATGATCAAAATTAAAACATCGATGTCAAAAATGCTCCAAGAAAATACCATTGATGTTTTAAACATAGAAGCTTTGAAGTTGTTTTAGTAACCTCTAACATAAAATTCATGTGCAAGAAAATTTAATTTGACAGTGCTGTGTATTTAATCTATAAATAAAATATAACTGAAAAAATTATAAACGCCTTTCCATGCGCAAAATGAGGGAGGGTGAAGGAAATATCAGGACATCAGAATCATCTCGGGTGAGAGATAGTCTACTCGATGAGGGTAATACAGTAATCCCTCGACATCCGTGAATTCGCTATTATAGAAATGCCGAACATTCGCGATTATAGAAATGCTACTGGTTTTAACACTCGCGAGTGCGTCTTTTGGTCGAACATTTTTTTGAAAACGAGCACATTTCATTTCCTTTATCAGCGTCATCTGGAAAACGAACTTGGAAAATGCCGGAGCTCAAAGTCACTTTCTGCAAAAATTTCGAAGTTGAAATGTCAATTCACATTTATAGAATTACACAATTGTAAAATAATTCAATTCATTTGCGTCATACCTGGGGTAAAGGTTTTAGCCAGATGAACAGAAAAGCCATTCAGGATCAGTGAAATTTTCATTATAATGACCTCATTGAAGAGGACCGTCGGGAAATTATCAGTGAAGAAAACCTCCTCAAAGGTAATGAGGAAGTAACGGAAGCGAAACTGCGTCTCGGAGCAACTTCAATGTCAAAAATGTTAATAGCGTTCTGAAACTCCAACAAGCTCTGGTGAAAAAGGAATTCGAATGTGATTCAAACATGGAAAATAACTTAGAAATTTAAGATTACTGTACAAATTGCGTTCGTTTGGTTCTAATGCATGAACAGACAGTGGTACATCCATTTATTATTTTATATTTTAACTTTTACAAAATTGTGATTATGGGAATTTTCATCCACGAAAAAAACATCAGAAGCGTAAAAACATCGAGCACAGAACATCGGCTTCAATTCATCAATGTTTAAAACATCTGTTTTTATCGAAACATATCTGAGCTACAATGTCAAAAGCAGCAGCTATGAAGCTGAAAAAGAGCATCCGTGGATAACATGAAAGAAAGTAGAATTCCTTTGCCATTAAAAGGTATACTGCTAGCTTCTATAATCTTCATATCATTCTTTCCAATTATGTGTATTATCATACCATGAAATTTGAAAACAGCTCTGGTCATTAAGACAGTTTGATAATTTATTCACGATTAATTTCATAACTATGAGAAGGGACTTGTAGAACATATTTAATGTAAAATTCAAGTGTTATCAACCAGAATGTAGTTATGCTATGTCGAATACCAAGCAACCCGCCTATCACACTTACACCTATTTATCAGGAGAGCACGAAATGCAGTTTTCATGCTTTCTGTCATTGCTTTTAGACTAATGACATTCCCAAAATTCTAGCTAAACATTTACCTGAATCCAGCTACGTAATTCTCGTCAGAGTCTAGGGTTCCCAAGTGAGATACCAAACGTATAATGCGGTAAACGTTGACCTCTAAGACCTAGGAGCTCAATTGTTTTGAGAAAATGCCTTAACAAAAATTTCGTCTGATTGACGGTGCATGCAATGATGTTTTACACTTATACCCAACAAAAACTGAAATATAGTGTGAACGACAACACATGAGTGAGACATTTTATGTGTTGCTTTTTCGTAATACAAGTGAAATTAATAAAAACACACCAGTGCGTTTTTTTCTTCATAGAATAAGCAATCAATAAATTCTCTAAGATTGTGTCCTCAGAAGAATAGATTACCGTCGAATGTGCTTCTGTAACTTTTCGATTTCGTCGCAGCCCGGATATCAGCACAATTTTAGGCGCATTTCCAAGACTTGAAGCGATGTTCTAGACACGGGAAGTAATTGGTGAACAGCGAGTGCACTGGAATTATGACGGTCGGCTGGCGAACTAAGGACCTGAGGCCCAGAATCGAGCGTGATCGCCCGGTCTTGCACAATCCAATGTTATCGTAATTTACACCCCCATTCCTGCAATTCGTACTTTTCATTTTTCTTCGAAGGATACTTAGAAGTATCCTTCGATTCGCTGTCAGCACAACCTTCTGGATGTTATACAAGAAGATATATCGTGAAGAAACTGGTGTACATAAAATAAGAGAGTCGCTGCAAAATGCAATAGGAAACATTTGTTTATCTAACCGATAAAAATACGGTGGCGTATTTTTTCACCACCTGAAAACACTCACCCTGAATTTCTCAATCTGGTCCCTGTGGCTGAGCTGCTACGTAGAGTAAACGCCTTCTGACGATCAGCGTAGACGAACTGCTGTATGCAAGACACGTGACTCTCCGCGGCAACCTTTGGCGGGCGGGTCGCCGGCGTGGGCGCAGGCGAAGGTGCACGGGTGGCGGGCGACAGCGCCCAGTGGCGACTGCGCGTCGCCCACAGCCCCGCCGCACGCGCTCGGCCCCGCCCCTCTTTCGCCCTCTCCCCCGCCCCGCCCCGCCCCGCCCCGCGGCCCCTGGACGACGGGTCGTAACCCACAGATAAATCGCAGGCCGCGCTCCGCCAACACAAATACTTGCCCCCTCCCCCGCTCGCCCGCGCTCACGCGTGCCAGTGCAGAGGAACACGGCCGATGACACACGCACTTACACAGCGTCATTGATTGATTGTTCCGTGTTTCCGGGCACGTCAATTTCCACGAGGGGCATTCAATAATTAAAGGAACAAATTGGTCTGGAGAAGAAAATGTTTATTTTTACAAAACGGGAATTTTCCTACTTTGCAATATGATCCCCACTAACATTTATGCACATGTCACAACGGGTTACCGGCTTTTTTATACCCGCTGCAAATAACTTTTTATCTTCGTGTTTGAACCAATTTTCCAAAAATTTTTTAACATCCTCGTTATCTTTTAACTTCTTCCGAAGTAATGACTCCTTCAATGAACCAAATAAATGGAAAAGAGGTGGTGCTAAATCGGGTCTGTGAGGGGAATAAGACAATAACTCCCAACCCATTTTGTTGCTGGTTTCATGTGTTTGATAAGCAGTGTGAGGAGGTGAGTTTTCTGAAGAATCACACATCTCCTCAGAGATTCACGATGACTCTCCCTCATGGCTGGCTTTGCCTCGATCAAAAGCATATCTGAGTAGTATTGGCTGTTTATTATTCGCTTTTCTTTGAGATAATCACAAAAAACGCACCTAAAGGGTCATCAAAAGAACTTTCCTGTTAATGGCGCCAAAACGATGTTTGTCAGTCTCCGAGTCTCGACCACTTTTGAACTGTTCTACCCATTTGCAAAAATTCCCGCTCTTCATACAACTTTACACTTTAGACATTTGAGAATATATATTAGCTGTTTTTTCAACTTCAGGAAGTAAAAAAAGAATCGCAGAACGTTGTTTAACCAATGTGGAATTTTCAAGTGAACTCGCCAACTTCCAAAATTTGCCTGGTATTGAACGGAGCAATCACGGAAAATTACCGATCAGAGAAGGCAACTGCTAAAATTCTCCTCCAGACAGCGACTCAATTCTCCATAAACCTATGTAGCTGGTGTCGCAAATCCTGCCACCGTCAGGACTCGAATTCCAGGACCAACTTTGCATAATGCAACGTCGTAGCATTAGGGTCTCAGGCAAGACAATGCGTTGTCGTGATGACATGGATGGGAGGGAGTATGTGACGGGAGAAAGACGAACTCTTGGTTGGCTATTAACAGCGGTTTATTATAAGCCCTGGTTTCAAGTGCATTGTCACATCCTAACAGAGGCTACGCAGTCCAGCACTCAGTCGGTCGTTGCCATGAGGATGGGGGAGAGGTGGTAGGCAGCGGCAGCGGCGGCGGCGCCGGCGGCGGCGGCAATGGCGGTAACAAAGGCAGATAGGCTGGCGGTGGGTCGTTTGGCTCAGCCTTGCGTCGATTCCCGACTTGGTCAACCCGAAGGCAACCGTGGAGTGGGGACGCCGGCGATCAGTACCATGCTCACGAAGAGCGGTAAACAAGCGACATCTCGGCGGCCGTACGCCGCCTTTATATACTGCCGGGTCAGTCCATCCCTGCGGCAGCGGGGGTGGCATTGCCCTCGTTCGGGTCACTCGCAGGGGGGCGGGGGACGGGCGGTCAGCCCGCACATCTGGAAGCCTTGCCTGCTCGACCCGGGCAAAGCGTCCAAGACGGCGTCGCTTCACCACAGCGTGTAGAATTCGATCATTTTACAACCACTCCCGCACGTGGAAAAAAACGGCACAAACATCGGGCGTTTCTGTCAACCGTTCCAGAGACGTTGCCAAAAAACCAAACCTCATAAAGTATGATTAATAGACACAAAGTTCCCTCTTCGTAGATTAGGAGCTCCTCTCGGAGACCAATATTCGGGCTTCGAGGTCCAGGGCGCTTCGTTTCCGAGGTAGGCTCCATGGTGACCCGTGATGCCGCTTAATGTGTTGCGGGTTGCCTGCTTTATATAATTATCTGCAAGAGTCTACACATAACGTCTTAAATCTATTTAATACCCCTTCAGATTAATTATATATCCAACAGGAGCACATTTTCATTTGTGGTGAATTATAAATTGTGCACTTGTAATTAATATTTTTAGTTTTTGTCTATATTTCAAAATCAATTATGTTGGTCAATGATTTAAAAGACAGAAAAAAACTTGAAATAACAGTTTTATACATTAAATGATATACATAGTATTCACAACATTTCGTAAATTACTGATTTCCATCATCAGGTGACAAAACAAATAAATATAACATTATTAATACGTTGCGTAGCCGGAATCCATGTTTTGGGGGTCGTTGTTACCGAAAAATCGGTTAACGGCAAAACGTCTGTCCGAGTTTTATTTTCTCCCTGCCGAGTAGAGAGAAGTTATTTCATGTTGCGCGAAAGAATGGCGATTTATCGTCAGAAAATTCTTATTACAGAGCCCTTATTACAGATAAATCCAATTCCTAAATTTAGAAAAAATCCTCTACCACCTGGTGTACCCTGTATCCATGTTGATATCGAAAGTTGAATGACGGCAAAACGTCTGTCCCACTGTCTGTTCGTCCGTCAGTGTGGACAACTCTAGTGGCTAAACCATTCAGCTGATTTGCTCCACAATTGATATTTCCGTAAAGATTTCGATAATGTTGCAGCCCCTGCCATTTACAACCGAAATTTTAATTTTGAGGAGAACTTAACATGAAGCGGGACATTTTCCAAATTTTCAAATAATTGGACCCAACGTTTTTTATTAAACTTTGTTATTGATTAGTGGGAAGGACATTTAAGAGAATAGCGCAGAACGCATGTTCGTTAAAATCCCAGGTTTTTCGAAAATCGCAAAAGTTCCAAATTTGTTTGGCATCTTCCTACAACTAAAATATAAATGATATCGATTTTTTCTTTCCATGAAATCTGTTTTGTAAAGGTAGATTCTGAAATAAGAACATGTACAATTTTTCGAAAAATTGAGTATTTTTCGCGTAACTTTGCGTGAAATACGGACGATTTTTTAATTTTGTTTAAACAATTTTTCTCCAAAACGGCACATTGATTAAATTTAGACATAAAATATCGTATAGAACGCTTAAGAGAATGGTGAAGATCTCTTGTTTGTTGACATCTAATTTTTGAAAATTGCAAATATTCAAATTTTTTTCGGTGTCTTTCTACAAGATAAGTTATGAAGATAAACATTTTCAAATGACTTCAAATGAAGCTTTTTAAAAACATTTTCTGTGGAAAAGAGCTTCAAATTTCTCATTTTTAGTAACGCTTAAACGCCATTTTCTCAAAAACGGCTTTAAATGCTTAAAAGAAAATTGACATTTAGGACGAGGTTTTTGTGTTCTTTAATATTCTAAAATGAATATTTCCGTTCTATCATTACGAAACCAAAAAGTTTGAGAAAATGTCAAAAAACTGTAGTTTGGGCGGCGACATATGGCAGCTGGCACGAGTATGCGCCAATTCCGAATAGCTAGCCCAGGCCCAAGGAAATAGAAATCTAATACGAGAAAGTCTGCGCCATTCTGTAACATCACTAGTTAATTTTAGATATGTGCCAAGGGTGATTTGTTTCTTAATAAAAGTCTAATTTACTTTTAAATTCAGCGATATTTTCATGAAACAATTCAGGCTTATTCAAACCGATCACTTAAAATTTTACAACCCGCAGTCGGTAGGACTCGAACCTACGCTCCCAGAGGGAATCTGATTTCTAGTCAGACGCCTTAACCACTCGGCCACGACTGCCTTGCAGGTACTTAGGTAGAATAAGCTGATTACGTTATTTTTGGCCATTGTTTGACTTGCCCCATGCCATCTAAGCTAGTATTTTCATGTTGTATATGGTTGTGCCATTGCTCTGTTGACAGTCCCGTTGCTTCCAGAGGACTGAATCAAACTATTTACTGTGAATTTATAAAAATATAAATATTTTATTGTGTAATTAATTCGAGAATTTTAAAAATAATTTTCCTTTATAGTATGGACTTTATTTAATTATACTAGGGTAATAATCGAATGCGAAAAATAGAGGAAATGTTTGTTGAATATACTTCTTAATTTTAGGTAAGTGCCACGAGTACTTTGTTATTGACTAATCAACAGCAAGACAATCATAAAGGTACCTCATCAGCATACGTACGTGCAAGGCAGTCGTGGCCGAGTGGTTAAGGCGTCTGACTAGAAATCAGATTCCCTCTGGGAGCGTAGGTTCGAGTCCTACCGACTGCGGGTTGTAAAATTTTAACCAGGGATTATTCTACAGATTATTGTCTTGTATGGAGTGTAGATATATTCGAACACTACAACATTCATTTGGAAAAATTCCTACGTATGATTTAGGCGCTAGTGGTGATCACGGACAGACTTTTTGAAGAAAAATTGATGATGCTACAGAACGGCACAGATTTTCCCGTATTAGTTTTCTATTGAACTGGTGCCCAAAGAACTTTTTTTGAAATTTTCTCAATTTTCGGGTTTCCGGTAATTAATTTTCCGGTAATCCGGAACGGAAATATTAATTTTAGAATATTAAAGAACAGTAAAACCTCGTCCTAAATGGTAATTTTCTTTGAAAAATTTGGAGTCATTTTCAGAGAATGGAGTTTAAGCACTACTGTATATGCGAATTTTGTAACTCTTTTTCACAGGAATTTTTGTTTTCGAAAAAACTCAATTTGAAGCCGTTTAAAGCACTTCAACTCACAAGTCCAATACTTTTGCGAAATTGTGGGAAACATGCATATTAACGGTGTGAGAGATCTTTTAAAAAAATTACATATGTGTAATTTTTGAAAAGAAAAAATACCCAAAAATGAACTTAAAGTCACATTAAAGAGCGCAATTTGCACTATCCGTTCGAAAGGTTTGAAGAAAAAATTTAAAGCCATTTATGAGAAAATGGCGTTTGAGTGTTTCTGAAAATGCGGAATTTTTAGCTACTTTTCACAAAAACGGTAGAGTTTTCCAGAAACACACTGTTATACACGGTTGTTACACACGGTTTGTGGTCCCCTGACACTGAAAAAGTGTTTTTAACCTTCCCATATACGTACGTGTATACGAAGTAATATACGCAGTATAAGAAAAGTTATGTAATGCTGCGCAAAAAATTCGGCGAATTTCCGCCGAAAAAAAATCCTTGTCGGGCCCTGATAACGAAAAAGTTAGTAAAACCCGTTGCTAAATTAAGAAAAAAATCCTCTAACACATCTTGTAGTCATAATACCCGTTTTGTGGGTCCTTGATACCGAAAAAACCGATTGAAAGCAAAACGTCCCGTCCGTCTGTCTGTCCGTCCGTCCGTCCCTCCGTCTGTCCGTCCGCCTGTGAACACCACTCGTGCCTAAACCACTTGGTATGAAACTCCCGTAACACATGGTGTAGCCAGTTTGCTGATTATGAATCGTTGATTCCGAAAAACCCATTGAAAGCAAAACGGCGAAATCTGTCCGTCCGTTCGTTGGTCGGTCCGTCCGTCCGTCCGTCCGTCCGTCCGTCCGTCCGTCAGTCAGTCAGTCAGTCAGTCAGTCCGTCCGTAAATACTATCAGCGCCTAAACCATGCATAGGATATTTTTTTCAAATTGAAGAAACACCTGTCGATCTGGTTCCAGTCAAAGCTTTGAGATTTTGAAAATGTTTCTGTAAAATTTGGGGGTACTTTGCATTAAGTCCCCTGGACATTTTCAAAATTTTCTCAAAAACGGTACAAAATTTTTCTTTCATTTTCTTATAAGAATAGAGTAAAACACACGTATTAAAATGGCATACGTGCGATTTTCACGGTTAATTCTGAATTTTCGAAAATTGTGAAAGTTTGAATTTTTTCCGGCCTCTTCTTACAACTACAAAATTAAAGATTAAGGTTTTTACTTCAGATAAAATTTGTTCTCCATAGTGACTTCTTTCGTTAAGGTCATGACCTTTTTTTTTTAAATTTTAGTAGCTGTCTCGCAATATTGCGTGCAATATGTGCAGTTTAAAAAAATTACAAAAACAGATTTTCCATTTTTTTTCTTTAAACTTTTGGTAAGGTTAGTGTCTATCGTATTATGCGAAATGACATAAACGCCGTCTTGCTCTATTCTTTTGTTTTTTAAAAATTACAAAAAGATTATTTACTTGTCTTTCACATCATTAATATTTACATTAGTGGCGATCTTTTTACATTATTAGATCTCTAAGTGCATGTGCTTTAAATAATATCAAGCAAAGTTTCTCGAAAACTCAGTTTCCTGTGAAAACTAGGTGAAAATTCCGCATATTCAGAAACGTTCAAACGCCATTTTCTCAAAAATGGGTCAAATTTTTTCTTCAGTCTTTCCGAACAGATAGTGCTAATTGCATTTTTTAATTTGACATAAAGTTAGTTTTGGAGGATTTTTTTTCTTTTTTCAAAAATTACACAAATCTAATTCTTTGCAAGATCTCTCACACCGTTAATACGCACATTTCCAGCAATTTGTAAACGCTAGTGTATTCGTGAATGTAAGTGCTTAAAATTACTTCCAATGAAGCTTTCGGAAATCACAAAAGACTCCTGTGAAAAAGAGCTTCAATTTTCGCATTTACGGTATCGCTTAATTGCCATTTTCTTAAAAGCGGCTGCAAATGTTTCAATGAAAATTGACATTTAGGAGAGATTTTTACTGTTCTTTAATACTATTAAAATAGTATTTCAATTCTACTGATAAGAAACCGAAAATTTAAGAAAATGTAAAACAAATGTGCTTTGGGCGGCGATAGATGGCAGCTGGGAAGAGAAATTGGCAAGTTGGAATGAATTACAAAAATGATTATTTACTTGTCTTTCACATCATTAATATTTACATTAGTGGCGATCTCTTTACATTATTAGATCTATAAGTACATGTACGAAGCCGAGACCGAATGAAAAAGAAAACCAATGCGGGAAAGTCTGTGCCATTCTATAGCACACTAGTTTCGTTATCAGGACCCGCAATGAATTTTTTTCTGCCGACAATTCGCCGTTTTTTCGCGCAGCATTATATAACTTTCCCGATACTATAGTGTATAGTAACATACATACGTATATTACTAGTATACGTACGTATACGGGAACGTAAAAATTGAAGATTATGCCATTACTCCGCGTAATCTCGCTGCAATCGTACGCACTTATTACGTCGATCCCTTGATTCCATGACCGCTACGAACGCTTCTGTGGGAATCTGTTTCGACTACAGGAAAATACCCGCTGCGATAGTGGCACGGCTGAAGAATGTGCGACCACGGAGAGTCACTTTGATCGTTGGGAACAGGCAAAAATCGCTAGGAGATGGATCAGGTAAGTATGGTGTATGACCAACCACTTCGAAGTTGTTTCCATGAAGAAACTCCTGGATCGCTTTTGTCCGATGCACTAGTGCGTTGTCTTGGTGAAAGGCTACACATTCAACCTTTTCTTGCAATGGTGGAAGGAGCTTGTTCTTCAAAACATCTTTGTAGTTCGAAACCTCTCACCGTAGTGCCCTTTGGAATACAATGCATTTAGGATTACACCATCGCTGTCCCAAAACATGGCAAACATTGTTTCCTGAACTGGCACTAACCGGAACGTTTGGGTGTAGCGAATGAGTAGGAATGCTTTCATTGAAAATGGCGCTTATTTTCAGGATTGAAAAAATGGCATCAGTGTCTCATCCATTGTCACAATTGTTGAAAAGAAATTCCCTTGTCAATAGGACGGTTCTTTGAACTTTCGCACCCACCGAACGCAAATTCTTCATATTCATAGCACCATCAGCACTATCCTGGCGATGCAGTTCATTGAAGTCACACCACGGAAGTGAAACGAACTCACTGTTCTTGCAATGAAAACCTCGCCATTTTAGTATCAAAAATCACTGTTCACTCTCCCCGCAGTCGCTAGAATTCTCTGAGCTGTAGAGAACTGTGAACTCTGTCACTCATGGAAACAACACATGTATTTTAAGTTAAATCACATATTTCTATCTGCACCCAGCCCTGAGAAAATCGGAGACCTTAGAACTTGAACGTATCAAGTGGTTCCGTTCTTCAACAAATGCAATTAATTTTAATGATTTTTATGATGAATTTTAATGATAGTTCATAATGTGGCCAAAACGTTGCGTCATTTCTCTTTATAAATTCCAATTTCAATTTCAATTTCAATTTTACGATTATGTGAATGTCTTGCACATTGAGTTCTTTATTTTACGTCCCTTTGTCTTCACAAACAGTCAACTCAGTCTTAGAATATCGCATCACATGGATATGTTATACATTTTGTTTAAATCATTCAAATTTTTAAAATCATTTTTAATTCTTATTAATGTGGATTAATAAATACTTTTATGACCATTTTAATGTGAGTTTAAATAGAAATGTTAACATCCGCATGATACAATATTGCCAAACTGAGTTTACTGACCAAAGGAAGTAAAATAATGTACTTAAATTTCAATTTTGCGTTTGTATCAGTCTGGATAGAACGCGAGTGTCATTTTAGCACTTCGTAAGTAAGACTCGGGATATCAAAGTTCAACAAATTTAAATTTAGTAGTATTAAATTAACGTTTAAGGTTTTATAGATTTTTCACAGAAGTTTCATTCAGGAAATCATAGTTTAATAATAACAACTGGTTACCAGTGTAACTATTGTATTAGCTAGAAACTATTCAATTAAAATTTAAAATGTTTTAAGCTTTTAAACTATGAACAATGAAGTATTTGATTTTTAGGAGTAAACTCTCGTGAATGTTCCTTTAATATTTGACTGACAAGGAGTTACCCAAGATTGGGAAATGCGGAATTATCTATTATTTATAACTACTAATTCTGTATTTTGTTGGGGTTGCATTTTAACAATTGTGTATTATGGTGACCACTGTGATTGCCGTAACTGTAGGGGAAACTGTAGAAAAATGCGTATTGACAACACAAACTCACACAAACATCCATGCCCGAGGGTGGTATTCGTACCCGACCTTTCGAGTCGAGGCAGCTACAGCCTTAGCGACCTCAGCTACCCAGGACGACCCGTTTCTTCTTTGTTCTCCTTCTCTTGTCCTTTTGATTTGATTTTATTTCTCATTCATCTCCCTCATCTTTCTCTTTCTTATTCGCATCCTTTCGCCTTCTATTTCTTTTATGATTCTAATTTTCTTCATTATCCTTCCATTTCTCTTCGACCTTTTATTTTTCTTCTTTTTTCTCCCTGGTGCCTCATCTAATATCAGTACGACATCGCGATTGTGGTACTTGAGCGAATCGAGGCGAACTTTAGCGGTGTGCGTTGATTTAGAAGATGCCTCAACTAAGAGTGATATTTCGCGCTGAGTGTCGGCTATCGCCTCCTTTCAGTAGTATACCTTCCTGTTGCGGCTCTCATATGCAACCAATCTTTAAAAATGAGGTCTCTAAAGAAAGAGAATTTCACGGAGACGTGACGAATTGCACTTTGACTTTCAAAATATGAAGGATTTGTTTAAAAAAACGCATCTAAATATTCAAGAAATTTGCAACCCGCAACACTTGCCAAAGTTTTTTGTCAAATAACTCCTAAACCAAGCGTTTTAGGACCTTAAAAAACTAAACTTTTGAGGCGAAAGGCCTCAAAGAAACGTTTTTCATATCATAATCTACCAGATGAGACATTCCCCAATCTATATTGATTTATTGATTGTCTATTCTTCATTGCATAAAGAAAGGTTCCATTAATTATAGACAATCAGATCAAGTGATAATAAAATATATTTAATACAAAGTTGAAGAAAAATGAAGTTGGAGTTTTACAGGTTGGAGTTTCACAACGTTTCAGAGATTATTTGTCTCCATCATCAGGTACATTTTGGCTAAAATCAAATTTGTTACATAAATATGATTAAATAAAATGAATCTTTTTAAATATAATGTAAGCAGAAAACATTAAATAGCTTACCTTTTATTAAATATACGTTTTATGGTTGTGAACAGTAAGTAAAACAAACTAATAGAATAAAGAGGCAGGGGGGTCAGGTAACCATAGGCAGGGGTCAATAATGGAAGAAAATAATAAATATTATTTAATTTTGCGTAATATATTATCATACGCATTGTGAAGTTATTACATGCAACCATCGAATTCATAGTCATTTAATTTAATATGAATAGTTTCAGAAATGATTCTTGGGAATCTCCTGGTTTCCTGATCAAGTATTTTAACGTATTCAAAATCTAACCCATGTCCAGTTTCTATTCTGTGAGTGGTTACGGAGTTCTGTCTGCTAAATGGCTCCCTAATATTTCTCTCATGTTCTTTAATTCTCATCTGTAATTTTCTTTTCGTCTGACCAATGTACTTTTTGTCGCACGTTTGGCAAGAAATCTGATATACAGTATTTTCTGTTTCTTTATATGGTATGACTTTATATATATTTTTAAACAAGTAAACACGTTCCGTTAACATACTTCCCCTCTTAAAATGGAAGTAGAAGGATAGTGTTAAGTGTGGGGTCTAACATGTGAGTTCTCGCTCGGGTACGCGGATTTAGTAGGGGAAAACTTGTATATGGCACAACACAAAGAACAAACGTTTTAACGTAGCTAAAGTAAAATAGCTTGAAATAAATGAAAAAAACTAAAATCAAATCGCGCTGGCCTACAATACTACATGAATTAATTTAAAAAAGCAACCAAATTTAAAATTATAGAAAGAATAGGGCAAGTCACTCGACAACTGCCGGTGAGCGCAGTCCAAACGCAACGATTTAAATGTTGGCGACATCTGGAAGTACGTACACCAACGCCCAACTGCAAACTCATATTGTAAATAAAACACCGTTTGATATTAAACTCAAAGTGTCGGTTCGTTAAGATATTCAATATGTAAACATCGTTTGAGTAACATTCCCATGTACGGAAGTGAAGTCTTAGCATACTAAAATTGTTCCTAATGGTAACAAATGGTATTTAGTACTCAAAGGTGAAAATATTAGTTTGATTATTTTTTGGCTCGGAATTTCGTTTCTTGAGGTACGTAAAAACACAGAAAATAATCCAGTACTTTTTAGTATGCAAATAATTTTTCAATTTTCGCACCCCATCAAGCTGGCACCCTGATTCTCCAAAACCCCCTCTGTTTCTCACAAGAAATCAAGGAAAGTCAAATAATATTGCAAAGAGTAGGGTTGTACTTGTTCGATCCGGTATTTACGCACTACTTTACTTTGCTTTCTGAAGAGTAAAAACTTTTTCTGTTATTTTTGTGACTATCAAGGAAACCGAAAAGCTAACTTTCAAGGGAGATTGAATAATTTCTTCAAAGTTGTTTTAAAGAAGTATGAATTGTTCCAAGACATCTCTCTATAATGCTGAAAAAAACCTTTATTGAAAATTTGTTTACAACATCAATTGCATTGTTATTTTTGTTTGATATTCTGCAAGTACATTAGAAGTTACATTTGCACATTAAAAAAATTAATGCTTTCATTAACAACTTTCCTTCTAAATGGAAAGGATAGACAAACGGATAGGGAAAGGGTGGGTTTTTAACATGCGAGAGTTCTCTCATGGGTGCGCTAGTCAGTTTCATAATTCTCTTCGTCCATGGGGGACAGGGCTGTTTACTGTTTTGCTGTCGGCCGTCGGTGTTCTTGGCTGGCCCCAAATTATCTGAGATATTAGATATCCATTTCATTTCAGTAATATCTAGATCTCTATCTGGGGTCTCATTTAAGACAGAATTTGCTGTCCCTGTCACTCTCTTAGTTTTGGCATTTTCGTATATGCTCCTCAACGGTGCACGAGATTCAAATGGAAGTTGACGAACTCTTTCTATCTCGCGTCGAAGGAGATTTCGCATCATATCCTTATCGGGTAATCATTGCCAGATGAATTTCCCCATTGACGTGTGTTTCATTGGAAAAGATGAACCTTCCACGGGATCGTTTTCAAGTTCTACCAGTTCGTTTTGTGGGTAGTTCGAGCGAAGAACATACTCCACATTTCTTTGAATGTTAGCAAGTTGTTCTGCTGTGAGTTTTCTACTGCTGAGTATGTATCGTCGTTGACTGGTAAGCTTCCTTGAGTGTAGGGTAGGTCTCATGTCTGGGTTCCGCTTCTCCATTACCTTGAAAACTTCTGTTTACAAGCCCACGTTTTTCGCTTTTGCATAGTAAAAGCATCATATACCTCCTTCAATTCATCTCATGTCCATCTCTGGACGATGGCTTCGAGCTACTGCCGACTCTGGGTCCCTGAGACTAACATCCGTGGGATGGCCCAAATGACGACAAGGTGACATTAGTTCGGTCCAGAGACCGAAATACCTGCTCAGAAGCAGGTATGGGACATTGGTTAAACAAGGCACGTTAAGATTCATTACATTTCTTGTCGATCCATTTTGCTCATTGGTTTTAAGTGAAGATTCGCAGGTAGCAAGTTCGAGTTCACAAATCACACTTAACCCTTGGGTTGTTTCCTGCCATCCCGTTACTGCGACCCACAGTGGCCTCGGGGCATCCCCCCGCAG
>JAHLJT010009419.1:16857781-16981058 GCA_031308135.1 Acheta domesticus | reverse complement strand
TTCCAATACACCACCGATACTGTTACACCACCGAACCCACGATATTTTCGACATAAGTAAAATTCGTAAAAAGTATTCGTAGTAAAGTATTCGTAAAAATTAGCTGTGATATGGAAAACAAATGAAGGTTATTTTTAAAAAACAATCTTAGTCCAAAAAGTGAGATTTTGAGATACCACGATTGTTGCTAGAGCTTCGTAGTCGCTATTTGCCGACTGTGATGTTGTGAACAAAATCAGCCCCTGACCGTAATTATTAATTCCGAAATTTGAGTGATTTTGATAAAAGAACCATAGTCCAGAGTCTTCTTTGGTAAAAGAACCACACTCCTATTCGTTGTTTTGAAAAAAAACACCATAGTTCATACACAACTAAGCTTTTTGACTCTCCTGAAATACTGTGTTTTGGACTACGATTGTTTTTTAAAAAATAACATTCATTTATTTCCCATATCGCCGCTTACTTTTACAACTTACGTCGGAAATATCGTTAGTTCGGTGGTGTATTGGACTCTTATACCCAAGTTTGCGGGTTCAAACCCAATAGACGCCGTGGATTTTTAAGAGCGAAAAAATCCTTCGTACGCCTTCCTTCGGAGGGAAATTAAAGCCGGCTGTCCCATGTTGTAAATTTACTGCAATGTAAAAGGTTCTCAGAGTCTAAATGAAGCCTCTGAGCAAAATTCAAAACGCCTGCTTCATCACCCGTGTGACACATCCTTTCTCTGCCGCACTGTGAAAGGAGCGTAGCGGAATTTGAGTGGTCAGGCGCAAGAGCTGGCGTCACGGCCTGAGCCTAGCCGCGGAAAATAAGGCATCACTGAATTCAAAAATGGCTAATTCGCGAATGAGGCGGAACATTGGCGCATTATCCAGACGTTTTATATAAACCCGTGCGCAGTCTAACTCTGAGTATTTGCCCTGAGGATGGTCGCAGTACGGCGGCCGAAACGTTTCCACCCGTGCCTAGGATGCGGCGTCTCCCGGGCAGCCGAGCACTGACAGCATGTACTGACCGGGACGGTCTCCCGGACGTTATGTACTAACTGGGGCCGCAGAAGCCTACGTTTTTATTATCCAGACGGTTTGGATAAAACTGCACGAATGTCGATGAACGGATAATTTCGGTCTTCATCCGGCTAATAATGGTGTTAAGCGGGTAAAGTAGAGTAACTGTCCGGATGCGAGATGTCTTGGGGTGTTTCGCTAGAAGTATTTTGACATACAAATGCGTTCGAATTTGAGCGTTGCACGAACTCAAGGATGTTTTACATGAATCGAGAAAAACGGAGGCTCGTCGCACCGACTGGTTAACGTGTAGCAAGTTGTCAAGTAAGGTATTCAGTGAAGGTTAGGTTGTGTTTGGAGGTATCGTGTAAATCGAGATTTACGACCGATAATGGAACGCGAAACTACTCACCTTGTTTCTTACTAGCCTTAGAAGCTTCCAACCAGCAGTATCATTCCTGTTTCTCATGCTATGTGGCACCGTAACGTACGTCTCCTGTCCTGGTCACCTCATGTTAGCCAATATGCACTTCAATCGGATAAAGTACGAAGTATCTTTAAATCCTACTTCTTTAAATCCATCCATTTTGAATTATGTGAATTTGAATTAACCGAATAATTCGTGGGTTAGTTTCGCTGCAGTTTATGCTCTAGTGATCAGTGGCGAAGTGGGGCTTGAAGCTACTTCCAGAAAGGTAAAACCAAAGACTCATATCAGGGGTGGTTTGTGGTGTAACTATAGCACGGAGAGCACTGTTTCACTTCAAACCAGTGTTCCATCCAGAGTAATTCATGCCCCATAACTATTCAACCTTCCTTTATTAAATGTAAGGCAAAAGCCACAACTATTATCAAATGCCTACAGAACGACAAGGCATCAAACCTTTTCTATTTGCTCGGAGTCGGGATATGACGCTCATTATCACCATCATCATCATCATCATTATCAGTGTTCAGGAAGAGGCAAAACAGTAGCAGTCCGCCTCTGTTTACATCACGCCAGAGGTTACACTAAATTAAATTTTCGTTCAAAATTGAATAATATGTATGCTTCGTTTGATTAAATACATATATATTCCTTACAGACAACTCGACTATCATATATTTCATTTTTTTCAACCAACAATAGTGTTAATATTGTTTATGTCACTAAAGAAGATAATTTTTTTTACCAAAAATAAGTAAATATAATCATCCGAATTAAAAAGTAGAACTATTACCGTTACGAAATCCAAGCAGTAAAAACTTATTTTTGCATACCTGTCATTTCTATAGGGCGAAAAAAAAAACAAGAGGCAGATATATATTCCACACAAACAATTCGTACGAGCGTGTACAATAGATGCAACATTTATACTTTTCACCAAACCTAGTCAATGGGTCCAGGCATGGCCACCAATTTGGCTTTGCTTTTGATGTTAACATTCATTGACTGACTTTGTGGCATCAAAGAAAGGAATGCAAAAAGGAAACACTGATTTTTTCGCAGGCATGCCAATGAGCTTGCAGCAATTCGGGAAATTTTGAAAAATTTAGACATGTATGTGTGTGAAGATCTTACAATGTGTATTTGGGAAACTCCTGTGACGTATTTGTTGAAGGAGGAAGCGTTGTGGTTTCTGTCACAAGAGCAATCTTATTCATTCCAGAGTCCCTGATTTTCCCCGTTGTATACATTTTCTAAGATGTTACCGTTTAATGACCCGCACGTGCGGCCTGTTAGAGTGCTGAACTCATTGCACTCATAAAATGAGGTAAACAAAATAACATAAAATTATAAATTAAAAACTCTGTTTGGTTGTGTAGCGACAGTCTTAAATGCTTCAGATTATGATTGCTTAGCCCAGGAATTCAGGCAGCGATTAGCATAGTTTGGAGATGGTCTCAATGTGGAAGACGACGTTGCACTTTCGTCATTTCATTTGTCAGCTCTTTTTATTGACAAACTTGGATTAAGATCCTTAGTTAAGAATACCTGCAATATATTTCACCGTCCAGTTAGATCTTGATCGTTTACCAAAATAACTTGGTTAAATTCGAAAAAAAAAATGTTTTACTTTATTCTAAGACTACGATAGCTATTCAAAGAGTTTCTAAATTAAAGTATGATCTCTCTTTTCTGAAACTATAAGAGGGCTCAGTAGCAAACAGTTGACATTTAAAAAGAATACTCTTTAATGAAGTGGACGTTTGTGGTTATAAAATCATGCGTCATAAGAATGGATTGAGATGATTTACCTGTAAAAACACTGACTGCCAAGAAATACTGATGTCACTGAAAATGATAATATTAAATGTACATTGAGTATTGATTGATGATCAAATAGTTCATAGCAAGATTTCTTAATGTTAGTTTGAACAGCTTCCTCTTCGAAAGAAATAAATACGAATCATTACCCGTCAAGCCTAGGTTTTTATATAGTATTGTTGTCCTGTATTTGTACTATGCTAGTTATGGCAGTGTTTGTGAAGACTTTATGTTACTAAATTTAATTTATTGAAGTGGCTTACGAGAGTATTTTATTTCTTGTTCTTGAGCAGTGTACGTATTACGAATTGGAAAATTATTTTGTGTGATTTTTTTCTTCATCATTCTTGAAGCTGCAGGCTGCTGGGAACCAAAATAAAATATACTTTAATTAACTATATTTTCTTTATTTCGCCATATTTCTACTCACTCCACAACTGCACCTCATTTTTTCGCAAAACCAACTGTCACAAAAAAATACGGAAAACAGTAATCAGAGTGCCATACTCATTTCTGAGTGTATAGTTGTGGTGGTGGAGCCTTCTTTTGAATCGATAGGCTTGTTATGACAAGAGGTCGTGGATTCTTCGACGGGATATATGAATGGATTAATAGAAGCCACTTACACAACAGCCATTCGCGAGTCCTGCGCGGGGAGGGCCGCTCAGCAGAGGAAAATAGAAAGAGAAGGTAATGCAGAGGAAGGAGTAGGGGTTGAGTTGGAAAAGAAGAAGAAGGCGAATTAGGAGTTAGAAGAGAAGAAGAAGGAGAAGGAGAAATTTGGAGTTAGAAGAGAACAAGTAGACGGCGAATTAGGAGTTGGACGAGAAGAAGAATCAGGAGTTAGACGAGAAGAAGAATCAGGAGTTAGACGAGAAGAAGAATCAGGAGTTAGACGAGAAGAAGAATCAGGAGTTAGACGAGAAGAAGAATCAGGAGTTAGACGAGAAGAAGAATCAGGAGTTAGACGAGAAGAAGAATCAGGAGTTAGACGAGAAGAATAAGAATCAGGAGTTAGACGAGAAGAATAAGAATCAGGAGTTAGACGAGAAGAATAAGAATCAGGAGTTAGACGAGAAGAATAAGAATCAGGAGTTAGAAGGGAAGAAGAATAAGAATCAGGAGTTAGAAGGGAAGAAGAATAAGAATCAGGAGTTAGAAGAGAAGAAGAATAAGAATCAGGAGTTAGAAGAGAAGAAGAAAAAGAATCAGGAGTTAGAAGAGAAGAAGAATAAAAATCAGGAGTTAGAAGAGAAGAAGAATAAGAATCAGAAGTTAGAAGAGAAGAAGAATAAGAATCAGGAGTTAGAAGAGAAGAAGAAAAAGAATCAGGAGTTAGAAGAGAAGAAGAATAAGAATCAGGAGTTAGAAGAGAAGAAGAATAAGAATCAGGAGTTAGAAGAGAAGAAGAATAAGAATCAGGAGTTAGAAGAGAAGAAGAATAAGAATCAGGAGTTAGAAGAGAAGAAGAATAAGAATCAGGAGTTAGAAGAGAAGAAGAATCAGAAGTTAGAAGAGAAGAAGAATCAGAAGTTAGAAGAGAAGAAGAATCAGAAGTTAGAAGAGAAGAAGAATCAGAAGTTAGAAGAGAAGAAGAATCAGAAGTTAGAAGAGAAGAAGAATCAGAAGTTAGAAGAGAAGAAGAATCAGAAGTTAGAAGAGAAGAAGAATCAGAAGTTAGAAGAGAAGAAGAATCAGAAGTTAGAAGAGAAGAAGAATCAGAAGTTAGAAGAGAAGAAGAATCAGAAGTTAGAAGAGAAGAAGAATCAGAAGTTAGAAGAGAAGAAGAATCAGAAGTTAGAAGAGAAGAAGAATCAGAAGTTAGAAGAGAAGAAGAATCAGAAGTTAGAAGAGAAGAAGAATCAGAAGTTAGAAGAGAAGAAGAAGAAGAATCAGGAGCTAGAAGAGAAGGTGAATTAGGCCTCAGAAGAAGAATGATGATGAAAAACGAAAAGCCCTTGAGACCAATGGCGAAAACGACGTCAGCAGCAGTGGTAAGCGCGTGAGATGGCCCCCTGGGCGGGAGGGTGGGAGGGAGGGAGGAGGGACCGTGAACTTGGCCCCGTGCGTCCACGCGCCGCGCCGCGCCGAACCGCGCCACTCACTCAGCGCCGGTGCGCCGCCCCGCTCCCCGCCAGCACGCGCGCCGCCGGCGCGGCCTTGGCGAGGCCGGTGCCGCCCCACGCGTGCTTCTACGCTTTCCTTCTTTGCCCTGCTTCTCCTTATCCTTCACTTGTTTTTCTCATCCCTTTTTATTTTTCGCTTCATCCTTCTTTCTTTTCACCTCTTCATGCTCCTCCTCCTTCTGCTCTTTCCCCTTCCCATTTTCCCTCGTCTTCTCCATTTTCTTCTTCGCACGTCCATTTTCCTTCTTCTATCTCTCCCTTTCTTCTTTCTCCTCCACCTCCCTTTCCTTCTCCTTCTTTATCCTTCTCTTTCTTCTTATCGTTTCCCTTCCTTCCACTTCCTTCTTCCTCTTCTGCTTCTCCTTTCTCTCCTCCTCCTCCTCCTTCTTGTCACCTACATACGTGTTTTCATTCTCCCCCGCAAGATGAGTCTGGCAAAAACCGAATAGCGAGAAGCCAATTTGTCCTTGACCTGATGGGATCTTGCTTACTTAAGGGACTCAGAACTGTTGCTATTTGTACAATACTCGCATTATCTCCTTTGAATGAGTGCTTCTATCATTCACTTATAAATTTTGTTGTAACTGAACTTGGAACATGAAATGTAGGGGACATGTTAGTTTTGAGAAATCTTTTACATCTGAATATCGAATCAAATTATCATCGCAGCAAGTGCAGTTTGAAAACTAGGTGAGTTTGCAAAGGTTTTTGCAACCTTTTATTTTACATTCGTTTCTTCGCTTACTACCGATGATTTATATCTTCAAAATAACCAAAAAGTACGAAACAATTCTTCATAAGTACGGAAAAGTAAATCTTAATAATAAGTCGAAGACTAACAATAAATGTTGTGTTGAATCGTTCAGAAAGGGAAGACCCTTCAAAAAGGATAAAACCGTAAATTTTTGTTCCAGATCTAAAATTGATGCAATGCTAAGCTCTTTTTACATTTCCACCAACTAAAGGCGTTTTTTGTTGTCATTTTTGTTGTTTTTATTTTTAATTTTTCTGTTTTGTCACTCCTTCATTTTTCTTTCCTTTCCGTTATTAAATAACGTAAACAGGTACCTTTCCGTTATTAAATAAGATGAAATAGATTTTTCCTACAAGTGTTCAGCCAGTATCTCATCTTCAGTCGGCCATTAGTCGAGTACGCAAACTTACTGACCGTAATGTCAAATTCATGCTTAGGAGAAAGTGTGCAGTAATCGTAACTGATAAGCGGCGTACAAGGTTCGCACTCGACTTCGATAACAGGTGTATTTGCAGTATTGCGAATTTTCCCGCGAGTCCTTATCGCTCTCCTGCTTTGTTTTGCCCGGCGCCCGCGGGACAGCGCGTGTGCGAGTGGCGCTGTGACGCGCAAACGTCATCGACGGCGTCGGCGGAGGCGGAGGTGTATGCGGACGGACTCGATAAAAAAAGTTTTCCGCTCCTCGTGCAGCCGGTGGCCTTGGCGCCTCGGTGCAGCGTGGACATGCAACTCGCTCCGCGAAGTGCACTCGGCTAGAGCGGCCTTTGCCCGCCCGCGGCGCTCGCGGCCCCCGCCCCCGCCCCCGCCCCGCACCTGTCTGCGCCGCCAGACGCTGCCGTGACGCCCCGCCCCCCCGCTTTGTTTGAGCTTCGCGGAAAACGCGGCAGTCTCTTTCGCTTCTACCCGCTGAGACGATTCAAGGCAGTTGGTTCCGCTGCAGTTTCTCTCACCGGGAGGTTCTAGGTTTCTATTCCCGACGGTGTCCATCTTTCGAAATAAGCTAGATACGATGTCGAATTTGCCGCCCCCTGGATGCGATTTTCGATTGATTGATTGATTGATTGATGATTCCGGGCACGTCAACAGATCATCACTCACCTAAGTGTAGTGCATGTTTTTCTCGAGCGGAGGCGGTGATCTGCCCCTGGTAATGGATGGTGAGATCCGGCGCCAACCTTATTGTCGTCTAGTGAGGTTTTTTCCAACCTGGTATGTCCCACCAGCGGGCCACCGCCTCGGCCGGGCAAACTCTAAGCTCCCAACCGGTCTCCCTGCATCTGGGGTAGTGTAGTGCATGTTAGTGTATGTGTACGTGAGGGGTGAGGATAAGTCAAAGAGGAGGAACGACACATTGCGCGCGGTCCCTGGCCCTTTCGCTAGCGTGCCGCTCCGGCATAGAATTCTCCTCCAGACAGACAGCAACATTCGACCTAGCTATCAAGCGAGAGCCTAAAATCCTGCCACCATCGGGACTCGAACCTAGGACCTCCCGATTAGAGGCAATGCGATAACATCATTTGATCCACTCCCTGGAGAATTCCAGTGGTCAGCTGCTCCGATCGGTAGTTTTTCTTTGTTTTTCCGATTAACGCCAGCCTAATGCCGGAGTTATACCTATCAAACGGGCCACGGACGGCACGCAATGTTTCCTTCCTCTTCCTTGTCCGAATTTACACACACGTACATTTACAAGCGCTGCATATGTCTGGAGGCCTGTCGGGAGCTTAGAGCGTGCCAGCTAGGGCGTAGTTCCACTCGCGAGAAATACCTGTTCGGGGAAATCTCCCGCGGACGTGTAGGTTGGCGCCGGATCTCACCGTCTGGCGGGGGGGGGGAGAACAATTCCCTTTTCTCTGATGAGAAAGTGCATTACACCCTTGGGACTAATGACCGTACCAATTGACGCACCAGGGTACACGAAATCATCGGCAATCAATTAACCGATGAATACTATGCAATTGCTAAACAGTACACTAATAAACGGGTCACGGATGGCGCGCGATGTTTCCGTATTTATCCTCGTTGCTTCCTTTCCCCTTACGCGCGCACAAACGCACACACACACAGACTCACACACACAGACTCACACACACAGACTCACACACACAGACTCACACACACAGACTCACACACACAGACACACACACAGACACACACACAGACACACACACAGACACACACACAGACACACACACAGACACACACACAGACACACACACAGACACACACACAGACACACACACAGACACACAAACTCACACGCACACACACAGACACACACAGACACACACACAGACACACACAGACACACACACACAGACTCACACACACAGACACACACACAGACACACACACACAGACACACACACAGACACACACACAGACACGCACACAGACAGACACGCACACAGACACACACACACAGACACACACACAGACACACACACACAGACACACACACACAGACACACACACACAGACACACACACAGACACACACACACAAACACACACACACAGACTCACACACACAGACACACACACAGACACTCACAGACACCCACACAGACACACACACAGACACACACACACAGACACACACACACAGACACAGACACACAGACTCACACACAGACACACACACAGACACACACAGACACACACACAGACACACACACAGACACACACACACACAAACACACACACACAGACTCGCACATACAGACTCACACACACAGACTCACACACACAGACACACACACAGACACCCACACAGACACCCACACAGACACCCACACAGACACCCACACAGACACCCACACAGACACCCACACAGACACCCACACAGACACACACACAGACACACACACAGACACACACACAAACACACACACAGACACACACACTGACACACACAGACACACACACAGTCACACACACAGACACACACACAGACTCACACACACACACATACACAGACACACACACAGACTCACACACATACACACACACATACACACACAGACTCACACACACACACAGACACACACAGACACACACACAGACACACACACAGACACACACACACACAGACACACACAGACACACACACACACACACACAGACTCACACACACACACATACACACACACATACACACACATACACACAGACTCACACACACACACATACACACACAGACTCACACACACACACAGACACATACACAGACACACTTACAGACACACACACACACATACACAAGCTTACACTTGCATGTATTACACTACCATACTCTCTGGAAACAGTGAGGTACTCGGAGCTTTTCGCAGCGGGTGTCCTGCCTCTTTGACGGAGACATCTAGTTGGGAGAAATCCCGAAACGCAACCAACGAGTAGATGCCCGGGAGACGGCGCGTTCTAGGCACAAGTGCCAACGTTTCGGCCGTCATTCTGCGACCTTCCTCAGGACGAAATGCCGCGAAATACTTTCGTCAGGCGGAAATAGGAATTTCGCCCTGAGGAAAGTCACGGAATTGCGACCGAAACGTCGGCACCTGTGTCAAGGATGTGGCGTCTCCCCGGCCGGAGCCAAGTACACATTGACTCCGGTCACGAAAGCATTCGTTCTCAACGTGTAGGCTGTTGATGGATCGCATGTCCCAGCGAAGGATGAACCCCGCTACCTCCCGGGTTATATCAAGTCCTACACTCAGGGGCCTAATGATCTTGGCTGTTGACACGTCACGATTGAGAAAATCAATCCATAGTTCGCGACTCACCTGCGTCCGACCGCTGCACTTGGCTGCCGGCTCTTACCCTGACCTCCCCCGATATTTACTACTTTCACCTCTCTCATCCTCTTCATCTCACGCTCCTCACCCTTCCCTCTCCCAGCCTACCCTTTCCCAGCCTCCCTTTTTCTAATCCCCCGCCTTATGTTATTCACTACCCCTCCCGTTTCCATCTTCATCCTCTCCCCATGTTCGTTTCCATCTTTCCCATCACTCTCCGCTTTGTCTTCTCTCATCATCAAACTCCCATTTATCTTTTCTCCCTCTCAGCGGGCCCCTTCCGACACTGCACCACGTCATCACCCGAACTGCCCGTCCCAAGATTCTGCAATGTGTCTACTCATCCTTTCCATTGCATTCCCTACCGGCTCTTTTTTTAATTTTTATTTTTCCTGAAGATAGGTACATAGATTGTTATTTAAACTTTACACATGTAGTTTTGATGCTTACTCACTAACTTATTCTAAGCTTACATACTATACATGGGGAGGTGTCCCATTATGGGTCCTCTAATCTGGTTCTATGTCGGAGAATTTGATTCGGAAAACATGGAATGGGTATTTATTTTGGATTCTGGTTCTATGGATTGGGTTTTTGCGAGTCTGAATTCTGAGAGTGCTGGAATTTGATGGATGTTATAGTAGAAATTTGTAGCAAGGTGACTATGTGAGACATAGAATTACTATGTGAGACATAGAATTTATCCATTACGTGCGTGAATGAAATATTCGAATCAAGAGATGATTAATTTTATACTACCTATTTTTGTTTATTTGCTCTGCGTACAATAATGAGTTGACATAATACAGTATATGTTTGAGTGCATTACTACTTTGGCTGAAGAAATTCAAGGCGGTCCATTTCAAAAATCAAATTTCTCTCGATATCCCTGCAATAAAAATAAATAGATTCTTGTGTCCCTCTAGCATACGATTATTTCAGTGAAATCGCCTCTCAGTATTTGTAATGAAGAATTAGAATATCGAGGGGATTGACGGTATCATCTCAGGTAAGCATGGTGTAATATTTTACTGAAAATCGATTAAAATTGAAGGAGAACCATAGCGTCTACAAGGCCTATGAATGTGTCATTCATTTCGTTAGTTCTTCGAGATCTCTGTAAAATAATGCATTATTTATCTGATTGATTTATTGCTGAATGCATTAGCGTAAGTTTCCGAGTTTGCCACTGAAATTTCGTAGAGTGGGAAGATCGTGACTTCGAGTGATGACATTGGTGGATATCTGGCTCGAACTAAGTAATTGTATCCATGTCTGCTTTTGTCTGGATGAGAATTCTAGAAACAGAACCCATCAGTCGTTTCTGTCGCTTCCTCCCATCAATTCTCTGTTGATGCCAGAACGGATCTGCAATAATGAGTCACGGATCGCACGCGATCTTTCTTTCACTGACTTGTTTTCACTCTCACAGTTAGGGAATTATTTGAGCCACAATTCCCATGTGGCCAATCCTCCATGATCGCGAACAACTGATCGTTCTGCGAATTCATTGATGTGTGAAGCATCTAATAAAAATGTATTAACTGCATTTTAGTTTACAGCAAGAACGTGTTAACTGTTATATAGAAGTTCACTGCCACCTCCCGCTATAAAAAATGCACTACACTTACGGAACTAGTTACCTCAGCCGTCCGAAAACATTAAACAAGGCAACTTGAAAAAACGAACTGTTTTCCGAAACTGCATATGTGTGGCTTATGCACCTCTTACTCAGCGCTTCATTTGTTTTGTTTGCCATGTTTCGCTAAGGAGATGAGCAGACATTGGATGCTCGCGCCAGAACTTGTGTTATACGCAATTGAAGACACCGTCTCTCTCCCCTGCGCCATTGCCACTCGCGGATGATAATTAGGATGTACAGTCCCCTGAAAACTGTCGCGTCATGTGGACATTTACATTACGGATTGAGCTGCGCGAACAAGCATTTGTCTGTAGCCAAATGTATTGTTTGTTTCTTTACTCCGCCACCAAAATGACGTAGTTCTGAAGAAACTGCGTTCCGGTGTATAAACAGTGCACAAGGTACATAATTTATGTTAGTATATTTCGTCAATGTAAAGAAAAAAGTTGTTTAAATGCGTGCGCCAAATACAAAATTAGCGAGTGTTGGAGAAAAAGTTAAAAGTACTAAATCTTTTGTCCGAATACGCAAACTTCAGACACAAACACGGAACCTTTTTTTATTTGTCGTTCACGTAGGATGAGGGCAGTTACGTAATGCTACAGAAAATCAATGTTGAATTATAGTACGTTTTGGGAGTTACTGCTACAGAAGTAGTATTTTTAGTCCCGTCGTCCTTTTGCCTCCGTCGGTAAACAATTCTGACGCTTAAACTCAACCTAGGATTTTATCCAAATTGAAAATTTTAATGAAATGCTACTGAAGAAATTCTTATTATAATCTTAAATATTCATTGGGTTTATATATTATAGCACTTATAAAGCTTGCAATTTTCTGTGTAGTACTTAAAAAAAGTTGCGTCATAAACGAACATATTGGTTTGGTTCAATATCTGCATTTTCGAAATATTCTTTAAATATATATTTCTTCTATTCAAGAAAACAAGATTCTTGTATGTACGCAGTATATTTCTGCCCTGAAATTGTCATAGGGTAATTAGGGTATAATTGATTCGCACTTGTAACTAAATTACCCAGTAAGAAAGCAAACATGTTTATCTCGGTTACCGAGATATCCATAGTCTAGTTCACATAAGTACTGTTGGTAAACCAAGTTTGCATTTCTTATCAGATAACTAGGCGAGGGTCAAGCATCTAGAAAAATATTGTTTGTAAACGCCTATTTCTGTACGATTCGTTTTTCTCTGTCATCACACGATTAAAGAAAACTTTAATAAGCCCAAGTGAGTACGCACGGAGAATTTTTTTCTATAATGTAAGACCAAAATATTTCTCATCACGGAAAATACATATTGCAACATTGCTCGAGAAATAAAATATCGGTAACTGTTCAGTCATATTTCATTAAATATAAACATGATGTCCTTAACAGAATAGACGTCTTTTATTTCATCCGACGTGTACCGTAAAGAAAGGAAGCGAAGGTTGTCCTCTGCGAATGTGAAGATTAGAACCTTTGCTGAACACTGCAATCTGTATTAAATCTAAACCATTTGTTCACTGTACTACTGCCTATTTTCCTGAATTTTCATTTATGAAGTCTAGGAGGGTAATTATGTTCTTCAAATCTGATTTCAGTGGTGTAATAGTAAAGTAGTTACTGCATGTCAACTGAGAGATAGAGTAATAAAATACGCAAAAATAAATTGATTGGGGAGGAAGAAACTTCAACTTGTAAAATTCCAGAGCGTATTTGAATTTAAGATGATCATTACTAGAAAAATAAAATCAGTTTCACTTAAACGTTAAATTTAACAATGTACATTGTACCTTGAAATGGTAATTTTGAATTAGGTTAGAGCACATTTACTACAAGACTGCTGCTGCTCATATTTTTCAATCATTAGAAATTGATGTGGAGAGTAATGCCTGAGAGATATTGCTTGAGGAGACACTATTTGATGGACTACCCTTCTGTAGGCAACAAATCTTCAATCTACTGCGACGTTACGCTGAACTTCATCGCTTTGTCAGCGGTGCGCAGTCTCACGGTCATCCAAGCACTGCTTGAATTGGGTGGCATTTATTATCAGGGATGCTTTGCTTGGGATATAAGAATTGACTTGGCTTTTGGGGGAATTAATTGATTAGTGATTCTGGGCGTGCCAACAGCTAAAGTTTTTGGTCCCGTAAGTGTGGTGCACGTTTCTTGTCGGGAGATGACTGATCGTTCTCACCGGATGACGATACCCAGCCCCGGCCGACACGTCTGCAAGCGGGTCTACACGTCTCCAACTAGGTGCCTCGCACCAGCGGGCCTCCCGATTGGTCTTCCGACATGTGTGATAGTTTAGTGCAGAGGTGCACAAGCGCCCTCTTTGAGCCTCTTCTTGGGGCGCCGGGAAGCCCGCGCCCCGCGCCCCACGGCGTCCCACGAGAACCAGGAACGTTGGCATAACAACACACGGCCGAGCTGTCTCTTCACTTCATTGATCAGAATCGTCGGTTCAAGGTTAAGTGCGAGCACGAATTTTTATTCACCTAGAGAAATGGAGCAACAACGTGTCTCGTATGTCAAAGATGGTGTCGGAGAAAAAAGTAAGAGCAAAAAGTGAAATAAACATTTAAACAAGTATGGTCGAGTGTATTACAATCAGATATTTCTGAACTAAATTTTTTGAAGTGTGTATTATTATTAACAATGAGAAATGGTTAAATTTTCTGTTCTTGCAATTTATATTACAAATATTTTCAAAATCGGTTGCAACAGTAAAGAGTGACCGTGAAATGCGTGGAAGTTGTCGAGCAATTAATTCTCAAATAATAGTATACAAAACCTCCCCTGTCCAGAAACTACAGCCGCTATTTCAAGTTTTAGTTCAACATAATTCAACGCATTTCCGTCTTAAGAGCCGCAGGGCTTTCCTCCCACCGAGGGCTCGGGCAGCGGCAGCTTGCCCCAAAAGTGAGTCTTTCACTGGAAGCCGGTGGGGCGCGGAAGGGCTGCCACGGCCGTGGTGGCGCGCGTTGCTGAGGCCCTTGTGCAAGCCTGTAGTGAACGTAAGTAAGAAGTGAGGACAGGACAAAAAAGGGAAGGAAAGATCGCGCGCGGTCCGTGGTCCGTTTGTTAGGATGCTGCTCCGGCATTCGGCTGGCGTTTATTGCAGCAACCACGGGAAACTACCGATCAGATCAGCCGGCCGCTAGAATTATCCTCCAGACAACGATTGAATTCGACCTAGCAATGAAGCTACTGTGTAGAAACATCTACCACCGTCTGAACTCCAACCCTAGGACCTTCCGGTCAGAGGAACTGAAGTGACAGTAATCGATGCCCTGAGCTACCTAAGCCACAGGAGAAATTAACGTCACACATTTTTTAATAAGCATATTTATTTTTCCGCGAGGCGCGCTGTCCACAATCTTGAGAATTTCGCGTTAAATTACAATTTTCATTGTTTTTCGCCCCTAGAGGATGCAGTTCTGAGTGAATGGAGACTCAGAATTGAGGATAATGACCTGGCGTTGTTGCCCGTGTAGAGAAATCTCTCGTGGACGGCCGCGGTCGCTCCTTCGTCGCCCTCATGATTCCGACTTTAACTGACCCTTTAATGGTCACATTGTCTAGCGGATGATGACCTTTAGCCATTTAGTTTCTTTCGGAAGATGACGGTCAATTCTGTCTACAGCGTTGTTTTTTTTCTCGAAAACTTTGTATTGTGCTATTCCCGAGTACATATTTGTCTTCGTGAGCTATGCCGAAGGCTTAACGTACCTGCTTTACTCTTGAACTCACCATCTTCACCTAAGCTGCAAGGTTTTCCCGATCAGCGGTGCATTCGGCCCTTGATTACTCCCAGAGCTTGTTCTGCTCCACGCAGCATGGAAAGGCACTTGCACTCGATCTCTTCGGAAGCTAGATCTGTTGGATCAGTAAAGACCCCCCTTGCCCCGTTGAGATCAGTGGATTTTTCTTCGTAACATGTACCGGGGTTTCCTTTTTTACAAGTGAAATCTCTGAATATGACTAGGTCCGTTAGGCAATCGTGTCGTATTTTTCAAATTGGATATGGGTCATAAAACTCTTAGGTCGTGGCCCAGGCCTGGAGCGGACGTAGCAGATGCTCTGGAGTCATCCATTCTTTCAGGCGTTATAATTTTCTCTTATACTGCGTATATTGTCCATGTATACATACACGAGTATACACGAGAAAAAGTAAAAATTGATACAGAAAATGTAAAGAAAAGAAGGGGAAATAGGGAAAATGGGGTTTCAATGCCGTTTGTTCTCTCTCGTTCTCGTAAGTGAGAAATACCACATAAGACTACGGCATACGAAAAATCCTTGAATTGAGAGTTCGCTCGAGGAACAGAAAACTCTATATTCTCATAGCCTGAAACACTTGTTATAGGCATTCTGATAAATACTAACCTTTTAATGTTTGCTATTTTTCGGGTTCTGTCTTCCCAGATGTCAGCAATCAGATCATATTATAATGGATTTGTTGGTCTTTGCTGAACCCATTAACAAGAGCCTGCTCGCGCCGGGCACGCAGTCAGGGGAGGGGCTCGAGGGACTGAAGCCCTCCCCGAAATTATCTTTTTTTCATTCATTCATTATTTATTTATTAGTTTAAATTTATCCAAATATATCGACATGTACAGACAGACAGATTTACTTCAAATGAAGACATTCTTCCAAGTTTCCAGGTACTTCTTCCAAGCTTCGCTTCCATCCATGAAATGAACAAGTTGGAAATTTAGCTCCATACTTTCATATCAGAACATCACTCTCTGCAGTAAAAGCTGAGTATGAACTATGTTGTAAAATAGCTTTCACCATAGATGTTAATCTCGAGGTGCTGAAAGTCTTCGAGAACTGTGATCCAGTATATTTACTGCCAGTAACAACTGCTAGTGTGGAGAGGTCATTTTCTACAATGAAGAGAGTAAAAAGTTTTATACGTAATGTAATGCATAATCATGAACAGACTCAGTGCACTAGCCATTATTTCAATTCATAAAGATATCACTGTGGACAAAATGATTGACATTATGGCTGGAAAGAAGATCAGAAAATTGCTTTTGTAGTTGACGCCTCCTATAGTTTGGATTATTGGAATAGAAAATAATAAATTAAATATTTTGTTTAAACTTTCGAAATAATGTTATGTGGAAATAATATTTAAATATGTTTAAAATCATGTTGGTGTTTCATTTTTTAAGAGCATCTCTTTTAAACAAACCCGATAAAGATAAAATAATAATCCTCGTACTATTCATTTTTTTAAATTTTGGAAGCCCCTCCCGAGAAATAATCCTGGCTACGGCCCTGGCTTGCGCGACGCACATGACCTTTCTTGACAGGCATCCCAAGTTCATGGAATTTCTCGGAACAGATGTCCTTCTTACATTTTCATGCTTGAGAAATAATATTCCTTGATCACATCATTGCTATTCTAACTTTACGAACCTCCAGACACGCGAGAGCCTCCGTGTCAAACCAACTCCAAAGCTGGACAAAACGAAACTATTATTTTCTTATTGGTTGAGGGGCGTTGCCATGGCAGCAGGGGAGGCGCGCGTCAGCTTGGGCCGAGGCACTGACAATGCATTTGCAACATTGCAAACAGCACGGCCCGCTTCCCTTTCTGGGTCTGCGAATTTTGAACATTTTCACCAACAAGGTTTTGAGAGACTGAACACACCTGCCACTGAGAAATTCGCAAGCACTACCTTCTCTCGCTACGCCCGACTTACGGAGTTGGCGGAGCGAGTATCAGCGAAGCGGTAGTTGGTGCTTCCAATGTTCATTCCGAAAGTAAATGAGCTATAATGAAACAGAAAGCTCCTGTCAATATTTTGGAATAGACATATCTGCCGGTAAAATTGTGTACTTTTTCATCATTTCACGCCCAACTGACAAACATGTAGCCTCAAGAATTTAAAAAAATATGACCGAAACAAATCATGACCAACAAATCATGACCCGAGAATTATTTCAGTGTCATTTGTGTTGATTTATTTACGTACATTGATTTCGAGCACGTCAACTGCTGTAGTCGTAAGTCCCATTAGTGTAGTGCGCATTTTTGGAGGAGATGGCGGTGTTCGTCTTCTGCTGCATAGTAAGATTCGGCGCCGCCCCTACACGTCACCTTATGAGCGAATTTTCCCCTCAAGGCATCTCCCTCCGCGACGCACCGCCCCATACGGTACTAGCTCTAAGATCCCGACCGGTCTCCTGACATGTAAGGTGGTTGAGTGCTTATAAGTGTAAGAATTCGTGAAAAGGAGAGAGGATAGGTCAAGGAAGAGGAAGGATAGATCGTGCGCGCTCCGTGTCCCGTTTGTTAAGCTCCGGCTCGGGCATTCTTCCGGAACTGTTCGTATAAACCACAGAAAACTATCAGAATAACCGGCTACTAGAATTCTCCTCCAGACAACCAGTAATATACAGTTAGTAAAAGTCTTGTTTGTACAGTCCACAATTTGCTGTAAAATCGTTAATTTTAAGTGGAAAATTAATATTAATATAAAATATATTACAAGATAATTGAATAATTTCAGTTAAATAAAATGTGACTTTGTACACCTAGACGAAACGGCCTTGAATTTGAAGTTCACTAGCACATTTTGTTGTTTGGATACCTTCCTGACGGCTAGTTTCCGAGCGACTAAATGTGCTGGTGAATTTCAAATTCAAGGTCATTTCTTCTAGATGTACAAAGTTACATCTTATTTAACTGGGATTATTCAATTTTCTTGTAATATATTTTTCAGTAGTTAGAATTTTCCACTTAAAATGAATGTTCTTCGAGCAAATTATGGACTGTGCAAACGAGACTGTTACCAACTGTAGCGAGAGTGGAAACTCCGCCAACGTCGGGACTCGAACCTCAGGACCTCCAGTTCCCAAATCCGCGACAGCGACGGCCCTGAAGTAAACTCGACCTGCGTGGCGTGTGCGGCGCAGCGACGGTGAGCGGGGCGATACGCGAGGTGATGCGCGGCGGTGAGTCACGGCAGCGCGTGGGGGCGGAGGCGATGACCGCGCGAGGCAGGCGATGGCTGCGCGCTGCGCGTGGCGGCGCCGCTGCGCGTTGCAGGTGACGCGTCCATTCTCTCCTCCCACGCTGCCCCCGGCGGACCCCAAGGACGCCGGTTCGAGACCCGCCACAGCAGCCTTACGCACATGTTTTGCCATGTGGTTATTCCCCGATTAATAACAGTGTCATGCTAATTCAGTGTTGTCAAGGTCGATGCCTCGAGCGGGAGTCCGTGGCACGAGTGTAACGACGAAATCGCCCCTCCACGCAGTTCATCATCCTCCGCCACCAGAGGACGTCATCCCTATTGTAAAACGGCGGGGTTCCTAATAGTTCCCTTTGCCGACGCTAGTTGTCCAAAGTAACTCGCGGCATGCTACGGTGCCACGATGCGTGCCACAGCCACCAGTAGAAGACCTCGACACCACTGTACTAATTGATTGCCTGATCTCTTTGAGCTTACTTTTCGGTTCTGCCCCACTCTCTTCCAGCTGCTACCTAAGGACGCCTAAAAGACTTTTTTTTACATTTTCTCAATTTTTGTCCCTTAAGTGTGTTTTCGTGTCTACTGATGTTTTATTAGCTCGAACGTGCTAATCCAAATGGGAGCTTAAATCACAAAAAAGTATGTCGTAACGAAGCTTCCGACTGGATAACCGCGTTCAGGTAATCGAACGTCACAAGTTGCTGTAATTAAATCCGATTGGCTACTCGTTCTACCATCCAACTGAACATTATCCCATGCAACCCCGGGAAAGGGATGGCATACAGGTGCAAGCCTCTTTGCCTACGTAGAAAAATGCGTTTGGAACTCATCATTTGGGACTTAGGTGATGAAACTGTTACCGTATAGGTGTGCACAAGTTCGCGTGACCCCGACTGAAGCCCGGGGCGAAAAAAACCTCGAACACCTTCCTTCGAAGGAGAAGTTAAGCTGTCTGTCCCATGTTGTAGATTTACTACATTAAAAAAAGCAAACTCAAGCCTAAAAGAAAGCATCTGAGCTAAATTCTAATTCCCTATTTCGTGGCCCAAGTGATACCTTCTTTTGTTGCAGACAGAATTTCAGAACTCATGGCCTGAAACTGAGACGTAAATTAAGGCACCATTGAATTGAATTGAATTGAATCATTCTCATCACGAACTCAAATCATTTACTCCCTCTTGATAATCTTACCTGTCCCAGTGTTTGCAAAGGAAAACCACGATTGTCATCACCTCCCTAGGTAAGGAGGTAATGAAGGTGTACGAAAGCCTCGTCTCTTCCCGACATTTAAAATTGGAATGGAAAATAAATTCATTATTATTAAAGAAAGAAATAATTGCGCTCTAAAATAATCCTACGCTCTGAATTCAAAAGGAGCTGATCCTCAACAGAGGAAAAAACCCGTCGTAGGGGGGTGAGGGTAAACTATCACTGCGATCACCTGCCCAAGATAGGGAAGGACACAAAGGTGCAAGATCCCTTCTTCGCCTACCATGAGGTTTTGTACTCATCATCTACCTCTCCCACTCACTTGGGATACGCCCACCGGCAACGAAGTTTTTTGGCCGCCTTCTGATTTATCAAAATACAATGTTTTAATAAATAGTTGATTTGAAAACATTGTTAAGAAGAAAAAATATTATTATATGCTTTCTTTTAGGCTTGAGTTTGCTTTTTTTTAAATGTAGTAACTAATGTCGCTACAACTACTACTTAGCGTATGTTTCCTCATACTTGTGGCGATTACGTAAATTTATATAATTTATCCATCTCTTGCGAAACTCTTTTCGCCGCACTTCGTCAAGGCGAGCAAACTACAACAATCTTTTTCTATTATCTGAAATCCACATATAAAAATTGGCCTTATTGCTAAATATGTGTACAAAATTCTGTTCATCAAAGCTGAATCTATTAGACGCAGAAAATTGGCCTGTTAGACGCAGTAACTCACGTCCAAAGTAAAAGTCCTAACCTCTAATCGACACCCACCAAGTAGCTGCGCCGAAATGAAGAGAAGACTTCTGCTCAACAAGAGAACAAAGGGTGAAGGCGATCAAAAGCCGTTCCCGTGTTTAAGGGATCATTATTATTGGTCAGTTTTCGGCCATCGTGAATTGAATTGAATTGCCTTATTTTACGTGGCGAGACTCAGGCCATGAGGCCTGCTCTTCCGTCTGACCACGCAAATTTCGCTACGCTCCTTTCACCTAGCGGAGAAAGAAGGTATTATCTCGGGCGACGAAACAGGCGATTTGAATTTAGCTCAGAGGCGTCATTTAGGCTTGAGGATCTTCTACATGCAAGTAAATCTACTAACATGGGCCAGCCGGCTTTACTTCCCCTCCGCGGAAGGCGTACGAAGGATTTTTTCGCCCGTAAAAATCCACGGCTTCTATCGGGATTGAACCCGCGAACTTGGGTATGACAGTCCGGCACGCTAACCGTCACACCATCGAATCCGCAAATCGCTCCGTGAATCCGTGAATCGCTCAATGCTCCCTCCCTTTACTAAATTTACCCTTATCTCGCTTGCCCTGGAAAGACCTGAGTGTGCTGCGCGAGAGCAAATGCCAGGCTCGGACCGCTACGCGTTGGGGCTGTAGCGCCGCCCCGTCGTCGCATCGGTGAGGGAAGAGAAATGACCTCGAGCGTTCTCGCGGTGCGTCGGGGAGGGCGACGGTCGGCCGCGACGGGTTGCGCAACAGCCGCCCTCCGGCTGCATCGGGCGTCGACGCCGGCGCCTCGGCTGCACGCGCGCACATACACACGCGCGCACACACGCGCGCGCGCGCATCCGCCACTTCTGCCTGTGCAGCGAAGCGAGCGCTCGGGCGGCAACGATTTGAAACGGCCTCTGAAGCACCTCGAGGCTCCTGCTGACCCTGACTGACAGGCCTGGCCGCAGGGTGCCAATGCTTGGGTGCAATTATCTCAATAGAACTTGCTTTCCATGACCGTTTTAACCCGCTCCTTCCTTCCACACGTTTTTGTTTTTGTATGTTGACGTTTTATGGACATCGGAACGGTGCCCCCCCCCAAAAAAAACAAAGTTTTACTACCTCTGTGTTCTGTGAGTAACTTGTTTCATTTTTTAATGTGTGTCCGCATGATGGGTTTAGTATTAATTTGTATAAACTTGGGGTTGTAAATTGCACTGGTAACGTCGTGCTACAATATTTAATAAAATGAAACCAATATCCACTAATAACTTGTTTTGTTTATTGAACCCCTCAAGACATTAATATTTTCCATCTAAAAAATCGTATATCAGAAATCACTCAAAATATACATAGGAGTTGCGGAATTCACCATAATGATCGTAATAGAATACCTCGAAACAACTCATGATGTACGGATTATGACGATTATCCCGGATATCTTGACCACGAGAAAGTAAAAAAAGGTAAAATAGTGTAACTGGAGAACTGCTGGATCGGAATAAATGTTACAAACTAAGAAATGTACAGGGTCGAAGCATATTTTGACGATGAAAATGTGATAGTAAATCCATATCAAAACGAAGTTACGCATATGACATTTTTGATTGAGCGCATTTTGATCTGGTCGATGGGCAATTCATAATAAAAACAAACTAGTAATAAAACAGCACATACTTTCTTGCCTGTATGTTCTCGCAAAATTACGGGAAAAGAATTCAAATTTTCGAAAAATTATACATGACCTTATTTCAAAATCTATCTTTAAGGAACAGATTTCATTCAGGGAAAAGAACTCTTTAAAATTTTAGTTGTAGAAGATTCCGAACATTTTTTGAATTTTGCAATTTTCGAAAAATCAGAGTTTTTAATAAACGTGACACCTGTATCATTCTCATAAACGTCCTTCACACTGTCCCACGAAACAAACTAATCAAAAACGATGGAGCAATTTCTTTGGTATTTTTGAAAACTTTCTCAGAGGTTTCGTGTAAAGTACCACCCAAAATCAAAATATCGGTTTCAAGTTCAAGGAGCCGCGACATCATCCAGATCGATTGGGGAATATCCAATTTTGGAGAAAATCGGCTGAACGGTTTTGCCGTTAGCGTCGTTCTCAGATGGACGTTCTGCCGTCAATCGATTTTTCGGTGTGAAGGACCCACAAAACGTGAATTCTGGCCACACCACATGTTAGAGTTTTTTTTTTCTAAATTTATCAACTGCATTTATCAACTTTTTCGTTACCAGGGTCCTGTAATAAGAGTTTTTCTACCGAAAATTCGTCTGTTGTTCGCGCAGCATTACATATACTGCGATTTTTGTAGGAAGAGCTCTCAAGGCCACTCAAATCCCATCTTCGCGATGGAATATGTCACGGCATTTCGTGTCATTCACAGTCGTTCCGCTAGATTTCGCACGATCGCGACCGTATGAAGCAGTGCTTGCGATCATGCGACTTCTACCGGCAAGACCGAGAAAAGACGCCAAATGCCGTGACATATTCCATCACGAAGATGGGATTTGAGTTATCTTGAGAGCTCTTCCTACAAAAATCGCAGTATAACTCTCTCTCCACCGCATAAGCGGCAGCGAGAAAGTAAAACCTCAACATTGCCATTGCCCGTGGACAGGTCGTGTGCTGAGAGTTTGCTTTTCCCGCCAAACATCAGAGCACGACGAGTTCCCCACCGACGAGGAGCGCCGTATCAAAAGTCACGTGTAACTTCGTTTTAATGATATTTTCTCCCCGCATGTTCATGGGCAATAGTTATCAAATTTGACAGCCCTACGTGCCTTAATAGTTTGTAAGATTTACATTGAACCACCAAACTCTGAACCCAACCAGAAAAGAGGCCCCTTCGACATGTTCCCCTTTGGTGATTTTACAGAACATAGGCTTGCAAGTCGTATTTTTAAATATATTTTATCATAAAATCGCATTTCGATTTGTAGGTAAATATTTGTACTTTCACTCTTTTAGTTTGAAACATGAGTGTCCACAGGCGCATGTTGGCTTTTAAAAACGATCACCGGAATTTTCGCAGCATCGCTGTTTTTGTTGTATGCAAATCGTTTCGTTATCAGTGCATTACTACCATCACCCATATACGTTTCGACCGATCGGTTGCTCTGATCGGTAGTTCTTCGTGGTTTCGCCGATCAACACCAGGTGAATGTCAGAGCAGTACCCTGACAAACCGCCCGCGATCTATCCTCTCTTCCTTGTCCTATCCTCCCCCCTTACTTACATACACTTATATTTACATCGACTACACTACCACCCGTGTCGGGAGACCAGTCAGGAGCATATCAATTGTTTCGACTGAGACGGTGTCCCCTGGTGAAAGATACCTGATGGGGAAAAACCCCACAAACCGATGGGTAGGTCAGCGCCAGATCTCGTCATTGAGAGGGGGAAGATCAAAACGAAACCGCCACTTCCCGCGATAATAACATGCACAAAACTTACGGGACTAAATACCTTTGGCAGTTGATGCCCCCTGAATCACTAATCAATCAACAAATACATGTAATTCCGTTCGAATCTGGAAATCAATATTTTTCAGCAGTACATAACATGATGTATTCTGCATGGTCGTGAAATTGAAACTGACGAACGCGAAAGTCTCAAAATTTTCGCGGAAAAATCTATACAAGGGCGATGAGAACCCATTCCTCATCTTTACTGAAACGTAACGCTCTTGTAATCGTATGTTCGTAATGTGCGCGGTTAAATGTTTTATCAGCAACAGAGCACGTTTCGATGCGTAAGTGAATCTTTGTACTTTCGCTCTTGACGTTGGCAACATGTTTACCCACAGCCGCCTGGTGGGCTAATTTTCGCGGCGGCGGCGGGCGTCCGGATTTTTATTGTCTAATCGCTGGGCTCGCAGCGAGGCCGTGAGTCAGGGGCCCGGCGCGGGTGGCGCAGGGTCTGCGGGTGGCACGCGACCCGCGCGATAGCATGGGGCGCCACGTGCCTCGGCGCCGCTCTCACGCGGAATGCGCTCCCAGCGCGGCGGTGGAATGGAAGGCGGCTGCATTTAGTAATAGAACCGTACGAAATTGGAACAAATTACCTGCAGCAGTGCTAGAGACTTTCCCTCAGAATGTAAAAAGTTTTAAAATTAGATTAAATAAATTGTAATTTTTTTTGAATAGGTTAATATTAATTTTTTTTTGTATTATTCTTGTATTTTATATTAAGGTTAGCTTTAGCATAGGGTTAATACATTAATTTTATAAAATTGTTTTAGATTTTATAAAATTGTTTTAGATTTATAAAATGGTCGCACTGTAGTAGGAATAAGCCGAAAATTTTGAAACTTTTGAAATTTACGAATATTCAGAGTTAACCGTAAAAAAACGGATATATTCCATCGTTATAAGTGTATTTTACTCTATTCTTTCGAAAATTGAAAGAAAAAATTTGGAGCCGTTTTTGAGTAAATTTTGAAAATGTCCCTGGGGCTACTTGCAACGTACCCTCATATTTACAGAATGTTTTTCAAAATTGAAAACCTTCTAATCGAGCCAGATCGACTGGGGAATATGCATTTTGGAAAAAATCCTACGTATGGTTTTAAGCGCTAAGTGGTGTTCCTAGACGGACACACGCTTTTTTGGTATCAACGACCCACAATTTCTGAAATCTGACTACATAGGATGTTAGAGTGAGTAATTTACTACATATTAGAAAAGTATGTATCTAATTTTTCTGTATCAGGACCCCACAATACGAGTCTTTTTGTTGAAAAATCGCTTCTTCTTTTCCCGCAGCTTTACATGACTGTATACGACGTATATTACTCCACATACGAGAACGTAACTAGTGGTGCTACAGAATGGCAGACTTTCTCGAAAACTGACGACGAAGACGACGAAGTTCCTCGAAAACTCAACAGTTTTCTGTGAAAATGAGCTCAAAATTCCACATTTTTGGAATTGCTCCAACGCCATTTTCTCAAAAAATTGCTCCATTTTTTATTTTTTTCAACTTTTCGCTAATTGCGCTGTTTAATATGACATATTGTTCATTTTGAGGTATTCTTTTATTTTTTCAAAAATTACACAAATGTATTTTTCAAATATCTATTTTCTATTTTCTTTGTTCTGAGCTAACTATTCGGGCTTGCCACGTACTCTTGCCAGCTGCCACAGCTACCATCTATCGCCACTCAAAGTACTTTTTTTTCTCAATTTTTCGGTTTCCTTATTGTAGAACCGAAATATTACTTTCAAAATATTAAAGAAGAGTCGCACCTCGTCATAAATGGCAATTTTCATGTTGGAAAAATGGAAAAATGTTGTGCCGTTGTTATGAAAATGGCATTTAAGCGTTACCTGTAAATACGAAATGTATTATTTTTCTCAGAAAATTTTAATTTTCAAAAAAATTCAACAAAAAGTTATTTGAAACATGCACCAATGGTTGCAAACTGCTGGAAATGTGTATATTAACAGCGCAAAAGATATTTGAAAAAATACATTTGTGTAATTTTTGAAAAAATAAAAGAATACCTCAAAATGAACAATATGTCATATTAAACAGCGCAATTAGCGAAAAGTTGATAAAAAGAAAAAATAAAGCAATTTTTTGAGAAATGGCGTTGGAGCAATTCCAAAAATGTGGAATTTTGAGCTCATTTTCACAGAAAACTGTTGAATTTTCGAGGAACTTCGTCGTCTTCGTCGTTAGTTTTCGAGAAAAATCGTAATTTAAATCTATATATTTAAAAGTCTTGGCAGTTCACTCGTCTTGGCGTTTGAAAACAATCGAATGAGATCACTTACGCAACGAGAATTTGGGACACAACAGTATTAAGAGGAATATTGAATTACCCTAACCGAAATATTATTTACGAAAAAGCTAAAAGTACTTCATTGTTTCTAAAGAACTTCATGACTTGCATCTGTACGCTGTCTGGAACATCTACAAAAGAATTTAAGGAAAGTTTTAAAATTTTTGGTAATGTTTCCTCTTAAAATCTCTGTAAAAGTGTTAGTAATAATTTATAATATTAGTGGGGGCGTTAACAACTTCACGTCGTCCAGTTTAATGTTGGCCCAACTTATGTGAAATAAATTCATCGAAATGACGTTAGTTGATGTAAACGTTTTGTGGGTAAGCGTATGTATTGCTGCAAGACAATAAATTCATTGTTTTGCATTCCGTCAATATCATCTGCATCAAGCGTAAGTGGCTACCCTAGCAAAATTAAGTAAGAGCTTAAAAATTTAACTATTTAATAACCGCAAAAATAATGTTTACCAAACGGGTGTGCTAAAGTATTGAAGTTTTCTAGAAATTGTTAACTTGTTATGATAATATATTATAAAATGTGATGTTAATGTAATTACAATTATGGAGAGCAATATGTAATAAATTGTCATGCAATATAATCTGTAATGTAACCCATTGGTGTTTACTACTTACTTGTTGTCGTCGATGATCGTTGTTAAAAAGCGAACTTAATTTTTTTTTGCCATTTACGTTGTTGTTTGTTTGTTTTTTCAATAAAAACGTGGTTAAGCCAGCGTAATACCCAGGTAAAATTGACAGAACATTGAAAACATAATTCTAGTTCTCTGTTTTTAATTGAATGTTAGTGTTGGCAAAATAAAAATATTGCCGAGGTAACAAAGCAAGTAAATTACTCTGTACCTAGGCACTAATTGGAGAAAAAGTTGGTCGAAAATATGCCTTGCCTACCTCAGGCTACGGAGGCCGAGAAGCCAAAGAAAAAATTGCAGGTTTGCCACGCGGAGAGGGAGAATTCTCCGCGGTTAAGTAGGCACTGCACTAGTGGAAGGCACCTAATTAGTCTCGTAAGCTCGCAGTGGATAGAGGATGTCGAGATTGGGATACGGCTAGAGTGGAAATGCTACAGCAGCAGACTAAAATGGGGGCAGAAAAAATTTAAAAAAATAAATTATACACAAGCTAGTTAACGAAAAGAAAGGGTAAAAGTACAAGACGATGAAATTTTGAAGAAACTGTGAGTGGAAAAACTCGGAGAAATGGCTTTTCGTGTCGAAATATGCGTGTGACTATACACTAGTGGAAGAATGTGGTAACGCGATATATCTAATCACAATATCTGAGAACGAACACTGCGTCTCCTCAGAAATGTAAAGGTTGGTAAAGGCATTACCTTCTTATTTATTTAATAAGTTAGTCTTAGTAGCATGTCAGATGTCTTAGAAGAATCAGAAGTTATTGACTAAAAAGTACGTCAAATTTATAAATCAATAAAACGTTGGCAATTTAGTATTTTAATAAAACACAGAGAGCAAGGATTTATTAATTTTAATAACTGGAATAAGATGAATATTTTTGGGTTTTCAAGCCTCAAAATTAAATTACAAATTTTGTGAATGCTAAAATAAGCAATTTTATTTAATTATTTTTGGAAAGGTACAAATATCTTTGAAAATATTGTTTTTATTAATGAACATTATTTATTTATAATTATATATAATTTTACGATTAACATTCCGTTTAAAATGCTATGGGTTCCTTTACAAACGCTATGCTTCTACTTGTGTAAATAAGTAAATAGAAAATTATTAATTGAATAACAAAGTTTGATATGAATTGTTAATATTAAGAACAACTTAAAATTCTGCTTTTTTGTCTACGGAAACACTTTATTTTCTATTATTGTAGATGATAGTTTTCTCTTAGCCTGCCAGATGCTTACTGCGTGTTCGCGGAATTTTCATATGACAGCAAATTCGGCCAGAGTTCAATGAGTAACTGTCTTGGTTAGTTTCATTGATAATACTGTTACTGTAAGCAAAATCGTTGAAGGATATGTAGATTTAATTCAAGAATGCATATCAGTTGTATGTTATCAAAATCAATATTTTCATTACAGTTTAAAACTTAAAATAATTGCATCGTAAACTATTTCCTAGCACTGATAGTGTCAAATCAATGTTTTCTTTCTCCCTAATTTTACCGACAGTACATATTCTAAAAATAACGTGGACATTCATGAGGAATGATTCAGAAAAAGTCTTTTTAGTTGATTTAATTTAGGATGTGAGATGCGGGTTAATTGTGACGCATGTATTAAAAATAACGTGTTTTTTCTTTACTATTTTCAAACTACAAAAAGCATGGGGAAAACAGAAAGGTTAAAAAACGTATTTATATATGATGTGAGCAAACATTGACTTGTTTGCTTTACCTCTGAGGCATCTTCTCATTGCCATTCTTTCATGCTCTTTCTGCAACTTCCAATACACTGCTTGCCCAAACCGGATACCCGAGATTAGGGAGGCGAAAGTGGCTTAATTGCTTTATTTCAAGGGCAATGAGTTCAAATATCGCCTTGGCTTCAGTAGTTGTTTTTTGTTAATTTATTTTTCAATAATTATTCTTCCATAAATCCTCATTTTGTCACCGGCTTTGGTAGTTTAGGGCGTCAATGATGACACTGCAGGACCTTTGGACCGGGAGATTCTAGGGTTGGGAGTCGGGCGGTGGCAGGATTTTTCGACACTAGCTTGTCAGCTATGTCCAATTCAGTCGCTGTCTGGAGGAGAATTCTAGCCGCAGGATGTTCTGATGAGTAGTTTTCCGTGGTTTCTCCGATCAACACCAGGCAAATGTCGGAGCAGTACCCCTAATAAACGGGCCCCGGGCCGCGCACATCTATTTGCATAATGCCAAGAGCATTCCAAATAAGTTTACAATGAACCTGGCACAACTACTCGTAGAAACATGCCACGAAGAGTCCATGAACACGTATCATCAATGGCACAGTTTCCCATTGCACTGCAAGGCGGAGCCTACCCAGTTTGGGAAAACATGTAAACATTGTTCTCGTTGCTTTATTTAGTGGGGTTTCTTGATCATTTTTTAACGCAAAATGTCTTTGTGCGAGGCGCTCCTTCGACTTCCCGCTTAATCAGGAATATCTCCGACAGCGTACGAAGGCTCTTATTTTCATAGCCTTCAATTTAGGCTCATTGCGTGTTTCTGCGAGTCGCAGATCCTTAGAGAGAAATACTTTGTTTTCTGATACTGATATTAGAAAGTCATCGAGAGCATTCTGGCACTGTGGCGGGTTCTGACACCGCCGACAGCGCTCTCTCTCTCTCTCTCTCTCTCTCTCTCTCTCTCTCTCTCTCTCTCTATCTATCTATCTATCTATCTATCTATCTATCTCACACACACACACACTCATACATACACGTACATGAACACAAATACGCACGTACATACACACAGATATACACATACGTCCAATTGCCAAGCATTCGATCAGCAGTAAAATAGAGGAGACAGGAAACCTCAACATGATCCTAGCAGTGAGATGGTGCAGAATAGGTACCACACACTCGCAGTTCGTTCAGCTAACATTTTTGTCAGTCGACAGTGAGGAGATTCATTCTCAAAAGTTTGTTTATTGAGAAAAAATATTACTTTGAAACTACGGCAATGTTGTAATAAAATGTAAAATTACATCCAGAGGACTCTTGTGAGTAAGAGCAGCAGAAGAGCAAAAGAAACGAATCATTAGAAAAATAGAATTAACACGTTATCCATATATTTCGTTATATTATTGTTTACATTCTTTTCGCCGGTAGTGAATTAAATGTTTCCCCCACATCTTTAAGAACTGGACCGCAATCGGTTGAGGCCACCATGATATCTCATCTGCATGCGCGAGGAAAGGAACTCAAGAGTTTCTTAGCATTGAGATGCCCACTCTGAAACACACAGTTCTTATACTATAATATTATAGTGGAACACACACACACACACGTACATACACTCATACATACACGTACATACACACATACATGAACGCAAATACGCACATACATACACACAAATACACATACGTCCAATGCCCAAGCATTTGACAGGTTCATAAATTCAGTTTTGAGCTGTTCTGAACCAACCAAAGGGATACTAACGTAATTGCTTTTCCTTTAGTTCAGATTTTCTTATACTATTTGGAGAACACCGCTAATCCCTGCCATTTTTGAATTAAGAAACCGGCCTTACGTTTATGCATTGCAATAATGCACGCTTTCGCATTGCAATGATAACTACAAGTCATGGTACATTAAGATTACCGATAACACTAAGGAGAAGCAATAGAAGAATAAGGACGCTAGAAGGAGAAGGAAAGGAGCAAAAAATATAACAAGAATGAAACAGGAGGAGAAGTGGAGAAGAAAAGTGTTTTGCCAGAAATATGGAGAGGTTCAATATAGGCCGTCTATGGCACACAGTGGAATGTGCATTTTCAAAATCAAGGAGATATCCAGTTGAAGATTGGATATACAGAAGTGTGTTAAACTAGCAGGATGTGGCGACAGTCGTAGGACAAAAGAATAAGAATAAGAAATAAAAAAGAAGAAAAATAAAGAAAAAAGAATCAGTAGAGGAAGGTGGAAGAGGAGTTGGCGTTGAGGCGCCCCCGTGGCCCAGTGCCCCGCTGCAGGCGGCGCGGCGTTGCGCCGGCGGCCGTCGTTCTCGGTCTGCGCTATGCACTTGCACCAATGCACTTGCAGCGTTTATCAGTCGCCCGCCCGGGTGCAACGGTCACGGAGGTCACGGAGGAGAAGCCCGCTCCTCCCCGCCCCACCCGTCCCCCCGCCACGCCACGGACCACCCGTCCCGCCCAGCCCCGCCCCACCCGCCCCGTCCCGTTCCGCCCTGTTCCGCCCCGTTCCGCCCCGTTCCGCCCCGTTTCGCCCCATTCCGCCCGTTCCGCCCTGTTCCGCCCGTTCCGCCCCGTTCCGCCCTTTCCGCCCCGCCCACAACGCCCCGTCCCGTTCCGCCCGTTCCGCCCGTTCCGCCCCGTTCCGCCCCGTTCCGCCCCGTTCCCCCCGTTCCGCCCCGTTCCCCCCGTTCCGCCCCGTTCCGCCCCGCCCCACCACGCCCCGTCCCGTTCCGCCCCGTTCCGCCGTTCCGCCCCGTTCCGCCCCGTTCCGCCCCGTTCCGCCCCGTTCCGCCCCGTTCCGGCCCGTTCCGCCCCGTTCCGCCACGTTCCGCCCCGTTCCGCCCCGTTCCGCCCGTTCCGCCCCGTTCCGCCCCGTTCGCGCCCCGTTCCGCCCCGTTCCCCCCGTTCCGCCCCGTTCCCCCGTTCCGCCCGTTCCGCCCCCTTCCGCCCGTTCCGCCCCGCCCCACCACGCCCGTCCGTTCCGCCCCGTTCCGCCCCGTTCCGCCCGTTCCGCCCCGTTCCGCCACGTTCCGCCCGTTCCGCCCCGTTCCGCCCGTTCCGCCCCGTTCCGCCACGTTCCGCCCCGTTCCGCCCCGTTCCGCCCGTTCCGCACCGTTCCGCACCGTTCCGCCACGTTCCGCCCCGCCCCACACCCACCCCGTCCCGTTCCGCCCCGTTCCGCCCCGTTCCGCCCGTTCCGCCACGTTCCGCCCCGCCCCACCCCGCCCCGTCCCGTTCCGCCCCCGTTCCGCCCCGTTTCGCCCCGTTCCGCCCGTTCCGCCCCGCCCCACCCCGCCCCGTCCCGTTCCGCCCCGTTCCGCCCCGTTTCGCCACGTTCCGCCCCGTTCCGCCCCCGTTCCGCCCGTTCCGCCCCGCCCCACCCCGCCCCGTCCCGTTCCGCCCGTTCCGCCCCGTTCCGCCACGTTCCGCACCGTTCCGCACCGTTCCGCCACGTTCCGCCCGTTCCGCACCGTTCCGCACCGTTCCGCCCGTTCCGCCCCGCCCTACCCCGCCCCGTCCCGTTCCGCCCCGTTCCGCCCCTTCCGCACCGTTCCGCACCGTTCCGCCCCGTTCCGCCACGTTCCGCCCTGTTCCGCCCGTTCCGCCCCGTTCCGCCCCGTTCCGCACCGTTCCGCCCCGTTCCGCCCGTTCCGCCCGTTCCGCCCGTTCCGCCCGTTCCGCCCGTTCCGCCCCGTTCTGCCCGTTCCGCCCCGCCCTACCCCGCCCCGTCCCGTTCCGCCCCGTTCCGCCTGTTCCGCCCCGTTCCGCCCCGTTCCGCCCGTTCCGCCCGCCCTACTCCGCCCCGTCCCGTTCCGCCCCGTTCCGCCCCTTCCGCACCGTTCCGCACCGTTCCGCACCGTTCCGCCACGTTCCGCCCCGTTCCGCCCGTTCCGCCCCGTTCCGCACCGTTCCGCCCCGTTCCGCCCGTTCCGCCCCGTTCCGCCCCGTTCTGCCCGTTCCGTCCCGTTCCGCCCGTTCCGCACCGTTCCGCACCGTTCCGCCCGTTCCGCACCGTTCCGCCCCGTTCCGCCCCGTTCCGCCCGTTCCGCCCCGTTCCGCCCGTTCCGCCCCGTTCCGCCCGCCCCACCCCGCCCCGTCCCGTTCCGCCCCGTTCCGCCCGTTCCGCCCCGTTCCGCCCCGTTCCGCCCCTTCCGCACCGTTCCGCCCCGTTCCGCCCCGTTCCGCCACGTTCCGCCCCGTTCCGCCCGTTCCACACCGTTCCGCCCGTTCCACACCGTTCCGCCACGTTCCGCCCCGCCCCACACCGCCCCGTCCCGTTCCGTTCCGCCCGTTCCGCACCGTTCCGCCACGTTCCGCCCCGCCCCACACCGCCCCGTCCCGTTCCGCCCCGTTCCGCCCGTTCCGCCCCGTTCCGCCCCGTTCCGCCCCGTTCCGCCCCGTTCCGCCCCGTTCCGCCCCGTTCCCCCCCGTTCCGCCCCGTTCCGCCCCGTTCCGCCCCGTTCCGCCCCGTTCCGCCCCGTTCCGCCCCGTTCCGCCCCGTTCCGCCCCGTTCCGCCCGTTCCGCCACGTTCCGCCCCGCCCCACCCCGCCCCGTCCCGTTCCGCCCCGTTCCGCCCCGTTTCGCCACGTTCCGCCCCGTTCCGCCCCGTTTCGCCACGTTCCGCCCCGTTCCGCCCGTTCCGCCCGTTCCGCACCGTTCCGCACCGTTCCGCACCGTTCCGCCACGTTCCGCCCCGTTCCGCCCCATTCCGCCCCGTTCCGCCTCGTTCCGCCCGTTCCGCCCCGTTCCGCCCCGCCCCACCCCGCCCCGTCCCGTTCCGCCCCGTTCCGCCCCGTTTCGCCACGTTCCGCCCCGTTCCGCCCCGTTCCGCCCCCGTTCCGCCCCGTTGCGCCCCGTTCCGCCCCGTTCCGCCCCGTTCCGCCCCGTTCCGCCCCGTTCCACCCATTCCGCCCCGTTCCGCCTCGTTCCGCCCGTTCCGCCCCGTTCCGCCCCGCCCCACCCCGCCCCGTCCCGTTCCGCCCCGTTCCGCCCCGTTCCGCCCCGTTCCGCCCCGTTCCGCCCCGTTCCGCCCTGTTCCGCCCCGTTCCGCCCCGCCACCTTTAGGTCCCAATGGCAGTGGCGTAGCGTCAGAGAACGCTAAGATGCTGAGCATCCCCACGTGAAATATTAATCAAAGAACCCTAAATATCGTATTGATAATCTTCCAAGTGACTGAAACACATTGAGCGAAACACGTTTTGTATTAATTTTGAAGTGATTTCCTATGATTGAATTCCGCGCGTTTATATAGCTGGCCTCTGATTGCTTGGACGCTAAAATGCTTCTAGCGTCTGCCGCGAGATTGCGACGAGCAATGACGCATGCGCAGAGGCCGAGATTCTCCCCTCCCCTCCCCTCTTCCCCCTGTCCCAGGATTCTCGAGTCTCGAAAAGCTAGCATACGGATACGCACAGCAACGACTGGTGAGAAAGCACCGTGTGAGAAAGGCTTATGAGAGCAAGTTGGTCGTTTGTGCACGAGAGCGCAGCACACTTGAGGTTGTCAGAGAAATATTTTTCTTTCTCACTCGTGATTCCGTGCTTGATCATGAGCACAAACAGTAGATATAATGCTTGTCTACTAATTCTCAATTAATATCTAAGAAGTTGAATTCTGAATTAAATGTATTAAATTTATTTTGGTTCGAAATATATCAATTCACAAGTGATCTCATTGTCAATCGCGCGTGAGAACTAAAGCGGAGCTATTTCATAATTTGCTTTCAAGAAGTCTCCTGACATAAATCTGTTGAAGAAGTGTAACATTTGTTTCAATAACTTAGATTCTAGAGAACCTTAAGAATCATGATGTCTTCAGTTCGCATTGTAGTTGAGCATCCCCATACACACGAGACACGCTACGCCACTGTCCAATGGGATGCGTTTTGGACCAGATACTAGACACCACCACTCTTGCAGTCTCCTCTGATCTGAGGCCAGCGGAACGCCAGCCTTTCCGCGACAACGCATACAACACGAGAGACAAGGGACAAACAACCTTGCCCAAGGCGGCACTCGAACCCGCGACCGTTTGCACCGAAGCGCGGAGTAGATATACGCTCTTAGCCCCTTCCGCCGTCCAGGCCAGCGAAATGCTTTCTTAATTTTTGTATAATTCTTGTTCTGATTTCCATGTTTATCCACTGACGTATTGTCTCTTCAATTGATGGAAGCACAAAATACCTTTCAGACACAAGTATAAGAGGTTTTATCAGAGCATGTGTACCACGCTAAAAGTTTAATTGTTAGCAGTGGTGCTAAAAGTGAAGCGCAGCTCAAGTGTTCGGATACATCTGTGAATGTAACAAAATACTTTCAGATGACCGCATCAGCATCTGCTGACCTTAATATATCAATGAGTGATTCGTACATGTAAATGAAAATAAAATGACAGTCAGTTACACTGCCTATTAAAATAGTGTATGACATACGCGGTAAAAGTTACTTTATTTTGCGTGAAGTATTATGACATGAGGCCGATACCCCAGTGGCAACCTTTCCCACTCGCAAATGAAATGTCACTTTTACCGCTCGTTTCAAAAATAACTATTATATGCTCCCCAACTAAAGGAGTACCTCTTAATTTATATTTCCAGAATACATTTACAAACTTGTTGCCCCCCAAAAAATAGTTTTCTTATCATAGCCTTAAAATTCATATAAAGATGACATGAAGAGACTTTCTCAAATTAAATAGGGAATTTCAGTGCGAAAATACTACTCGGTGAACATTGCATGTAAATGTTACATTTTGTTATAGAAGTGTTAAAAAGTGAACTGCCTGACAAGTTGCCAAATACGGCTACAAAAAGCCATCAACAACAGACACAACAATCAAAGACTTCACGTGATCTCAAAGCTAAAACAAACACCCAGATATTTTCGGCCCAACATTTTTTCTTCACTGAATATGAAGTGTCAGTTTCCGAACTTTTGCTATTGAGTTTCCATACACCAGCATTTCCAATGGAATGTCTTCTGTGTTTTCTTAGTTCGTGTATATTCTGCCCAGCAATAGGTTTGGTGTGAGTTGCCTTGCTTTAACGTGAATCTTTTTTGCTAAATGGCCTATTACTTTCCTGCAAAAACTTACGAAATCTTAGAAAACTCCTGGCATATTGCATTCAAACTTTTGAAAATGTAGTTGGTAAAATTTAATTAGTGTATTTTATTAAGTATCATCGACTAAAGTGTCGATCTATTTAAGAAACGAGCGAGAAATGGACCATAAATGTTCGGGATATGTGTCAGTTTTACACGTCCAGGTTTGCGAGTCTCATGTTAAATCGAATTCGGAAGGCACCCTTAGACATCCATGTTTAACCGTCCAAGCTTACCACCTCTCGTTCTTAATGAAAAAACATTTACCTTCTCGGTCATAATAAAACATAACTCGGGAAAGAGTTAGGGGCTGGGATGTTCGTTTAAAGGTAAACCTCGAAAATCCTAAAGGCAATCAGCAGCTGACGAGTGTTGTTCTAACAGTTTTACTTGAGGAACGGAACCACAGAACCTAATGTTCACTCAAAAGGGTAAAATGTTGCGGATAAAGCTGTCACGTATCCCGAAGACGCCTTACCCCAACCGCCCACATTTAGACGTCAGCTCAAGAGCAACGCATGTGGACCTCCCTATCTGCGAACGGTTTCAGCGATACTCCAGGTTCAAAAGGCCTTCCGCGGTCAGTTTCATGGGTGAGTAAGCCCATGTGGTTTTAAAAATACATTTACTTCGCGGTTCCCTTGTAAGAAGATAAGTAATATTGTTTATTACATGGCACTTGTCAAAAAGAGTGTTTCTTTTGCAACACTTAATATAATTGATACCGTTTATCCCAAAAAGACTTTATCAACACATGTTGTTCGTGCCGGAAGATGGTCGTTAATCCAAGTATTTGAAGTTGCGTATGTGCACGTGTTGTTAGAAAACGTGATTAGTATTCACTTATATCAGTCCACTATTATGATGAATACTTCATGTTATCAACTTCAATGAAGCTGTTCGTTTATAGGTTTTGACATCTGCCGTAGTTGGCAAGTGAGTGACTTACGTAATATTGCGCAATTTGTGAAATAATACTACTTAAGCAGAAAAATCATGTGGGAGAACATCTGCTTTGCTGCAATGTGTCTCAATCAATATTTTTATTACATGGACTTCTCTTAGTTCAAATGTAAATATTGTGTGTCATGTACTTGGGGTACATAACACACAATATCTGTGATGTGATCTCTGGAATAAATATTATACTCAAATTTGGAATTAGTATCCCCTTGCGAGACCCCACAAATACTAGAGGCATCATAAACTCGCGATATCAGAATATCTCATCTAATAGGACTCCTATTTGTCTTTGAATACGTGAATCAATTCGTCAGTACTTTTCAGATGTTTTCGTGACTTAAATATCATGTTTTAATGTTACACAACTTTCAATTTTGGATTATGAGCTTTTGGTAAATTTGAAATGAAAAATTTGCTAGACAAATTTTATACATGTGAGCAATTTGATGTGTTATTGATTTACATTTAGTTCTGAATGAAGCTGTTGGTTGCTAATGTACCAACAAGAATTGGTATTTTCTCTTAGAAAAATGTTTATTATAAATTATGAATTTGTTGTTTGAAATGGCAATATTTGACCAAATTTTACAGCGCAAAAATTATCTTATTACGATCTATAATCCATGTTTCCCAAATATTCGTAATAAAGCTATGGTTTTCTTATTATTACTCGTAAAATTAAATAATTGAATTGACTGGAACGTGTAAAACACTCACAGTGCAACGCATCTATATTGTTAATTTCCAATACGCGCAGAAATTGAAGAAAAAAAACAAAAAACTGTGCAGCCTCCGGCCGTGTGAGTAAGAGGTGACTATGGTTTTGTTAGGTATCCAGAAACTTTGGCAAAATTCAAAAACAAGTGGCAGTTTCGGTTTTTTACTGAAAAAGGCAAATATTTCATTGTCTTATTCCATCTATTCTTTGTTTTCTCTCTTTATTTTTAGTCGCATCAACGACTAAGGGTATTAGCAACTATAATGATTTATAATAGGTGTTTACAGACAATTATGATAATAATGCCTTTATTGATACGGCAGAATAAATTTTGAAGTTGCAAGATTTCAAGTTGAACAAAAATTTAGATTTAATTATTTATCAAGAAATGAACATGTCACAAACGAAAAAATGTTGCTCTTACATACGCTTGTCCTATTTGGTGTAATGCCTCATCTACAAACATCAAGAAAATTCAAATTATTCAAAATAAATTCCTAAGAAAAATACTAAAAGCAGATTGGTTTATTTCGAATAAACAAATCCATAGAGAACTTCAAATTGACTCCATTAAAACCTTTATAATTAAACAAACTCAAAATTTCTTTAATACATTGTTCCTTTCCCCTGCATCTCAATACTTTACTCTAGGTCAAAATTATTCTGCTCTTCGCATTCGTTCACACTTTCCCAAAGACATTTTTCACCCTTCCTAAATATATATATCTTTATTCACTTTAATTCAGTTGTTCTAAATTTAACCTCTAACTATCCTTTCTAACTCTTATTATTACCTTTAATCATTTCAATTAGTTATTTTTTATGTATTGACTGATTTACCATACTCATTTTCAAAATTGGTAAAAACATAATTTACCAAATTTTAAAGCTCTGGCATCTTCCCAAAATGTTAATTATAAATTATTCTTTTCAAACTCCTGAAAAATTATATTGTAATTGAACAGGAAATAAATGATTTAAAAAATTTTATTCTTATATCCGATGTTTTTTCAAATCTCTGAGGATGTATCGAAAATGCACCAAAATATTTGTGGATTGTGTTATCTTCATTGCTTTCCCACGATTTTGTCGAATTGTTTATTTGGTGTTTAAGCTGTCTTTAGTTCCTCTTTGCAAGCGAGAGCTGTGTCCAAGTTGGCATGTCATTTATGTTTCTCATTTTGTGTGTCGGCGTTCCAGTTTCTCACTTAGATTGCACAATCCATTATCGTGTAACTAATGTAAACGACGGCAACTTCGAAACTGAGTGCTGCGTATGCGAATTCAAATAATCATCATACTACCTGCTTCATTATTTACTAGTCGATACGACAGCGGAATACTCATCAATTTTTAATATATTGTTACTCTCTGTTTTATTAATTTCATCTATTGATTATTAATATCATCTAAAAATTGAAGCTCTTAAATTCATACTAATTGATCATTTCTGAAAATCTATTCATTCATTACTCTCGAGACATGTAAATATATATCGTAATTTCCTGTAGAATGGTTCTCAATGATTTCAGCAATACTATATTGTAACCATGAGTATCTCTGATTAGAGTGAATTCAATATAACTAGCTGAACCCGTGCGATTACATCGCACTGAAGGGATGCTTTCCGCTTCCAGCCACATGTAGAAATACACGTTGGCCACGTGGGTAATACCGCGTGCAAAGGCTTCTTGCCAGCTGGCGTATGCTAGACGAATTACATAAATCCGTAGATATCACATAAAAGATATATAAGAACATACACAAAATTTTACATTGAACACTTACAACACAATTGATAAATAGTCGCACACATGTTTGTCTTAACGGAACGCACAACAGATTTCCGCTTCCCGCCGCTTCGATTCACATGCGACAACCACGTGAGTTCTCCTCAATGATGTATACATATACTCCTAGATGGATGACTGTCGCCTTGGCGGTGAGGCCACCCAAGGCGCCATTTTGCACGGCAAAAACCTTGTTCGTATTGCCGAAAGCGGTGTGTTGTAGTGAGTTTTCTTTTGAGTGATTAGAGAAACATTTTTTGTTTTGATTTTTTAAATGTTTTCATTTTGATCTTTACTTAATGTAATTGTTATTTTCAAAATTGGCCCAGGAAATCAATTAATTTTTGCCTTTGTTTTATCCATGTTTTACCACTATAAGGTGGGTTTCACAACAATATCGTGTAGTGGAATCTTAGTCTTAAGTGGTCATGTTTTGAACATGTATTTTAATCTATTCATTTATTCTCTAAATGTATGTTTCGTTCTATTTCCTGTTATGTAAAATTAAAAGAAACATTTATTATTTGAATATTTTCTTTCAATGGTGAAAGGTATCATTTGAATGTTTGTTCCTGAAAAAAAGTTTTGTATTCATATGCAAATAAAATTGTCAGCCCATAAAAAGTACATATGTACTATATTTCTCTAAGTGTTTTCATTTTAAATCTCTCTGCCACTTCCCAAATCCAGCGGTTATTTACAATCATCCATTAAGAGAGAAAAAAGGGATATTTGGAATGAAACGCAGTTTTCTAATCACATCAATAATAAGTATGTCTTATTCTTCTATTTGAAAACGAAATATTGAAACAGAGAAAGAATCCTTAATAAAAAAGCTGCCGTAGTAATAATAATTTACTGTCATGTGCAGTATTAACATATAAATTGATCTCTTCTGAAGTAGTATAAGAAGTTTGTACCTGTAAGTCATCATAAAAAACAAGTCCCCATTTTTGCAAGTCTCCGGTAACACTATGTCAATGCTGTTTGTAGTTTTGTGTAAATTATAAAATATATTTCGGCAATTTGTTGTTGCCTACAGCTTTACTTTCTTATGATGGAACAGAACCATGTTAATAAATACAATGTATACATGTTACACTCGTAAAAATATACCGAACTGTCATGGGTGCAATTGACATTCGAAGCTTTTGCCGTGCAACATGGCTCCCTGTACGGCCTCACCTCCGCCTATTGGGAACGCGCGGAGTCAGCCATCTAGTGGTATTTATTATATACATCATTGGTTCTCCTGTGGCGGATGGTGTGCGCATAACCGCCATCTTGACAGGCAGCGCGCGGAGGGCACGCTAACTATCCCAGCCGCAAAGTTCAAACAACAAAAGTTTCCTAGCATTTTATTAATAACGAAAAGCTTCGTGATTTGCAATATTTAGTGACCTCCATTCCTGATTTTTGGTACCTCATTTGTTAAAATCCGTTCACTATGAGCCGAGTAGGAGGGACAACAAATTCACGGTTTTAACGAAAATAATATATATGATGATGTGATTAATAACAAATTATTCTGAAAAAAACAAATACGAAGATCGTTTCTCGTGGTGAGAAGAGGTTCCTCGTCCATCTGAGGAGCTCCCAGCTGTCCCTGGTTGGCGAAGACGGAATCCCAAGTTAAGCGCCTTTTTATGTTCCATTTTAACAGATTGCTGTAAACATTTTTCTTCCATTTCCAATTCCGTATTTACTGCTTAGTTTGTCTCCTGCTCTTCTTTAACGTTTCTCTGGTGCGTTTTCATCTACACAATATTTGTCGTTTCTGTTCTTTATGATGCTCTCCACAAAATCCTGTAGCATTGTACTGCTCGTGCTATTTATTTGCTAATGTTCTTTTTTTTCTGAAATCACCTGAAATGTCATTCATTATCTGCAATTATCGTTTTAAAATCTATGCAGTAAGTCTCTTCAAAACTTTGTTTCTAAGTTTTCATCTAAGTTTTGTGAAAGCTCAATATATTTTTATTTTCTCGCTACGGAGTAGAGAGAAAGTTATGTAATGCTGCGCGAGAAAACGGCAGCGAGATTTTCGGCAGAAAAACTCTTATTACAGGGCCCTGATAACGAAAAAGTGGATAAATCCAGTTCATAAATTTAGAAAAATATCCTCTATCACGTGTTGTAGTCAGAATCCATATTTCATCGGCCCTTGATACCGAAAAATCTAAAGACGGTAAAACGTCTGTCCCTCTGTCTGTCGGTCCATCCGTCTGTAGACAACGCTAGCGACTAAACCGTTCAGATCGTTTTTTCAAAAATTGATATTCCCCAATCAATCTGGCTTAAGTCACGGCCCCTTGAACTTAAAACTGATATTTTAATTTTGAGGGACTTTACATGAAGCCCTTTGGACATTTTCAAAATTTTCAAATAATGTATCTATCGTTTTTTGTTAAATTTTGTTGATCGTGAGTGCGAAGGACGTGAGAGAGAATGGTGCATGTGAAAACCCTGGTTTTTCGAAAATTGCAAAAGTTCAAAATTTGTTGGTCTTCCTACAACTAATATATTGAAGATAGAGATTTTTCCCTTAATGAAATCTGTTCCTTAATGTGATATAAGGTCATGTACAGTTTCTCGAACATTTGGGTATTTTTGAGTAATTTTGCGTGAAAGTACGGGTGAGAAAGTATGTGCTGTTTCTGCATCACTAATTGGCGTGTATGAAGCTGAAAAATTTCATGAAAATAATCAATGATATCATAGTGCTGTAGGTTTAAAGGGGGTCGTTTCACGATCTTTGAAGTATTTTTAAGTAAAAACGCGAAGGAAGCTTCTATTAAAGTCGTTTCATTCTGTTGAAGTGAGGTAGGATTTTTAATTGAATTAACTTCCTGTTCAATAAAAGTCTTTCAGGAAGTTTTATAATTTATTTGAATTATCATGAATTTGAAAAAATATTTCCAGCAAATAAATAATGAGGAAAAGCTTATTAAACGTAAAAACTTGGAGCTTGCGCCCTTTCCTGATTACATCCTATGTTTTTGCTTGCGTTTACGTTGATGATCAGCGTTCTAAACGTGTGTGTACTCTGTTGAGTGACATGACTTTCATTCACGTTTCCATTCACGCTTGCTTTACGATCAAAGTCCGTTGTGACTGAGCCTTCGGCGTAATGCAGATGGGCGGTTCACGAGCTCGGGCTTGGGGTGAAGTGGAAGCGGGAAGAGTGGAGGACTGCGACAATTAGCCTAAAGACAACTCCACACAATCGGCAGACGCATACAGGAAAAGGACAGAGTAGTAATGCGACATCGGAATAAAACATCAATGTTGCCAAACATCGATGTCAAAAATGCTTCAAGAAAATACCATTGATGTTTTAAACATAGAAGCTTTGAAGTTGTTTTAGTAACCTCTAACATAAAATTCATGTGCAAGAAAATTTAATTTGACAGTGCTGTGTATTCAATCTATAAATAAAATATAACTGAAAAAATTATAAACGCGTTTCCATGCGCCAAATATGAGGGAGGGTGAAGGAAATATCAGGACATCAGAATCATCTCGGGTAAGAGATAGTCTACTCGATGAGGGTAATACAGTAATCCCTCGACATCCGTGAATTCGCTATTATAGAAATGCCGAACATTCGCGATTAAAGAAATACTACTGGTTTTAACACTCGCGAGTGCGTCTTTTGGTCGAACATTTTTTTGAAAACGAGCACATTTCATTTCCTTTATCAGCGTCATCTGAAAAACGAACTTGGAAAATGCCGGAGCTCAAGTCACTTTCTGCAAAAATTTCGAAGTTGAAATGTCAATTCACATTTATAGAATTACACAATTGTAAAATAATTCAATTCATTTGCGTCATACCTGGGGTAAAGGTTTTAGCCAGATGAACAGAAAATCCATTCAGGATCAGTGAAATTTTCATTATAATGACCTCATTGAAGAGGACCGTCGGCAAATAATCAGTGAAGAAAACCTCCTCGAAGGTAATGAGGAAGTAACGGAAGCGAAACCGCGTCTTTGAGCAATTTCAATGTCAAAAATGTTAATAGCGTTCTGAAACTCCAACAAGCTCTGGTGAAAAGGGCATTCGAATGTGATTCAAAGATGGAAAATAACTTGGAAATTTAAGATTACTGTACAAATCGCGTTCGTTTGGTTCTAATGCATGAACAGACAGTGGTACATCCATTTATTATTTTATATTTTATCTTTTACAAAATTGTGATTATGGGAATTTTTCATCCACGAAAAAAACATCAGAAGCGTAAAAACTTCGAGCACAAAACATCGGCTTCAATTCATCAATGTTTAAAACATCTGTTTTTATCGAAACATATCTGAGCTACAATGTCAAAAGCAGCAGCTATGAAGGTGAAAAAGAGCATCCGTGGATAACATGAAAGAAAGTAGAATTCCTTTGCCATTAAAAGGTATACTGCTAGCTTCTCTAATCTTCATATCATTCTTTCCAACTCTGTGTATTATCATACCACGAAATTTGAAAACAGCTCTGGTCATTAAGACAGTTTGATAATTTATTCACGATTAATTTCATAACTATGAGAAGGGACTTGTAGAACATATCTAATGTAAAATTCAGGTGTCATCAACCACAATGTAGTTATGCTATGTCGAATACCAAGCAACCCGCCTATCACACTTACACCTATTTATCAGGAGAGCACGAAATGCAGTTTTCATGCTTTTTGTCATTGCTTTTAGACTAATGACATTCCCAAAATTCTAGCTAAACATTTACCTGGATCCAGCTAAGTAATTCTCGTCAGAGTCTAGGGTTCCCAAGTGAGATACCAAACGTATGATGCGGTAAACGTTGACCTCTAAGACCTAGGAGCTCAATTGTTTTGAGAAAATGCCTTAACAAAAATTTCGTCTGATTGACGGTGCATGCAATGATGTTTTACACTTATACCCAACAAAAACTGAAATATAGTGTGAACGACGACACATGGGTGAGACATTTTATGTGTTGCTTTTTCGTAATACCAGTGAAATTAATAAAAACACACCAGTGCGTTTTTTTCTTCATAGAATAAGCAATCAATCATTCTCTAAGATTGTGTCCTCAGAAGAATAGATTACCGTCGAATGTGCTTCTGTAACTTTTCGATTTCGTCGCAGCCCGGATATCAGCACAATTTTAGGCGCATTTCCAAGACTTGAAGCGATATTCTAGACACGGGATGCAATTGGTGAACAGCAAGTGTACTGGAATTATGACGGTCGGCTGGCGAACTAAGGACCTGAGGCCCAGAATCGAGCTTGATCGCCCGGTCTTGCACAATCCAATGTTATCGTAATTTACACCCCCATTCCTGCAATTCGTACTTTTCATTTTTCTTCGAAGGATACTTAGAAGTATCCTTCGATTCGCTGTCAGCGCAACCTTCTGGGTGTTATACAAGAAGATATATCGTGAAGAAACTGGTGTACATAAAATAAGAGAGTCACTGCAAAATGCAATAGGAAACATTTGTTTATCTAACCGATAAAAATACGGTGGCGTATTTTTTCACCACCTGAAAACACTCACCCTGAATTTCTCAATCTGGTCCCTGTGGCTGAGCTGCTACGTAGAGTAAACGCCTTCTGACGATCAGCGTAGACGAACTGCTGTATGCAAGACACGTGACTCTCCGCGGCAACCTTTGGCGGGCGGGTCGCCGGCGTGGGCGCAGGCGAAGGTGCACGGGTGGCGGGCGACAGCGCCCAGTGGCGACTGCGCGTCGCCCACAGCCCCGCCGCACGCGCTCGGCCCCGCCCCTCTTTCGCCCTCTCCCCCGCCCCGCCCCGCCCCGCCCCGCGGCCCCTGGACGACGGGTCGTAACCCACAGATAAATCGCAGGCCGCGCTCCGCCAACACAAATACTTGCCCCCTCCCCCGCTCGCCCGCGCTTACGCGTGCCAGTGCAGAGGAACATGGCCGATGACACACGCACTTACACCGCGTCATTGATTGATTGTTCTGTGTTTCCGGGCACGTCAATTTCCACGAGGGGCATTCAATAATTAAAGGAACAAATTGGTCTGGAGAAGAAAACGTTTATTTTTCCAAAACGGGACTTTTCCTACTTTGCAATATGATCCCCACTAACATTTATGCACATGTCCCAACGGGTTACCTGCTTTTTTATACCCGCTGCAAATAACTTTTTATCTTCGTGTTTGAACCAATTTTCCAAAATTTTTTTAACATCCTCGTTATCTTTTAACTTCTTCCGAAGTAATGACTCCTTCAATGAACCAAATAAATGGAAAAGAGGTGGTGCTAAATCGGGTCTGTGAGGGGAATAAGACAATAACTCCCAACCCATTTTGTTGCTGGTTTCATGTGTTTGATAAGCAGCGTGAGGAGGTGAGTTTTCTGAAGAATCACACATCTCCTCAGAGATTCAAGATGACTCTCCCTCATGGCTGGCTTTACCTCGATCAAAAGCATATCTGAGTAGTATTGGCTGTTTATTGTTCGCTTTTCTTTGAGATAATCACAAAAACGCACCTAAAGGGTCATCAAAATACTTTTCCCGTTAATGGCGCCAAAAACGATGTTTGTCAGTCCCCGAGTCTCGACCACTTTTGAACTGTTCTACCCATTTGCAAAAATTCCCGCTCTTCATACAACTTTACACTTTAGACATTTGAGAATATATATTAGCTGTTTTTTCAACTTCAGGAAGTAAAAAAAGAATCGCAGAACGTTGTTTAACCAATGTGGAATTTTCAAGTGAACTCGCCAACTTCCAAAATTTGCCTGGTATTGAACGGAGCAATCACGGAAATTACCGATCAGAGAAGGCAACTGCTAAAATTCTCCTCCAGACAGCGACTCAATTCTCCATAAACCTATGTAGCTGGTGTCGCAAATCCTGCCACCGTCAGGACTCGAATTCCAGGACCAACTTTGCATAATGCAACGTCGTAGCATTAGGGTCTCAGGCAAGACAATGCGTTGTCGTGATGACATGGATGGGAGGGAGTATGTGACGGGAGAAAGACGAACTCTTGGTTGGCTATTAACAGCGGTTTATTATAAGCCCTGGTTTCAAGTGCATTGTCACATCCTAACAGAGGCTACTCAGTCCAGCACTCAGTCGGTTGTTGCCATGAGGATGGGGGAGAGGTGGTAGGCAGAGGCGGCGGCGGCGGCAGCAATGGCGGTATCGAAGGCAGATAGGCTGGCGGTGGGTCGCTTGGTTCAGCCTTGCGTCGATTCCCGACTTGGTCAACCCGAGAGCAACCGTGGAGTGGGGACGCCGGCGATCAGTACCATGCTCACGAAGAGCGGTAAACAAGCGACCACTCGGCGGCCGTACGCCGCCTTTATATACTGCCGGGTCAGTCCATCCCTGCGGCAGCGGGGGTGGCATTGCCCTCGTTCGGGTCACTTACAGGGGGGCGGGGACGGGCGGTCAGCCCGCACATCTGGAAGCCATGCCTGCTCGACCCGGGCGAAGTGAAAGCGGAAGCGTCCAAGACGGCGTCGCTTCACCACAGCGTGTAGAATTCGATCATTTTACAACCACTCTCGGACGTGGGAAAAAACGGCACAAACATCGGCGTTTCTGTCAACCGTTTCCAGAGACGTTGCCAAAAAACTAAACCTCATAAAGCATGATTAATATACACAAAGTTCCCTCTTCGTAGATTAGGAGCTCCTCTCGGAGACCAATATTCGGGCTTTGAAGTCTAGGACGCTTCGTTTCCGAGGTAGGCTAGATGGTAACCCGTGATGCCGCTTAATGTGTTGCGGGTTGCCTGCTTTATACAGTTGTTCTGCAAACGACTACACATAACGTATTAAATCTATTTAATACCCCTTCAGATTATCCCTTCAGATTACCCCTTCAGATTATATCCAAACAGGAGCACATTTTTCATTGTGGTGAATTATAAATTGTGCACTTGTAATTAATATTTTTAGTTTTTGTCTATATTTCAAATCAATTATGTTGGTCAATGATTTAAAAAAGACAGAAAAAAATCTTAAAATAACAGTTTTTATACATTAAATGATATACATAGTATTCACAACATTTCGTAAATTACTGATTTCCATCATCAGGTGACAAAACAAATAAATATAACATTATTAATACGTTGCGTAGCCGGAATCCATGTTTTTGGGGGTCCGTTGTTACCGAAAAATCGGTTAACGGCAAACGTCTGTCCGTTCGAGTTTTATTTTCTCCCTGCCGAGTAGAGAGAAAGTTATTTTATGTTGCGCGAAAGAACTGAGAATTATCGGCAGAAATTCTTATTACAGAGCCCTTATTACAGATAAATCCAATTCCTAAATTTAGAAAAAAAATCCTCTACCACCTGGTGTACCCTGTATCCATGTTCATATTCGAAGTTGAATGACGGCAAAACGTCTGTCCCACTGTTCTGTTCGTCCGTCAGTGTGGACAACTCTAGTGGCTAAACCATTCAGCTGATTTGCTCCACAATTGATATTTCCGTAAAGATTTCATAATGTTGCAGCCCCTGCCATTTACAACCGAAATTTTAATTTTGAGGAGAACTTAACATGAAGCGGGACATTTTACAAATTTTCAAATAATTGGACCCAACGTTTTTTATTAAACTTTGTTATTGGTTAGTGGGAAGGACATTTAAGAGAATAGCGCAGAACGCATGTTCGTTAAAATCCCAGGTTTTTCGAAAATCGCAAAAAGTTCGAAATTTGTTTGGCATCTTCTACAACTAAAATATAAATGATATCGATTTTTTCTTTCTATGAAATCTGTTTGTAAATGTAGATTCTGAAATAAGAACATGTACAATTTTTCGAAAATTTGAGTATTTTTTGCGTAACTTTGCGTGAAATACGGACGATTTTTTAATTTTGTTTAAACAATTTTTCTCCAAAACGGCACATTGATTAAATTTAGACATAAAATATCGTATAGAACGCTTAAGAGAATGGTGGAGATCTCTTGTTTGTTGACATCTAATTTTTGAAAATTGCAAATATTCAAATTTTTTTCGGTGTCTTTCTACAAGATAAGTTATGAAGATAACATTTTCAAATGACTTCAAATGAAGCTTTTTAAAACATTTTCTGTGGAAAAGAGCTTCAAATTTCTCATTTTTAGTAACGCTTAAACGCCATTTTCTCAAAAACGGCTTCAAATGCTTAAAGAAAATTGACATTTAGGACGAGGTTTTTTGTGTTCTTTAATATTCTAAAATGAATATTTCCGTTCTATCATTACGAAACCAAAAAATTTGAGAAAATGTCAAAAAACTGTAGTTTGGGCGGCGACATATGGCAGCTGGCACGAGTATGCGCCAATTCCGAATAGCTAGCCCAGGCCCAAGGAAATAGAAATCTAATACGGGAAAGTCTGCGTCATTCTGTAACACCACTAGTTAATTTTAGATATGTGCCAAGGGTGATTTGTTTCTTAATAAAAGTCTAATTTACTTTTAAATTCAGCGATATTTTCATGAAACAATTCGGGCTTATTCAAACCGATCACTTAAAATTTTTGACCGCAGTCGGTAGGACTCGAACCTACGCTCCCAGAGGGAATCTGATTTCTAGTCAGACGCCTTAACCACTCGGCCACGACTGCCTTGCAGGTCCTGAGGTAGAATAAGCTGATGACGTTATTTTTGGCCATTGTTTGACTTGCCCCATGCCATCTAAGCTAGTATTTTCATGTTGTATATGGTTGTGCCATTGCTCTGTTGACAGTCCCGTTGCTTCCAGAAGACTGAATCAAACTATTTACTGTGAATTTATAAAAATATAAATATTTTATTGTATAATTAATTCGAGAATTTTAAAAATAATTTCCTTTATAGTATGGGACTTCATTTAATTATACTAGGGTAATAATCGAATGCGAAAAATAGAGGAAATGTTTGTTGAATATACTTCTTAATTTTAGGTAAGTGCCACGAGTACTTTGTTATTGACTAATCACAGCAAGACAATCATAAAAGTTACCTTATCAGCTTATATCTACCTACGTACGTACAAGGCAGTCGTGGCCGAGTAGTTAAGGGCGTCTGACTAGAAATCAGATTCCCTCTGGGAGCGTAGGTTCGAGTCCTACCGACTGCGGGTTGTAAAATTTTAACCAGGGATTATTCTACAGATTATTGTCTTGTATGTAGTGTAGATATATTCGAACACTACAACATTCATTTGGAAAAATTCCTACGTATGATTTAGGCGCTAGTGGTGATCACGGACAGACTTTTTGAAGAAAATTGATGATGCTCCAGAACGGCACAGATTTTCCCGTATTAGTTTCTATTGAACTGGTGCCCAAAGAACTTTTTTTGAAATTTTCTCAATTTTCGGGTTTCTGGTAATTAATTTTCCGGTAATCCGGAACGGAAATATTAATTTTAGAATATTAAAGAACAGTAAAACCTCGTCCTAAATGGTAATTTTCTTTGAAAAATTTGGAGTCATTTTCAGAGAATGGAGTTTAAGCACTACTGTATATGCGAATTTTGTAACTCTTTTTCACAGGAATTTTTGTTTTCGAAAAACTCAATTGAAGCCGTTTAAAGCACTTTAACTCACAAGTCCAATACTTTTGCGAAATTGTGGGAAACATGCATATTAACGGTGTGAGAGATCTTTCAAAAAAATTACATATGTGTAATTTTTGAAAAGAAAAAATACCCAAAAATGAACTTTAAGTCACATTAAAGAGCGCAATTTGCACTATCCGTTCGAAAAGTTTGAAGAAAAAATTTAAAGCCATTTCTGAGAAAATGGCATTTGAGTGTTTCTGAAAATGCGGAATTTTTAGCTACTTTTCACAAAAAACGGTAGAGTATTCCAGAAACAATGTTATACACGGTTGTTATACACGGTTTGTGGTCCCCTGACACGAAAAAATGGTTTTTAACCTTCCCATATAAGTACGTATATACGGAGTAATATACGCAGTATAAGAAAAGTTATGTAATGCTGCGGAAAAAATTCGGCGAATTTCCGCCGAAAAAAATCCTTGTCGGGCCCTGATAACGAAAAAGTTAGTAAAACCCGTTGCTAAATTAAGAAAAAAATCCCCTAACACATCTTGTAGTCATAATGCCCGTTTTTGTGGGTCCTTGATACCGAAAAACCGATTGAAAGCAAAACGTCCGTCCGTCTGTCTGTCTGTCCGTCCGTCCGTCCGTCCGTCCGTCCGTCCGTCCGTTCGTCCGTCCGTCCGTCCGTCCGTCCGTCCGTCCGTCCGTCCCTCCGTCTGTCCGTCCGCCTGTGAACACCACTCGTGCCTAAACCACTTGGTGTGGAACTCCCGTAACATATAGTGTAGCCAGTTTGCTGATTATGAATCGTTGATTCCGAAAAAACAATTGAAAGCAAAACGGCGAAGTCTGTCCGTCCGTCCGTCGGTCCGTCCGTCCGTCCGTCCGTCCGTCCGTCCGTCCGTCCGTCAGTCCGTCCGTGAATACTATCAGCGCCTAAACCATGCATAGGATTTTTTTTCAAATTGAAGAAACACCTGTCGATCTGGTTCCAGTCAAAGCTTTGAGATTTTGAAAATGTTTCTGTAAAATTTGGGGGTACTTTGCATTAAGCTCCCGGACATTTTCAAAATTTTTTCAAAAACAGTACAAAATTTTTTCTTTCATTTTCTTATAAGAATAGAGTAAAACACGTATTAAAATGGCATACGTGCGATTTTCACGGTTAATTCTGAATTTTCGAAAATTGTGAAAGTTTAAACTTTTCCGGCCTCTTCTTACAACTACAAAATTAAAGATAAAGGTTTTTACTTCAAATAAAATTTGTTCTCCATAGTGACTTCTTTCGTTAGGTGATGACCTTTTATTTGAAGATTTTAGTAGCTGTCTCACAATATTGCGTGCAATATGTGCAATTTAAAAAAATTACAAAAACAAGATTTTCCATTTTTTCTTTAACTTTTTGGCGAGGTTAGTGTCTATCGTATTATACGAAATGACATAAACGCCGTCTTGCTCTATTCGTTTGTTTTTTCAAAAATTACAAAACCGATTATTTACTTGTCTTTCACATCATTAATATTTACATTAGTGGTGATCTCTTTACATTATTAGATCTATAAGTACATGTACTTTAAATAATATCAAGCAAAGTTTCTCGAAAACTCAGTTTCCTGTGAAAACTAGGTGAAAATTCCGCATATTCAGAAACGTTCAAACGCCATTTTCTCAAAAATGGGTCAAATTTTTTCTTCAGTCTTTCCGAACAGATAGTGCTAATTGCACTTTTTAATTTGACATGAAGTTCATTTTGGAGGATTTTTTGTTTTTTCAAAATTACACAAATATAATTCTTTGAAAGATCTCTCATACCGTTAATACGCACATTTCCAGCAATTTGTAAACACTAGTGTATTCGTGAATGTAAGTGCTTAAAATTACTTCCAATGAAGCTTTCGGAAATCACAAAAGATTCCTGTGAAAAAGAGCTTCAATTTTCGCATTTACGGTATGGCTTAATCGCCATTTTCTTAAAAGCGGCTGCAAATGTTTCTATGAAAATTGACATTTAGAAGAGATTTTTACTGTTCTTTAATACTATTAAAATAATATTTCAATTCTCCTGATAAGAAACCGAAAATTTAAGAAAATGTAAAAAAAAAATGTGCTTTGGGCGGCGATAGATGGCAGCTGGGAAGAGAAATTGGCAAGTTGGAATGAATTACAAAAATGATTATTTACTTGTCTTTCACATCATTAATATTTACATTAGTGGCGATCTCTTTACATTATTAGATCTATAAGTACATGTACGAAGCCGAGACCGAATGAAAAAGAAAACCAATGCGGGAAAGTCTGTGCCATTCTATAGCACACTAGTTTCGTTATCAGGGCCCGCAATGAATTTTTTTCTGCCGACTATTCGCCGTTTTTTCCGCAGCATTATATAACTTTCCCGATACTATAGTGTATAGTAACATACATACGTATATTACTAGTATACGTACGTATACGGGAATGTAAAAATTGAAGATCATGCCATTACTCCGCGTAATCTCGCTGCAATCGTACGCACTCATTACGTCGATCCCATGATTCCATGACCGCTACGAACGCTTCTGTGGGAATCTGTTTCGACTACAGGAAAATAACCGCTGCGATAGTGGCACGGCTGAAGAATGTGCGACCACGGAGAGTCACTTTGATCGTTGGGAACAGGCAAAAATCGCTAGGAGATGGATCAGGTAAGTATGGTGTATGACCGACCACTTCGAAGTTGTTTTCATGAAGAAACTCCTGGATCGCTTTGTCCAATGCGCTAGTGCGTTGTCTTGGTGAAAGACTACACATTCAACCTTTTCTTGCAATGGTGGAAGGAGCTTGTTCTTCAAAACATCTTTGTAGTTCGAACCTCTGACCGTAGTGCCCTTTGAAATACAATGCATAAGGATTACACCATCGCTGTCCCAAAACATGGCAACATTGTTTCTTGAACTGGCACTAACCGGAAAGTTTGGATGTAGCGATGAGTAGGAATGCTTTCATTGAAATGGCGCTTATTTTCAGGATTGAAAAATGGCGCTTATTTTCAGGATTGAAAAATGGCATCAGTGTCTCATCCATTGTCACAATTGTTGAAAAGAAATTCCCTTTCATAGTGCCATCTCTTGTCAACACGGCGTTCTGAACTTTCGCACCCACGAACGCACATTCTTCATATTCATAGCACCATCATCAGTATCCTGGCGATGAAGTTCATTGAAGTCACACCACGGAAGTGAAACGAACTCGCTGTTCTTGCAATGAAAACCTCGCCATTTTTAGTATCAAAATCACTGTTCACTCTCCCCGCAGTCGCTAGAATTCTCTGAGCTGTAGAGAACTGTGAACTCTGTCACTCATGAAAACAACACATGTATTTTAAGTTAAATCACATATTTCTATCTGCACCCAGCCCTGAGAAAAAATCGGAGACCTTAGAACTTGAACGTATCTAGTGGTTAGACTCCATACCTGTAAAATTACTTGTAAATTGCATCCGTTCTTCAACAAATGCAATTAATTTTAATGATTTTTATGATGAATTTTAATGATAGTTCATAATGTGGCAAAACGTTTGCGTCATTTCTCTTTATAAATTTCAATTTCAATTTCAATTTCAATTTTACGATTATATGAATGTCTTGCACATTGAGTTCTTTATTTTACGTCCCTTTGTCTTCACAAACAGTCAACTCAGTTTTAGAATATCGCATCACATGGATATGTTATACATTTTGTTTAAATCATTCAAATTTTTTAAAATCATTTTTAATTCTTATTAATGTGGATTAATAAATACTTTTATGACAATTTAATGTGAGTTTTAAATAGAAAATGTTAACATCCGCATGATACAATATTGCCAAACTGAGTTTACTGACCAAAGGAAGTAAAATAATGTACTTAAATTTCAATTTTGCGTTTGTGTCAGTCTGGATAGAACGCGAGTGTCATTTTAGCACTTCGTAAGTAAGACTCGGGATATCAAAGTTCAACAAATTTAAATTTAGTTGTCTTAAATTAAGATTTAAGGTTTTATAGATTTTTCACGGAAGTTTCATTCAGGAAATCATAGTTTAATAATAACACTGGTTACCAGTGTAACTATTGTATTAGCTAGAAACTATTCAATTAAAATTTAAATGTTTTAAGCTTTTAAACTATGAACAATGAAGTTTTTGATTTTAGGAGTAAACTCTCGTGAATGTTCCTTTAATATTTGACTCACAAGGAGTCACCCAAAATTGGGGAATGCGGAATTATCTATTATTTTATAACTATTAATTCTGTATTTTGTTGGGGTTGCATTTTAACAATTGTGTATTATGGTGACCACTGTGATTGCCTTAACTGTAGGGGAAACTGTAGGAAAAATACGTATTGACAACACAAACTCACACAAACATCCATGCACGACGTGGTATTCGTACCCGACCTTTCGAGTCGAGGCAGCTACGGCCTTAGCGACCTCAGCTACCCAGGACGACCCGTTTCTTCTTTGTTCTCCTTCTCTTGTCCTTTTGATTTGATTTGATTTCTCATTCATCTCCCTCATCTTTCTCTTTCTTATTCGCATCCTTTCGCCTTCTATTTCTTTATGATTCTTATTTTCTTCATTTTTCTTCTATTTCTCTTCGACCTTTTATTTTTCTTCTTTTTTCTCCTTGGTGCCTCATCTAATATCAGTACGACATCGCGATTGTGGTACTTTGAGCGAATCGAGCGAACTTTAGCGGTGTGCGTTGATTTAGAAGATGCCTCAACTAAGAGTGATATTTCGCGCCGAGTGTCGGCTATCGCCTCCTTTCAGTAGTATACCTTCCTGTTGCGGCTCTCATATGCAACCAATCTTTAAAAATGAGGTCTCTAAAGAAGGAGACGTGACGAATTGCACTTTGACTTTCAAAATATGAAGGATTTGTTTAAAAAACGCATCTAAATATTCAAGAAATTTGCAACCCGCAACACTTGCCAAAGTTTTTGTCAAATAACTCCTAAACCAAGCGTTTTAGGACCTTAAAACTAAACTTTTGAGGCGAAAGGCCTCAAAGAAACGTTTTTCATATCATAATCTACCAGATGAGACATTCCCCAATCTATATTGATTTTATTGATTATCTATTCTTCATTGCATAAAGAAAGGTTCCATTAATTATAGACAATCAGATCAAGTGATAATAAAATATATTTAATACAAAGTTGAAGAAAAATGAAGTTGGAGTTTTACAGGTTGGAGTTTCACAACGTTTCAGAGATCATTTGTCTCCTTCATCAGGTACATTTTGGCTAAAATCAAATTTGTTACATAAATGTGATTAAATAAAATGAATATTTTTAAATATAATGTAAGCAAAAAACATTAAATAAGCTTACCTTTTATTAAATATACGTTTTACGGTTGTGAACAGTAAGTAAAACAAACTAATAGAATAAAGAGGCAGGGGGTCAGGTAACCATAGGCAGGGGTCAATAATGGAAGAAAATAATAAATATTATTTAATTTTGCGTAATATATTATCATACGCATTGGTGAAGTTATTACATGCAACCATCGAATTCATAGTCATTTAATTTAATATGAATAGTTTCAGAAATGATTCTTGGGAATCTTCCTGGTTTCCTGATCAAGTATTTTAACGTTTTCAAAATCTAACCCATGACCAGTTTCTATTCTGTGAGTCGTTACGGAGTTCTGTCTGCTAAATGACTCCCTAATATTTCTCTCATGTTCTTTAATTCTCATCTGTAATTTTCTTTTCGTCTGACCAATGTACTTTTTGTCGCACGTTTGGCAAGAAATCTGATATACAGTATTTTCTGTTTCTTTATATGGTTTGACTTTATATATATTTTTAAACAAGTAAACACGTTCCGTTAACTACTTCCCCTCTTAAAATGGAAGTAGAAGGATAGTGTTAAGTGTGGGGTCTAACATGTGAGTTCTCGCTCGGGTACGCGGATTTAGTAGGGGAAAACTTGTATATGGCACAACACAAAGAACAAACGTTTTAACATAGCTAAAGTAAAATAGCTTGAAATAAATGAAAAAACAAAAATCAAATCGCGCTGGCCTACAATACTACATGAATTAATTTAAAAAAGCAACCACATTTAAAATTATAGAAAGAATAGGGCAAGTCACTCGACAACTGCCGGTGAGCGCAGTCCAAACGCAGGATTTAAATTTTGGCAGTATCTGGAAGCTTGTACTTCAAAGCTCAGCTGCAAACTCATATTGTAAATAATACACCGTTTGATATTAAACTCAAAGTGTCGGTTCGTTAAGATATTCAATATGTAAACATCGTTTGAGTAACATTCCCATGTACGGAAGTGAAGTCTTAGCATACTAAATTGTTCCTAATGGTAACAAATGGTATTTAGTACTCAAAGGTGAAAATATTAGTTTGATTATTTTTGGCTCGGAATTTCGTTTCTTGAGGTACATAAAAACGCAGAAAATAATCCAGTACTTTTTAGTATGCAAATAATTTTTTCAATTTTCGCACCCCATCAAGCTGGCACCCTGATTCTCCAAAACCCCCTCTGTTTCTCACAAGAAATCAAGGAAAGTCAAATAATATTGCAAAGAGTAGGGTTGTACTTGTTCGATCCGGTATTTACGCACTACTTTACTTTGCTTTCTGAAGAGTAAAAACTTTTTCTGTTATTTTTGTGACTATCAAGGAAACCGAAAAGCTAACTTTCAAGGGAGATTGAATAATTTCTTCAAAGTTGTTTTTAAAGAAGTATGAATTGTTCCAAGAACATCTCTCTATAATGCTGAAAAAAACCTTTATTGAAAATTTGTTTACAACATCAATTGCATTGTTATTTTTGTTTGATATTCTGCAAGTACATTAGAAGTTACATTTACACATTAAAAAAATTAATGCTTTCATTAACAACTTTCCTTCTAAATGGAAAGGATAGACAAATGGATAGGGAAAGGGTGGGTTTTAACATGCGAGAGTTCTCTCATGGGTGCGCTAGTCAGTTTCATAATTCTCTTCGTCCATGGGGGACAGGGCTGTTTACTGTTTTGCTGTCGGCCGTCGGTGTTCTTGGCTGGCCCCCAAATTATCTGAGATATTAGATATCCATTTCATTTCAGTAATATCTAGATCTCTATCTGGGGACTCATTTAAGACAGAATTTGCTGTCCCTGTCACTCTCTTAGTTTTGGCATTTTCGTATATGCTCCTCAACGGTGCCTGAGATTCAAATGGAAGTTGACGAACTCTTTCTATCTCGCGTCGAAGGAGATTTCGCATCATGTCCTTATCGGGTAATTCATTGCCAGATGAATTTTCCCCATTGACGTGTGTTTCATTGGAAAGAGATGAACCTTCCACGGGATCGTTTTCAAGTTCTACCAGTTCGTTTTGTGGGTAGTTCGAGCGAAGAACATACTCCACATTTCTTTTGAATGTTAGCAAGTTGTTCTGCTGTGAGTTTTCTACTGCTGAGTATGTATCGTCGTTGACTGGTAAGCTTCCTTGAGTGTAGGGTAGGTCTCATGTCTGGGTTCCTCTCTCTCCATACCTTGAAAACTTCTGTTTACAAGCCCACATTTTTCGCTTTTGCATAGTAAAAGCATCATATTACCTCCTTCAATTCATCTCATGTCCATCTCTGACGATGGCTTCGAGCTACTGCCGGCTCTGGGTCCCTGAGACTAACATCCGTGGGATGGCCTAAATGACGACAAGGTGACATTAGTTCCGGTCCAGAGACCGAAATACCTGCTCAGAAGCAGGTATGGGACATTGGTAGAACAAGGCACGTTAAGATTCATTACATTTCTTGTTCTATCCATTTTGCTCATTGGTTTTAAGTGAAGATTCGCAGGTAGCAAGTTCGAGTTCACAAATCACACTTAACCCTTGGGTTGTTTCCTGCCATCCGTTACTGCGACCCACAGTGGCCTCGGGGCATCCCCCCGCAGGACCTCTTCGTCTGACTCACCTTCAACCTATTCAGCAAGGGAGGCCTTACCGGAAGCTAGGCTACCACTGACATAGCTCTCAGGCTCATGGGGGTACTCAAGCACCACCACCAAATGCAAGGTCGTGTACTCCCTAGGTGGAGTTGTTATTATTATTATTATTATTATTATTATTATTATTATTATTATTTATATTTTTCTTATTTTCCCCTAATTTACAACTTAAGTTATTAGGTAAGGTTGGGTTAGGTTGTGTTTATATACATCTAAAAAATCACTCTCTGTTTCAACCAGCTCCTTCGCCTCTGTTTCTATCCCTAATATTTTGGCGTTTTGGATCTCCATTCTCTTCATTTGTTTTGACCGTCTCGCATCCTGCATCCTGTAGACATGACCGTACCATTGAAGTGTTTCATTTACTTATCCTCAGGTTATGGTTGATTTAACCAGCTCTTTTCTACACTACTTCAATTCTTATCTTGTCTAGCCTTAGCTGGAATGATATCATTAAGTCGAGCTCTACTGACCGTATTTTGTCTTTTCGGCGACTGCCTCTTTGAAGAAATGTTAAAGGCCACATCTCCGCACCATGTAATACAATATTTTCCACAAAATTGTAAAATATTTTTCTCTCTGTTGTAACCGCATCATCGTCGGTTACATTCAAAACCAACGAAAAAATAGAAGCGAAAAGCCCGACACCATACCACCGACAAGTAGTTTCTCTTGTGGCGAAGAGATGGCGACAGCCAGAAAAATTATTTCGGAACGCACTCTGACGTCAGCCAATCAGAAACGTTTGTGAATGGATGGACGCGGCATGAACTTGTGTCGAAAGAATTTTTTCTCTCGTTCGAGTCGCCGAGGTGAAGCAGTCGACATTTGGTGCACGGCGCAGACGACGACGGACACGTGGAGAAGTGCGACATATGAGAGAGCTTTAATAAGAGTTTTTATTATTTTCCGGAATTTCATTCGTGAAATCCACTTATAGAATCTTGAGAATTCTAAAAATTCTGATTGACACCACAACTAGCTTGACTTTTTGCTATCACAAAGTCATAATTGGAAGTTCCGAACTCGCATTCTGATGCGACCATCGCCTTTGAGTGAGCAGTGGTAAAGCGTCGCTGAGCAAGGAGAGACGGCGCTCGGAGGCATTCCAATTTCGACGCGACGGACAGCACACGGAGTGTTGCAGCAATCTAACGACCCTGGAGGCGTGAACACCGTTCGGCAGCCGACTACGCAGCGCGGAACGTTCTTCGGGAGTTCGCCGGCCGTGAGTCAAACAAAACTGAAAGAACATTCACTAAATTTCAATCTGGAAGACCGCGGAACAGTAGTCTTGCTAGCTAGTCAAGTCAGTTCTTTTTTGTATAGTCGTAATTAGAATCAGATCAGGATATTCCTTGTGGTTATGTAAAAATTGTTCTTGTATATAATTATTTTGACTGGATTCATATGTAATTGATTTCAAGGGTGTTAAAACCATTTAACAAAAGATATTTGTGTGAAATTCTGAACGGGAGGGAAAGCCGTCCAAGTATTTCTTTCACAATATTATTTGAAGGACAGGCCAAAGGCGTTGGTTAAACGCAATTTTATACTGAAAGCTACGTAGAAGCCAAATTTCAACTGTGAACATTAAGTGTAATATTGTTAATGGTTACAAGGTGTTAGAGAACTTGGAGCATTGTGTGTATGTATTTTTTTCCAGGACAATATACTTGAACTGTATTTTATGTGTTTCATCAGTGATTTTTTTTGTGAAGTGTATATGTATTGTAGGTTGTTACTCGCAAATAGGGATCGAAGTTAAGATCGTATTAGAAAAACTGCAGTTTAGGTAGGGAAATTAGCTACCATAATTTACTATAAAAAACAACTGAAAACATAGGAGAATTTGTAAATTCAGTTGTACAAGAATTTCACTCGTCAGAATATATGTTAACTGTTATTTCAAACTACTAAATTGTGTTTGCCTGTTAATTGGTAATTAGTTTGACAAAGGACGAACCCACCACCGACAGGGAATTTTATCCTTTAATTGAGATATTCCCAGGTTTGCGTGACGGTGCAGCCACACGTCACGAAATATGTGAATTAAAGATTTACTTTCGTAATTCGGCGTACTACCAGTCAGCGGGTAGGTACGTGACGGTTACATTGTATCTCGTCTTAATGTATTATTCCTTGTGACGCCATGAAAGCTTTAGTATTGGTTCTCCCCTTAGCAAGTATATTGGAGGCTAGTGAAGACTTGGGTTTGCGAGCGGAATGGCGTCGTATTTTAAGGCAAACTGACTCTTATATCAAACTGTGAAAATAGAATTTCTGAAAGGAACTTTTTCAAATCTCAAAATTTTATTACATCATGAACACATTAATGGTAACAATTGTATCAAGCTATTTTTCATTTCAGTAATTTTGTTTTTTAATTTTTGCAACTTTTGTTAAAAACCGTTCTAATTGGTCCAAATATTTGTTGATCACTTTAATATTTTAACCACATAAATATCAGATCTGTGAAAAGAAAAGTTGCTTGTATTACATAAATTACTTTTACAGTTTTTTATTTAAAATGATTTGAATGTTTGAAAAGCAAATATGCTGATTTTCCCCCCTATTTCTATGTTTACTTGAACATCAGAAGTAAAATTAAATCAATCTGGGCAATCTGAAAAGCAAATTTTATTCTTTATTAATATACTAAGCTTCTGTAAAAATTTTAACAGTATATTTGAAAAATTGTTGTGAAAGAGGCGTTTTAAATACTGTAATTTGCTAAAAAAAACTAATTGTGAAAAAATGAATTTAAAGATGTACATGTGTATTGGTTGCTCTGAATCACCCTAAAACTACCAGCAGCCTAAGTGGAGACTTCAGCTATCTTTTTAATTTTTTTTAAAAATGTTGGATAATTTAACTTTTTTTCCTGCTACATTTCACGGATGGTTTACTAGTTCCAACAAATGCCTTTGAGTCTGCATAGGTCACGCTTTACACGTATTTTCTGTGATGCTTCACTGGATGGACTTTCTATAATTGTTAGTGTATTTATTTAGTCAAAAAACAGTAAAAACTGTATATGACGTGTGGGGAAAGAAATTATCTGCGCACATTTTCTTGAGGGCCAGAATTTTATATTAAAAAAAAGAAGAAAACGAAAAATTAATTTAGAAAATAATTATTTTAGAAAAATAAAGATATTTGAAAAATGTTTTTTTGGAATCTTGAACATTTAGAGTAATTTGGCATCCTATGTTAAACTCATAGATAGCTTCTGTGATACAAATAATCCATTTTTTTTACAAATGTTTCTTTGGACATAAGGACTAAACACATCGTGGAGTGAGTTCATTAGCATTTTTGGCTCTTACCCTTGTGCAGCTTTTCCTAATATTTCATCAAAATCAAATCTTCTGTACAGAAGAGTTATTTTTACAACTTCTGAAGATAGAACAGTTTTCATATTATTTTTATGACTAGGTATTTTTCCCCTTTTATCTTACAAAAACTGAAATAACAACGACCTAACCTATAATTATTTCACTATTTAAACTTATAGCAAAAAGAGTGAATAAATACTGAAGGAAACTCGAAGTAACTAAAAATTCTAATAAAATAAGTCACAAAACGCTAATGAAACTTCTACAAGAATACTACTATTAAAAAACAAGAAGGATAAACACCAGGACACTGTATTCACGAATGATGCTCACTGTAACAATATAATGTTTCCCGCACTGATTTCCAGCATTCAGATGTTCTTCAAGGACTCTACAAGTTCCTTCAAAAAACACCGGGAAATTCAAATATTATTCTACTAATATTAGGAAAATAACACTTAATGTGCAGAAAGGGGGCGTGGCACACAGCGCGCACGGCCATATAAATGCACCTCAGACGAATCTGACTCGGCGACAAGAATCTATAAAGTGCGATCTTATTTATAGCGATGAAAACCAAAAATTGAAGTTTTCAAGAAATTTCATCAAATTTCACAGATACGTACCTCCCCTTAAGGAGACTTGAGGCTTTGCTAGGTGTGTCCAATTTCATGCTCAGGCTCCGCACTTCAGCCTATGCGATTAATGTGAAACTTCACTGAGTCAGATCAACGCATAATTTCCAAACTGTTATATTCCAATGTAGTTTTTTCCGAATAATAAAGGCACCGTTGACGCTATGCTATGCGTGTCAAAATTCAAGGTAAGGGTCAATCGTTCGATCTACGCGATTAATATAAAACATCCTGAGTTTGCCCAATGCATGATTTCCGACGCAATTTAGGCCAAAAGACTTGCTTAAATTAATTATAAAACGTACCATCCTCATTTGAACTACGAAACAATGTCCTCTTTCCCGCCACTATATAGTTCTTCGCTTTCGTTTACCGATCCCGCGACCTCTGAGTCGATTTTCAACGAAAAAGAATGTGACCTCTTGATTTCAATATGTCAGCTTCCTAAAGTTGGACACTTTCTACCTGCTTTTTCGTTTACAATTGTGTTTCCAGTAATACAAGAAAATTTTTTTTTGTGTAACCCCATTACTAAATACAAGTAACTACAGCATCTGGGCGGAAAACGAAGTTCTGCCGAGGCTGTAAGATAGCTCTGATGATGATAGCTAAGCTATCGAAAAAGATCTTTTAGCTCTAATAAAAACATTGATACCAGACAACATCAGTGTCTCATCCTTTATTGAAAAAGGTATCTACATTATCAATAGTTATACTAACAAGTAACTACATTACATGTCGCGTCATCTTCGTAGAAACATTTCGACAAATCTGAATATAAAATTAATTTGTTTATAATCAGATTGTAGAAATTACAACTGTTTAACTATGTTGTTGCACTGATAATAGAAAGATCCAACATGTCAAAAAAATAATCAAAGCGCAACCGTTAAAACGCAGTTTTGGTAAAGTGCTCTATGGTGGGAGAAAAACAAATGGTTATTAATGCTTATAACTAATGCTATGAAGTGAATAATTTCGAACAGGTCTCTTACTCAAAGACTACCGGAAGATGACTGTCCGCTCTACGGAGCGAGTCAGCTCGGTTTCCTTAAATCAAATCAGTTTGTTCCCGTGAGCCCGACTTATTCTGTCCTTAAAGAAATTTTAAATAATTTGTTCAGTAATCAATTATTTCTGTACTGTTAATAAGGGAACATGAGCGCTGGGTTTTCTTTGTTTGTTGTTTTTGTTTGTTTCTGTGTTGTTATTTTGCAACTGCATGTAATTGGCTTCAATTTTAGATATTGTATTGAAATAAAGAGGCACTTTAATATTTCATTGTAATTCTTATGACATATTTCGAAGCACAACGAGGTGAAAATCTAAACAGAAATATTTCCTTTGTACGTCAGACTCATTAGAATAGTGTTTTATTTGAAGAAAGAGAAGAAAATACGCTTTCATAAGATTGGAAAGATTCGAAACAAACTAATTGAGTGCTAAGCTAGTGCTCCGTTCCATTGCGGAATCCGTCGACACCATTGAGCTGTACATTTGGTTCATACAATAAAGTGAAAACCAATTAGCAGAAAAGCGCCACCTTTGGTATCACTGTCTTCATAAGAGACCGTATTTCATTCGTAACCTCGGACGCGCTATAGCTTCTGCTCTGTGTAGGCAAGCATGACCGAATGGTTTGCGCAGGTGGCACACGGGTGTGATAGCAACAGTGTCAGCAGATGCCACTTCAATGACTCGTATCAGGTTTGATAATTTGCAAAGCGACCTGAACACACGTAGCAGTCGTGGCCGAGTGGTTAAGGCGTCTGACTAGAAATCAGATTCCCTCTGGGAGCGTAGGTTCGAGTCCTACCGACTGCGGGTTGTAAACTTTTAACCGCAGATTATTCTACAGATTATTGTCTTGTATGTAGTATAGATATATTCCAACCCTACGTTTTTCAAGGAAGCAGTCGTTCGTAGCAGAGCGGTTAAGGCATCTGACTAGAAATCAGATACTCTCTGGGAGCATTAGCTTGAATCCTACCGGCAGCGGTTAAACATATGTTAAGCGATCAATTTGAACAAAAAAATTATATTGAAGAAAATATCGCTGATCGTAAAAATATAATTAAATACCTTTCAAGTACGGGTTTCAATATTGTCAAATTCTGAAATTAAGTAGTACATTTCACGTGTAATTACTCGAGCATTATTACCCTAGATCCCTGCCCAAAAACAGGTCTTCAAAACAGTTGAAATAAGATGAGTTATGTGTGTTCAAATTTATGTATTACTTATGTATTATACTTATTGCGGTACACGAAGATATTCAATAAATGTAATAAGATTGTCAGTCATATTATCTGAGCCATTATTTCGAAATCATGTTTTTTAATTGTTTTGAAGTGTCAAAGAATACAAAAAAACTTTAACAATTTCACAAAACTCTTGCAGTGTTGCGAAACACAAAATTAAAGGCACACACTGACCAAGCGATGCTACCTGACTAACACAGCAAGCAAAACCAAATGAATGTAACATTGAAAGGTTACGAGGCACACAAGGCTGGGTTGTCGAACCACACCACTGTCACAGCACCACCGATCCTACAAATCACACCGCTGTCTAGTAGAGGGTCTCAAATGCAGAAAGCGTGAAAAATGCCCTTCACCGCCGTGGATGCTTCATGCTCCCGGTCCACCATAGCTCCTTCCGCTTGGCCCACACTCCACCAGCTGTGTCGCCCGCTGTCCGCGCGTGTTCTGGCGCTGCCCCGGGTTCCGACCCCGGGCAGGGCGCAGAGGGGCGGGCAGCCGGCTAGCTGGCGGCGGGGGGCGGACGTAGGCGGGGGGAGAGATACGGGCGCGACGGCGCGATGGTGTTGGTGGCGGCGGTGACGGTGGTGATGTAGTGACGTCACCGGTGTCGGCGGCGAGGGTAGCTGATTGCAACCTGGCAGGGCGGCGGAAGAACTGTCACATGCATCAAGGCGCGGGGAAACAATGATTTAATTAATGTCTTCATTCCATTTCATTGATTGATTGATGATGGATTTTTTTTTTAAGTGGGACGCGCGAATTTTGGAATTGGCGCCCCCATGACACCCTGGTCTAGCATGGAACTCCCATAATTTAGCGGGAAGCACTCCAAAGAGTGCCCAGGTGGGCGGAAGTCGCAGGAACTTGTCCGCGCCGAGCAAAATGTGCTAACAGAAGACAATAAAATACAAACGCATTGTTGATATTTTATTTTAGTGTTTCTTTCTCGTTTACGAAGCACACGCCAATTTCCTACTGTAACGTCATAGCATTGGGCTCGACCGACAGAACCCCCGTCGTGCAGGGGTAGGGGTTGGTCATCGGGGGCCGGACTGGCGGCAGCCCGACCTCTCAAGTCGTTCCGGTGGGAGGGGTTGTCTTTCGGTGCCGGGCGGCACGGCCGGAGACGGCAGGGGGCAGGAAAGCCGGGAGCGCGTCCGGAAGGCGGCTGTCAGTGCGCACAAGGGATGATGTGTGACGACAGAATTCGGCCTGCAGATCGCGGCTGTCCCATCCGGTCAAAATCTCAGTAATGAGAGCATGTGGGCCGCGGGTCGCCTGCGTGGGAGGTCAGTCACGTGACCTTTCACAAAAGAGGCGCGTGAAGGAAACGGCCAGACATTCCGAGTCTGAGCCGAATCACGGTGTGGATGCACCGAACTTGCGCCAGGGCGGTAGCAGAGACGAGCTGGGCTCGTGAGGGCAATCCATGTGTTGGAATGCCGGTGTGGAAGTTATTCCACGTGTGACGGAGTGCTACGCTGTGTGCGGGCACTTGGTGTAGAGTGAGCAGTGAGAACTATGTACATTGTGTAAATAGCTATACAATAAACTTATTTATAGCACTAGTTCAGGTCTGTGATTACTATAATATTCCCACGAAGTCACACTACTATACGACCTCGAATTTTCCTGCTCTGTGATTTATATTCAGTCAGAAAAAAAAGCATTGCATCGGCCGGGAATCGAACCCGGGCCGCCCGCGTGGCAGGCGAGCATTCTACCACTGAACCACCGATGCTGATGCTTTCACTTTTGGAAGATACCACTATAATAAATGAAATCGAGAAAAAAAATATTTTGGGGGCGCATGCAATGGCGAGACCTCTGAAGCTTATGCATTCACCCGCCTTCGATCTCGAAATTTCTCAGTATAATAGTTAAATGTTCTATGTAATAGTTATTTACAACGCCTCTTTTACTCGATGGTAATTTCTGTAAAACAATTTTTTTGAGAAAAAGGTTCATTAACGCAAATTTTGTAAACTCCTATGTTTCACATGGTAAAATCCGATGTTTTGTATAAAAAATATAAAATATAACTTGTCTTATTTACATCGAATAATTTTTCGCAAACACAAAGCAGTAGTAACACAAATCGGAATTCTCTAACGTCGTCAAAAGCATGGCAATTAGTGAGGGGACCGAAACTCAAACGACAATAAACTGCGGCCATGCTTGCGTCCGGTCGAAAGTTACTAGGTCAACTTCCTCGAAAGAAGGTGGGCTAAATGAGCATCGAAATGACGAAGGGTGTCAGCTTTGAATGGTCCAAGGAAGCGCGCTTCCAGATGAATATTAGAAGTACATTTGAATATTGTCAACCATCCTTTATACTCACATCGTAATGCAAGGCGAGAGGCCTAAACTGTATGTTACGCCTCTCGTCTTGCCTCCCTCTCCACCAGTATTCCCACAGGGGGCAGGCAAGACAATTTTACAAAAACTGCCCGTGTACAATGCAATTGTTTTTTGAAACGTTTTATGTTTCATAAAAAACTGACTGTACAACACTAGCATAACAATTACTAGGCATCTTATTACAATTCGAGATGGGATAATTATTAAACGATTCCGTTTCACCGAATTTGCCAACCATTCGAGAATTGAAATAAGATGTTACGATGGTACGAATATCGTCCAACATGTTATCCACTTTGTAAAAATTTCGAAATTCTATAATATCCTTTTATCTATTCATCTTTCATTCTATTCATCTTAGAACAGTTACAGACTGATGTTGATCGTAGGTACTAGGAGGCCTTGGATTATTAGAACGGAGTTCTATATAAGAAGGGCGTATACTCGATTTTCGTATTTTGAGAAAAAGAAGTTTGAAATGTTTCCATACCTATAACTTTTATACGGTACAATAATATTACGAATTCGAACCCCTATTAAACATTTTTGAAAATTAGCCAAGGCTTCGAAATATGATACTGAATAAAGCTTATATTTTCAAATTAATAAGAAATATGCTAAATAAATTTTACAATACGCCCTTTTTACGGAGACAATAGTTGACCATGTTTTCCTTACGCCCCTTTTACGTAGATTGTCTTTCTTTGCTGTCATCACGAAAAGGAATACAGTATCCTACTAAAATGAAAGGTTTTCTGAAAAAAATATTGCAATAGAAAATATACTGTTATCTATTTATATAGAATATTATAGAATTTATATAGAATAGAATATTTTAGTGTTTTTTATAAAGTACATTGATCTAACAAAATTGAGCACTAGTTGCCTGAACACTCCCTTCCAGTCTCTTCCACAGGGTTTTCATGAGTGAACAGTTCTTGGAACCAATTTACAGAATCAGTATCTAAAAACTTGAAAAGACTTCTAATGCCTCTTTCTTTTAGTGGGTTGATGCGCGTACGTTCTGTCTCAAGCAACAGCTGCTCCAATTCCATGGAAATGTCCTTCTTGAAATAACTAAAGGGCATAAAAAATCCAGTGTACGTTGTTGATGTCTATAGTCCATCCGAGGGTACAAAATTCAGACCTTGGATATGATTGTATTTTGAAGCCATAATTACTTCCTCATGGTTTCTTTGACATTATATTTTTGAAACCATCAGACCATTTCCTTATTATCGGTGCACTATATTTTACATTGAAGGGAGTAGGGTTTTTTCGTGCATTACCAAACAGTTCCATATATTTCTGGAGATTATGCATTTTCTCTTCTTTTTTTTATTTTTGCACCACAAAGACCAAAGTTACGGTCACACTGGCAAAACGAATGTCCCCTCACTGGAAACAAATGCATTACCCTGACGTTAAATCTCATTGACAACCATCTACAAAATGACGTGACCAAGAGATTCTTGTTTTGTCCCCCTGCATCCGAAAGCAAGTGAATTACCTTATAGGTACCGTTGAATTTTTCACTTATCATATCAAATAAAAAATAGCACACGGTATCTGGGTTCTTTTTAGATTAAGTTTCTAGAAAATAGTACATGTTACTGTTGTCATAATTGTGGCAATGATCATTAAATAAGTAAATCCATATTAGTCTTTCAAAAAACTGAGATGTTTCATTGGTCTTAGGCAAAGCTAAGTTATGAGCATTGTCAAAATTAAATACAAGTTTTCGACTGTTTTTGTTCTTACACTCATTTAACAAGTCATTCTTTATTTCATCTTCTTAAATGTATTTCATATTGGACTTTACAGGGATCGTTAGGTTGCTTACCAATTTAACTTCACATTCAGAACAATAATCACATAAATCTGCTTTAGGTAATGCAAATAATAGTTAAATTCTGCATTTAAATATTTATGGTAGATCTTTTAGGCTGGGCTTATCAATATTTGGTTACTTTTATGTTTATAATATTCTTTGAACATATCGTACAAATGTTTACAGTTCAAGTTTGGGTTTTCAAAATATCGCTTACATGATTTATTCCTGGAGTAATGGGAATTTCTGCTGGGAATAAGACTTAAGTGTTCTTTCATCAAATCCCAAACGCTTTGGTCTATAGAGCGAGGTCGCTTGTTGTGAGTGCCACGTTATTCTCCAAATTGTTCATCACATAATAGTTTTTGTTGGATAACGCACACTTTTTTTTGTTGAGATTTGATACACACCTCGGAGAAATTTCTGACAAACATCAGTTTCATCTCCATTTATCTGTTTCCGTCATATTGTTGACGTTTACTGTGTAACTGTCGATTATTATCGATACCAACTTGCATGAAGTACCGACAAGAAATAACCGCGAGTTTAGTGTTCACCTGCGTTAATTCTCAAATTCGCAGTTCACACGCTACTGGAGTAATTATCCATGAGCATCACAAGGTTATGAAACAGAGTAGACCGGATGTAAACATTGGTAGTGCCGTAATGTGTGGGGACAATTATATTTTTGGTCAGTCACTAGTAAACGTTCTTCTTTTAAGGCTTGTGTAGCGGTGCTAAAGGTTCAAGTTTTAGCACTAGTGCTAAAAGTGAGACTAAGTTTAAGTGTTCAGATAAATATATGAATGCAACAATGAAAACAAAGTATTTTCGTCTCACCGCATCAGCTACTACTGACCACTAACATTTTATGATTCGTATTCTTGAATTAAAATCAAAAGAAAGGCTGTCTAAAAAGTATATATTGCACACGTAGTGAAAGTGATTTTCTTTGCATGTAGGATTGCGCCACTCGGTCTATCGGCGTGGTGTCGCAACATTTCCTACTAAAAATAAAAAAATAAATAAATTAGTAATTCCGGACGCGTCAATTGCTAAGGTAAGTGTTGTGCATCGTTGTATCGTAGAATGGCGGTGATGTGTGTGTATGTGTGTGCGTATATATATATATATATATATATATATATATATATATATATATATATTCTATTATATTATTAAATAAATATAACAATTACCACGTTCAGATAGTGTCATAAACTTCATGTTGTTTCATGAATAGTATTCTGATCGCAGCACATTCAGTCGTCAGAGTTGGAAATAAATTCCATGATGGGAAGATATACATAGGTGAGTTAGTTCGGCGCACCGATGTTTGCTTGTTCTGCGCAACAATACTTTACGTCGCGAACCACGTGACTACAACACGGGCACTTAGCTTAAAAAGGCAGCCCAGACGCTGGCCGCCATGTTGCATGGAGAGCGAGAAGTGTTGAAAACCTTTTGAAAGTGGCGCAAGGTGACAATTTTCAACGAAAAATAACATAGTGACGATGTAATTGAAATAAAAGATGCAATATTTTAAAAAATTATTCTTATATCTGTTTCAATAACTTGTAACAAGGTGTTAATTTTATATGTGACTCCATTTAAAATTTCCCCTAACATTATGACTCAGACTGGTGCCTGAAGCTCATTGTCTGACGTCGGATTCGATGCAATAGCTCACCCATGGCTTTTCTCCATGATAAATTTGATACAACGTGATCTAATGGTCGATTAGCTTGCAATATAAGTCGCCCGCTGAATCTGCGGATTAGCGGACTCCGCTGTCACTTCATGTTCGATTTCGAGTTGGGGTTTGCGCAAAAGTTCAAAAGTACAATACATAGTTGTACGCTATGCTGTGCTTAAAATCCCAAATGAAGAAAACCGCAACTCGATTCGTTCCACAGTCGAGAAGTAGTTCACTTTCCCGTGCTCCGCGTTAGATCCGACGTTGATGTTAGTCCCCGCAACGGGAGAGGTGGCTGAGGGCATCAGTTGATAACACTGCAGTGACTCTAACCGGGAGGACCTCGGTTCGAGTCCCGACGGTGACAAGATTTTTCGCCACTAGCTAGTCACCTAGCTCGAATTTAGGCGCTGTCTGGAGGATAATTGATGCGGAGCTTAGAACTGGTACCGACCGGGGCGGTTCCTTGCTGGTGAAAGATACCTGTTTGGGTAAAAGCCAGCAAGCCGACAGGAAGGTCGGTGCTGTATCTCACCGTCCAGCAGAGGGGAGAGATCACTGCCAGCTCCCGAGGGGAAAACTACACTTACGGGACTAATGATCTTATCCGTTGACACGCTCGGAATCATCAATCAATCGTGTAGCGCCACCAATACGAATTAATTCTTATTGCCTCTGATACAGAGTATTAGCAGTGCCGAAAACGTTAACTGAACAGAAATCCAATCATCGAATCTTTGAAGCTTTATTTCTAACGCGCGTGATGGCCATTCTTGGTCTGCTGCATCACTTCCATGGCGGATTTATTGTGAACGCAGCAAATCGATAGGGGACACGGGAAGGAAGTCGTCAGATGAAGGGGGAGTCGGCAGACGCCAGCGTTTGAATGAACGACCGCATCGCCAGCGGGAAGAAGAGTCGCGAAACTTGCCTAAGCTTGCAAGCGCTGTGGAATGTCCGACGCGGCGCTACCGTGGGCTGGCGGTCTCGCAGAAATCTCAAGGCGCAGCTGAATTTTAGTTCTTGTCTTTGGCGATCAAAGCTCCAACAACGGTTAGTTTGCGAGTGACGTTTAGTATTAGGGAGATTTGGACAGCGTAACGTAAAACATTATGAAGTTACCATGTGCTCTGTATCTTGTGAAGTGTAGCGTCTTTTTGCACTCAATGCTACTTTGTTCTCAATGACAACATTATCAAACTGTGACGGTAGTGAGTGTTGCTAACGCTAAATTCCTACAATTGCCCCAAACTCTTGATTCGCATTTGTTTAACTAAGGCTCCCCACCAATACTGGTGTTGCTTAAGTGGGAATATAGCGCACATCTCTTGTATCACAAATGTTGATTTTCACTTCGACGAACTCGTCGTAAGAAATTGCGGAACATCATTTGCGATACAAGAGGTGCTTCACACTCTTTCATCGCAGTTAGGAAGGCATTTAATTTATCCTGATCACATGACTTATTCTGTCCACGATAAAAGTATGTGATTACTCTTGCTAGCTGAGGAGTGGAGTTTGGAAGTGGTGCAGTAGAGTTTTCCACTATGACTCCATCCAACAGTCACCCCATGAGAACCCTTAATACGACATTCCTGCGTCTCACTTTCACTTCTGAGCTTTTCAAAGTAATACATTACAGCAACGTCAACCAACATATATCTCTTTGCTCCTTATGACACAAACAATACATTCTCTGGGGCAATAATCGTGGTCATACTATGCAACTAGTTTATAATGTTCATCTTTATTGTATAAGTAAATATTTAGAAAACGAGTGACGTTAGAAGCTACAAAAGTCCACATGTTTCCTTGCCAGAATCAACATCCTTCTTGGCCAGTTAGAGACTACGTGAATGATTGAAGGAGCGAGTACATCGTGTTTTCAGGCGCGTCATCTTTGTTCCTTGAGTGTGGCAACAGCTGGGAAGTAGCGGAGTTCCTCTCTCATTAGTATGTGTGATCTGGCGCCAATCTACACGTCTCGTCTTGCGAAAGTCGCCCCTTCAGCAGGGCATCTCGCCCCTCCAGCAAGCTCTAAGCCAGTGTTGTCAAGGTCGATGCCACGAGCGGGAGTCCGTGGCACGAGTGCCACTACGAAATCGCGTCTTCACGCAGTTTCTCACCCCGCAACCAGAGACAACGCCATCAACATTGTAAAACGGCGGGGTTCCTAATAGTGTCCTCTCCCGACGCTAGTGGCGCAGAGAAGCTCGTGGTATGGCACGGTACCGCGAGGCGTGCCACTGCCACCAGTAGGAGACTTTGACACCACTGCTCTAAGCTCTCGAACGGCCTCCCGACTTGTGTGGCGATGTAGCGCGTGCAAAAGTAAGTGATGGGCAAGGGGAGAGGGGATGACGTGGTTCAGAAAAGGGTGAGAACACGCGGAACGTCACCCGTTTGTTAGAGTACTACTCCGGAATTCCCCTAGTATTGATCGTAGTAATACCCTAACAAAACTACCAATAAGAGCTACCGATAATGAAAAACTATCAATAATAGATGCCTGATGCTAGAATTCTTCTCTAGGCACATATAATTCGACCTAGCTGTAAAGCTAGCGTCGCAAATTTTCCATCGTCAGAACTCAAATCCTAAGACCGAGACGTTCAGTAGCTGTTCTTCTGAGCAGTCTCAGTCGATTTGTGGAATCCAATTCAGAGCGCTTTGAAGATGAAAATATGAGTTTGGCTTATTGCGTCATCTTCGAAATATTAATTGGTGCAAAGCGGCAATGCACCACTTGCAATCCACCGCAAGTTACAACGCGTCTAGTCTACTGATGACGCGAATAAAATCAATCCACACCATCACAATCGATAAACGAAGCACAGCCATGAGTGCAAAAGTTTGTGCATACATTAACTCCTGCCTCAAACTGCTAAGTAGCATGGCTCACAAGCATAATATTTTATAGTACTATAAAATATTATGCTTGTGGCCATTCGTCTCAACCTCTTGCAAGCTCTACTTGACTCGGCGTCTTAAGCAAAATGGTACTATAAAACCCTATGGAATGCCCATTTCATTCCACACTGCAATGTAATATTCGTTTTTTGCAATACTTCCGATGAAATACATTAATATTTTACACGGTAAATCTCGATAATCAAATGTTGGATATGAATTTTTCAATTTTGTATTATTATTGTTCTTAGTATTAATACGGAATACGTAATTCTGACAAAACATCTTTAGTGGATTGGTATTTTTGAAGTCTTATTTATAATGACGCAAGCAGTTTTCATAAAAAACATACCATTTACTCTAAGTACACATATCTATTTCTTCGTCATTACTGCTTTGACATTATATTATTTTATTTGTAGGAATACAGATAGGAAATTGTCAAATTTGTCGGTCAAAACTGACAGTAAACAATATCGAGACCAGTTCACGGTCCATTACACATGTACACTGTTCACGTTACTTCACAAGTCAATATTGCAAATTATGAAGTCAAAAGAAGTGAGATATAACTTTATTTATGTTCATTTTATATTTTATCTGTGCCCTTTAAATCATTTATTGCTGGCAAGTAGATTTAGTATTAAGTAGCACAAAATAAATCGAGATTTATAAACTAACACAAAACTTCCAGGGGCTGCATAAGCATTGATTTCTAGCGCCATAGTTTGGAGAAGAAAATAGTGCAAACTTACCACGAATATGCGCGATTTGAAATATATTTGTCAAAAAAATATATTTGTATTAGAACTCATAATAGTAGCCTTTCGTCTCATTGAACCAAAATGTAAGAACCAAATGTAAGAAAATATTAAAAAGTAATTACCTTTTGTTACTTGCGATCAACTAAAAGTATAAATTAATCAATTTGCTTTAAATACATTTTAGGCGTTTGTTATCATCTCATCCGTTTTATTTATCAAAATTCACTTTAAATTTCTCATATACGTACGTATATACGAAGAAAAAGACCTACATTAAAGAAAGTTATGTAATATTACGGAAAGTCGAGATTTCGAGATTTCTGCGGAAATACACGTTTTGTCTTTCCCTGTATTTTGTCGACTTTTACGTTTAATTAATTTTAAGCGTAAACACTTGTGAAATATTAAAAGGATTATTACTGTTTAAGTAAAATCAAGAAGAGGAGTACAGTACAAAGCCTCAAACGAACGTTCTGAAAAAAAAATCAAATCAGTTTAACAATATAGACTGAAGGTTAACGCCCCTATTTTGAAGTATCTTCTTACTTTAGGCGGCATCGAAAAACGACGACGAACCACAGTCATTCTCTCATCATACACTAGGAACAAGATCGGAAGGTACAGGCCCGAGTGCTCGGCAATCAGTGCGCGTTCAGTGCGTTGGCAGTAAGCTAATAATACTCAGTGGTCAATGGTTCTCAGTGGTCAATGTACGTAGTATAAAGGAAGTTACAATGTTACAAACAAATGTTACAAAAAATTGCGATTTTTTAACAAAATCTCATATTGTGGGGTCACTGTTCACTGTTAACTTTGAATTCTTGAAAATTGCAAAAGTCTGAAATGTTGTGGGACTCTCTTGTACATTATCGAAGATTCAGATTTTTTCAAATTAAAAATATGTTTCATATAATTAGTTACTTAATTGGCCATGTACATTTAGAAAATAATTAATTTCGCTGGAGTGAATATGAGCAATTTTAAAACAATATTTTCCAAAAAACGGCTCGAACTTCTTCAGCTCTGCTAGAGCTTTATGGTAGTGTGGTGACTGCATACGGAATTGAATTAAATATGTATTTTCTTGAAATAATATTCAGAACTCGGGATTAGCGTTAGTCATATAAAATAGACAAATTAGGGAAACTAGGTAAAATGATAATAAGTCAGTAAAAACCAATCAAAATACAAACATAAAAAAGAGGATTTTTTTTTCTTTTGTGATCAGAGCATAGTACATAGAAGTCGACATGATGGACATCAGTTTGCATCGTATTACGAAAACTCTCGAAGGGAACTGCGTTTTTGACGATGGTTTTTAGAGCAATCATGCAAGGGTATACGGTGTATGTATCGTGTTAATCATTAAGGTTCATGCACAATATAATAATGTTGAGTGCACGTTCTTGCTTAGATATACATTTTACACTTAGAAATGAGCATGTTCAGCGGCCGGTATCCATACTAGATATTAGTACGTTCAGCAGCCACAAGATTGCGTGAGTGTACACTCATTAAGCGGGTACCGACGTAACGCTACTAGTAGTCAAAACGGGAATCACACTGCATGAATAGAATGATCGCTTTAAAGCCTGCATCTACCACCATGTTCGAGTGACTAATCTCGACTTTCGGTCCTTAGTAGGGAGGACAAGAAAATAAGGGGAAATTCCAAAAAGGGGTTCTTTTAATTCGTTGGACTAGCGTGCTCGTGCGAGAGCTACGAGCTGTAAACTCGCCCCCCCCGCCCGCGCGCACACACACACACACAACACACACACACACTCACTTCACTCTCACTCTCACTCTCACCACTCACACTCCTCACACTCACACTCACAATCACACTCACACTCACACACTCACACTCACACTCACTCACATCACACTCTCCTTCTCACTCTCACTCTCACTCTCACTCTCACTCTCACTCTCACTCTCCACTCTCTACACCTCACTATCTCACTCTCTACACTCTCCACACTCTCACACTCTCACACTCTCCCACTCTCACACATCTCACCACTCACACTCACACACTCACACACTCACCACACTCACCACACTCACACACTCACACACTCACACACTCACACACTCACACACTCACACACTCACACACTCACTACACTCACACACTCACACACTCACACCACACACACCCACACACCCACACTCACACATCACACACTCACACACTACACACTACAACTCACACACTCTACACCACATCACACACTCACACTCTCACATCACGCTCACGCTCACGCTCACACTCACACTCACACCACACTCACACTCACACTCACATCACACTCACACTCACACTCACACTCACACACACACACCACACACACCAACACCCCTACCTCCAACCCTGTGAAGGGTAAAAAAAGATGCGTGCACGTAAATGATCATCCGTATCATGAAGGCATACCCAGAAGAGCCACTCTCCCAAATTGTAATAGAAAGTTTCAAAAGATATATGTTTGTATATAATACGGCGTGAAGGAACATAACGGTAGGGCTCGGATTTCGAAAACTAAGCTTCGTGGCTGTAGGACGCATCGTTTCGAATTATGCATGATTGATGTGTCAGAAAACATTTGTAAATGTATGGTGTGAGGTAGGTTAGCATTTGTTCTTGCTTGTTCTTGTTTGATTGGTGCTTTTGGGCACATCCACGGTTTTGATATTCGTCCTGTGAGTGAGTGTTTTGTCGCGGGAGGTGGCGGTGATTCCTTTCCTCGCACGATGACGAGATCCGGCACCGACCTATACTGCGATTTTTGTAGGAAGAGCTTTCAAGGTCACTCAAATCCCATCTCGCGATGGAATATGTCACGGCATTTCGTGTCATTCACAGTCGTTCCGCTAGATTTCGCACGATCGCGACCGTATGAAGCAGTGCTTGCGATCATGCGACTTCTACCGGCAAGACCGAGAAAAGACGCCAAATGCCGTGACATATTCCATCGCGAAGATGGGATTTGAGTGGCCTTGAGAGCTCTTCTTACAAAAACCGCAGTATAGGTCGACGTGCGGGACTTTTCTCTCTCCATGGAGACACCGCCCCTGCTGGGACTAGCTCTAAGCTCCTGACGAGTGTGATAGAGTACTGCAAGTAAGTGTACGTAAGGGGGTGAGGACAGAGCAACGAAGAGGAAGGAGAGGTCATGCGGACGGTCCGTGGCCCGTTTGTTAGGATACTGCTCCGCATTCACCTGGTGTGATCGCGGAAAACTTCGGATCAGAGCAGTTGGCCGTTAGAATGCTCCTCCAGACAGCGACTGATTTCGACCTAGCCTCAGTCGGAACTCGAACTCTGCAACCTCCCGTCGTGTCGTTGCAGAGAGAGCGGGAATGCTGGCTCAGAGCTAAACGCATTCGCTAGTCCTCCCTGATTTGGGGGGAATAACTCCGACCCCGTGAGACCAATCTCCATGAAAGTTGGCACTTCTACATGTTTTTCTCCAGAAGGTTTATGTGCTGTTAAGTCTGTTGTAACTCCACTACATGACGCTGTAGAAAAACTAAATATTTACATTAAATGCAACCCGCAACACATTCAGCCGGCTTTTTTTATCTGTATCGTAAAAATAACTCCTAAACGATGCGTTCTATGGCCTTAAAAACTAAAATTTTGAGGCCGAAAGCCTCAAGGAAACGTTACTCATACCGTAGTCTACAGGATGAAACCTTCTTGAACATTCTATTACATTTTTGCTGGTCCGGCGCTTCCCGATATTATCTCACCTGCTCAGAGATGTGCAGAATCTGCACGTAAATGTGAATGAGAGGGACAGAGAGCGGCAGAGGACAGACCGGAACAGGGTGAGGGAGGGAAGGAAAGAAAGTGAGAGGGTGATGGGAGGGGAAAGAGGGAGATGAAGGGCAGAACAACGTCTGCCGGGTTTTCCTCGTAAATCCTAAACATAAGTAAAAATATTCAGTCCTCTCCGTGAAACCCTCTTTCTTTCCGAATATGATTTATTTATATTAGTTATGTGTGCGAGCCGCAAAATGTGTATCTTCTATTGAAATAATGTACGTGATATTTCTTTCTCCCTATTCTGAATTAAAAACATCGATTTCCTGAAACTGAACTACCAATTTGCCGGCACAGCGTGTTCTGTGTTATTTGTTGTACATCATCACCATGCATGGCGTGGAAGGTGTTCACCTGGCAGGGAATGACAGGGTAGACAGAAACGAGTGAGGAAAAATGAAAAACAAAAAGGGGTACTAGAGTTCATAAATGGCATCAAATATACAATTTACATTTATTCACGGATACAAATCTTACAGATTGTGTTAGATAGATTTATGTTGCAATGAGTGGATGTCTTACGTTGTAAAGCCTAGCGCGCATTGGTTTGGTACGGCACGGATGGACGGGCCGGACGGATTTTTTAAAAATTTTATTACATCGTTTCCCGTAAGGGTGCGCGCACTACACCGGCACGGACCTTTCCCCCCTTCGGCCGTTTGCAATAAGTCCGTAGGAAAAGATCTTCTGGACAGTCGACATGACGTCATTGGCACTGTCGGGGCCAGAGAGTATGGTCGGGACGCCCTTACCGCCGTTGCAGTTGTGAGGTTATATGAAGCGTGTGGAGCGAACACCAATGCGTCCAAATGAACTATATTGATCCAGAATTATCCAGAGTTGAAAGACGTGTTATTTTTATTGAATGTATCACCTTGTTGAGAAGTGTAAATTAGTGTAGTAGCTAAACTATCTGAATCAAGGAGTATCATTTGGCAAATTTAAAATACAAGATATTATGAGAAGCTGTGCAGTCTCAACAAAACTTGGTTTAGTTATGCAATATAAATAAATTATGACATATTTTGAAATTATATACTAGTTTATTAATAAATATAAATTATTGGTAAGTTCCTGTTTTGCGTATATTATCTTAAATAAGCCGATTATTTTCTTGAGTTTAAAAATAAAGCAATGCAATAGTAGGTATGTTCCTTAGTTCAATTTAATTGTATACAATTACAATATTTACCAAAATATTTATTTTTATAGTATACTTTTTTAAAATACACAATTTTCCTTCACATTTATCACGATACGTCCTAAAGTACTAAAATATTTTTTCATCTTCCACCAGGTCGGGATTGAATATGTGAAATTCCCCTTTTGCCGTTCTCGTGTTTAGAAGAGAATCTGGGCTTTCTTCGGCTCCTTGCCTCATTTTCTCTTTCCTTTATTAAAATCAACGAATGCGATTGCTTCTTTACTTCAATTACGAAGCATCGCACACGGAGCGAGATGCCAGAGTGACTGAAACTGTCCGAAGTGTCCGTTCCGTCCCGTCCTAAAGCGCGCGACCCACACGAAAACAGCCGTCTATCCGATCCCGTCCGTCCGTACCGTACTGACCCAGTGCGCGCGTAGCGTAAAAGTGCGATTTTGTTCACTCCCTTTACACTGTGGATCCGTTTGTCTTCAAGCTCATTATGTTCATTATGGTTATGCCGAGCGCGAGGCGAAATTTAACTCTAATTGCACGAGGCGTGGCGTAACCACAGCGTCATCTTTGTCCCAGGACACATTGTTTATTGTGTAATTACTTCTTTCCCCTGCAAACGATACTTAAATTGGGCAGGCAACTAGTACGATAGCAAACTTGTAAGCAATATTAATATAACATGCAACGTTACATGCTGTTTAATCAAACGAGCCTCTCCTCGTAAGGAGCTATTTTAACGACGTTTCAGTCCCAAAAATAACCCAAACTCTCCCACGTGTAATAAAGCAAGATGTTTACTTTTCTACTGACCTGCAAAAAGTAATTCTATGATATTTACCAAGAGGTCAAGAAATAGGCATGTGTCATTTCTAATACGAATAGTTGCACAACTGGTCTTCATGAAAGAAAATAGGAGAGAAGGAAAAAGCATAACCGGTTGAGATAGCGCAGAAAAAACAACGTAAAGTAAAATAGTTTTACTTTACTTTAGTTGTGAGCAAAATTTGAACAGAATTTCCTGGTCAAAGAAAATCCATAATTCTCTTCAAATGGATTGTTAAAAAGGGTATCATACTTTTCCCGAACCAGAATAAATCTGGAATTATATTACATTACAATTATATGAATATGAAGCTGGAACTACAGTACGATACAAAAATTACGTTTCTCCTCAATTCGTCACAAATGTTACTGTTGTCAATAAAAAATAAATAAGCACAACGAAATCAATCAGCGGCTAACAACGGGATATTTGGTTCTCTGCGTAGCAGGCTTGCAGCCCAATCCGTGAAGATGCAAACAGGGTTGGGCAGTATTTAAATATTTGTATTTGTAATTCGTATTTTAAATACATTTTGTATTTAAAAAACTGTATTTTTAAGTTTTTTGGACATGTATTTCAAAGTTGTATTTAAATATATAAAATAGGTGTATTTAAAAAAATAAATACTTCAGATTCTTTAAATACAGATGAAGCAGATAAGTTTTTCATACAGATGAAGTTTCTTTTTGTTTGATTCTCCTAGTGAATGGACTTCATTGAAACCAAAAATAAAAGTTCCCTTCAGATGTTGAAGTAGAATTTTGATATTTTAATATGATATACCTTAATCATTAAAAATGCTGGACGACTATCCGACAGTAAAAAAAGCGTTTATTCCTCATAAACACTAGTGCCAGCGTCAGTTTAACAGCGTTCAGCAGCGCCAGTTCAACAACTGTTTTCCTTTGCGGATTTTATACAGCCACCAATTAGCGGTTTATTGACTGATATGTTTAAAAAACTAGTAGTTTTAAAAGGAAATTCCGTTTATTTGAATTAAACATATTTCTGATATCATTTCATATTAAAAAGTGCTTCTGTGAAAGTGTAAGTGAAAGTGCAAGTGAAAGTGTTTTATATTTGAAATTTGTTAGTTATTGTTCAGGAATATATGACTGTCAATTAGTAATTTATTGTAATAAAATTACAATATACTTTGCAATAAATTTATATTGCAAAATTATTGTATTTACAGCATTTTGAGTATTTGAAGTATTTTAAATACGTATGTATTTAGCGTTTCAAAACCTACTGTATTTTGAGTATGTATTGAAATACTTATCTACAAAGTATTTTGGAGAAGTATTTATACACTAAATTTAATTTTTTTGGTCTAATCCTGGATGCAAATAACGCCTGCATCAGCGTGCGTCGTGTGCGTGGGCTGGAGCGGCGGGCCAGGCGTCCCACGCGTCGGGGCTCAGCAGCAGCCCGTCCACCAGCTCCTCCACCGCCTCCTGCACGGCCGCGCGGTACGCCGCGTCGCCGCGCCACTGGCGCTCGTAGTGCGCGCTGCGATCCTGAGACAAGACGAGCCACGAGATGAATATCTTATGTATGTACACATTGGATGGATTGATTGAAGGGCGCGATGCCGTTCTGCAACATGGGAAGGCACAAGGCTTTGCTGTCTATTGGATTGAACGATAGGTCGATGTGCACGCTCCGGCCGCGCGACAAGTGAAGACAGAACATTGATTGATTGATTAGTGTTCGAAAACATCATGTATAATTTTATGATTTGCTGATTATTTTGTCGTCTTAATATGTCGTCATAATATGCCTTTGTATGCCTTTATGTGTACTGTAAAAATATTGCCACCGAGCAAACGCTCACTAGCAGGAAATAAATACTAATTTCCGGACAAATATATATATATATATATATATATATATATATATATATATATATTCCAGACGCGAATACTACTATGGTAATTAGTCCCGTACGTTAACTGTATGTTAGTAGCAGGAGGTCGCTGTGTTCCTCCTCAGCTGGAACGTGAAATACACGCAAACCATTAAATCGGCCTCTGAGCATTCTTATTGCGAAACTGACAAGAGTTTGGACAAAATTTGATTTTATAAAACCAAAGTGGATAAAAATCTTTTTAGATGGGGTATGAAAAACATACGGGGTTCGACGATTCAATCGTAATACCGTAAAACTGAGCACCTACGTAGAGAATGCTATTATTAGAAGATCCACACACAATAATCTGCGTTATATATTTTACGGCGAAAAGTACATGGTAAGTTCGCAATTAAACCGGTGTCACTTCGTACCAGGGTTGAATACATGTAACAATAAGTACGCAATTAAACCGGTGTCACTTCGTACCTGGCTTGAATACATGTAACAATATGGGGTGCAACAGAATGTTTTTAAAGATTTAAATGATCTGCACGAGACCATGCTCCTGTCGATCTAGATGCCGTGTTAAAACTCTAATATTTCGCAAGCCACAATCGTAATACCTGCGTGAGGTACCGCTCGTAGTCGTCCTCCGTGCACACGAGGCGTTGCAGCACGCTGCGCGGGAGGAGGTCCGCCGGCAGGTAGCAGGCGGCGATGACGCGCGCGAACGACGCGTAACACGCGCACGACGCCTCGAACGCCTCCCACGGCAGCAGCCGCTCCGCCGCCGGCAGCTCGCTCAGCAGCGCGCGGTAGTAGAGCGAACGGAGCGACGCCCCGCGCTCAGCCCTGCAACCCAGCGCAAACAGCTTCATTCAGTTGCAGAGCACTCTGAAAATGGCAACTAGCGCGCGGTACTAGAGCGAACGGAGCGACGCCCCGCGCTCAGCCCTGAAACGCAGCGCAAACAGGTTTATTCACTGGCAGAGCACTCACAAAATGGCAACTAGCGCGCGGTAGTAGAGCGAACGGAGCGACGCCCCGCGCTCAGCCCTGCAACCCAGCGCAAACAGCTTCATTCAATTGCAGAGCACTCTGAAAATGGCAACTAGCGCACGGTAGTAGAGCGAACGAAGCGACACCCCGCGCTCAGCCCTGCAACCCAGCCCGAAAAGCCTTATTCATTTGCAGAGCACTCTGAAAATGGACACTAGCGCACGGTAGTAGAGCGAAAGACGCGACGCCCCGCGCTCAGCCCTGCAACCCAGCGCAAACAGCTTCATTCAATTGCAGAGCACTCTGAAAATGGCAACTAGCGCGCGGTAGTACAGCGAACGGAGCGACGCCCCGCGCTCAGCCCTGCAACCCAGCCCGAAAAGCCTTATTCATTTGCAGAGCACTCTGAAAATGGCAACTAGCGCACGGTAGTAGAGCGAACGAAGCGGACGCCCCGCGCTCAGCCCTGCAACCCAGCGCAAACAGCTTCATTCAATTGCAGAGCACTCTGAAAATGGCAACTAGCGCGCGGTAGTAGAGCGAACGGAGCGACGCCCCGCGCTCAGCCCTGCAACCAGCGCAAACAGATTTATTCAATTGCAGAGCACTCTGAAAATGGCAACGAGCGCGCGGTAGTAGAGCGAACGAAGCGACGCCCCGCGCTCAGCCCTGCAACCCAGCGCAAACAGCTTTACTCAATTGCAGAGCACTCTGAAAATGGCAACTAGCGCACGGTAGTAGAGCGAACGAAGCGACGCCCCGCGCTCAGCCCTGCAACCCAGCGCAAACAGCTTCATTCAATTGCAGAGCACTCTGAAAATGGCAACGAGCGCGCGGTAGTAGAGCAAACGGAGCGACGCCCCGCGCTCAGCCCTGAAACCCAGCGCAAACAGCTTTATTCAATTGCAGAGCTCTCTGAAAATGGTAACTAGCGTGCGGTAGTAGAGCGAACGAAGCGACGCCCCGCGCTCAGCCCTGCAACCCAGCGCAAACAGCTTTATTCACTGGCAGAGCACTCTGAAAATGGCAACTAGCGCACGGTAGTAGAGCGAACGAAGCGACGCCCCGCGCTCAGCCCTGCAACCCAGCGCAAACAGCTTTATTCAATTGCAGAGCACTCTGAAAAATGGCAACTAGCGCACGGTAGTAGAGCGAACGAAGCGACGCCCCGCGCTCAGCCCTGCAACCCAGCGCAAACAGCTTCATTCAATTGCAGAGCACTCTGAAAATGGCAACTAGCGCGCGGTAGTAGAGCGAACGGAGCGACGCCCCGCGCTCAGCCCTGCAACCCAGCGCGAACAGCTTCATTCAATTGCAGAGCACTCTGAAAATGGCAACTAGCGCGCGGTAGTAGAGCGAACGAAGCGACGCCCCGCGCTCAGCCCTGCAACCCAGCGCGAACAGCTTCATTCAATTGCAGAGCACTCTGAAAATGGCAACTAGCGCGCGGTAGTAGAGCGAACGAAGCGACGCCCCGCGCTCAGCCCTGCAACCCAGCGCAAACAGTTTATTCAATTGTAGAGCACTCTAGTGAATGACATCCAGCGCACAGCAGTAGAGCGAACGAAGCGACGCTTCGCGCTCAGCGCTGCAATCCAGCTCAAACAGCTTTATTCAATTGCAGAGCACTCTGAAAATGGCAACTAGCGCACGGTAGTAGAGCGAACGGAGCGACGCCCCGCGCTCAGCCCTGCAACCCAGCGCAAACAGCTTCATTCAATTGCAGAGCACTCTGAAAAATGGCAACTAGCGCGCGGTAGTAGAGCGAACGAAGCGACGCCCCGCGCTCAGCCCTGAAACCCAGCGCAAACAGCTTCATTCAATTGCAGAGCACTCTGAAAATGGCAACGAGCGCGCGGTAGTAGAGCGAACGAAGCGACGCCCCGCGCTCAGCCCTGAAACGCAGCGCTAACAGGTTTATTCACTGGCAGAGCACTCACAAAATGGCAACTAGCGCGCGGTAGTAGAGCGAACGGAGCGACGCCCCGCGCTCAGCCTTGCAACCCAGCGCAAACAGCCTCATTCAATTGCAGAGCACTCTGAAAGTGGCAACTAGCGCGCGGTAGTAGAGCGAACGAAGCGACGCCCCGCGCTCAGCCCTGAAACCCAGCGCAAACAGCTTCATTCAATTGCAGAGAACTCTCAAAATGGCAACGAGCGCGCGGTAGTAGAGCGAACGAAGCGACGCCCCGCGCTCAGCCCTGAAACGCAGCGCTAACAGGTTTATTCACTGGCAGAGCACTCACAAAATGGCAACTAGCGCGCGGTAGTAGAGCGAACGGAGCGACGCCCCGCGCTCAGCCCTGAAACCCAGCGCAAACAGCTTTATTCACTGGCAGAGCACTCTGAAAATGGCAACGAGCGCGCGGTAGTAGAGCGAACGAAGCGACGCCCCGCGCTCAGCCCTGCAACCCAGCGCAAACAGCTTCATTCAATTGCAGAGCACTCTGAAATTGGCAACGAGCGGGCGGTAGTAGAGCGAACGAAGCGACGCCCCGCGCTCAGCCCTGCAACCCAGCGCAAACAGCTTTACTCAATTGCAGAGCACTCTGAAAATGGCAACTAGCGCACGGTAGTAGAGCGAACGGAGCGACGCCCCGCGCTCAGCCCTTCAACCCAGCGCAAACAGTTTCATTCAATTGCAGAGCACTCTGAAAATGGCAACTAGCGCGCGGTAGTACAGCGAACGGAGCGACGCCCCGCGCTCAGCCCTGCAACCCAGCCCGAAAAGCCTTATTCATTTGCAGAGCACTCTGAAAATGGCAACTAGCGCACGGTAGTAGAGCGAACGAAGCGACGCCCCGCGCTCAGCCTGCAACCCAGCGCAAACAGCTTCATTCAATTGCAGAGCACGCTGAAAATGGCAACTAGCGCGCGGTAGTAGAGCGAACGGAGCGACGCCCCGCGCTCAGCCCTGCAACCAGCGCAAACAGCTTTATTCAATTGCAGAGCACTCTGAAAATGGCAACGAGCGCGCGGTAGTAGAGCGAACGGAGCGACGCCCCGCGCTCAGCCCTGCAACCCAGCGCAAACAGATTTATTCAATTGCAGAGCACTCTGAAAATGGCAACGAGCGCGCGGTAGTAGAGCGAACGAAGCGACGCCCCGCGCTCAGCCCTGCAACCCAGCGCAAACAGCTTTACTCAATTGCAGAGCACTCTGAAAATGGCAACTAGCGCACGGTAGTAGAGCGAACGAAGCGACGCCCCGCGCTCAGCCCTGCAACCCAGCGCAAACAGCTTCATTCAATTGCAGAGCACTCTGAAAATGGCAACGAGCGCGCGGTAGTAGAGCGAACGAAGCGACGCCCCGCGCTCAGCCCTGAAACCCAGCGCAAACAGCTTTATTCAATTGCAGAGCTCTCTGAAAATGGTAACTAGCGTGCGGTAGTAGAGCGAACGAAGCGACGCCCCGCGCTCAGCCCTGCAACCCAGCGCAAACAGCTTTATTCACTGGCAGAGCACTCTGAAAATGGCAACTAGCGCACGGTAGTAGAGCGAACGAAGCGACGCCCCGCGCTCAGCCCTGCAACCCAGCGCAAACAGCTTTATTCAATTGCAGAGCACTCTGAAAATGGCAACTAGCGCACGGTAGTAGAGCGAACGAAGCGACGCCCCGCGCTCAGCCCTGCAACCCAGCGCAAACAGCTTCATTCAATTGCAGAGCACTCTGAAAATGGCAACTAGCGCGCGGTAGTAGAGCGAACGGAGCGACGCCCCGCGCTCAGCCCTGCAACCCAGCGCGAACAGCTTCATTCAATTGCAGAGCACTCTGAAAATGGCAACTAGCGCGCGGTAGTAGAGCGAACGAAGCGACGCCCCGCGCTCAACCCTACAACCCAGCGCGAACAGCTTCATTCAATTGCAGAGCACTCTGAAAATGGCAACTAGCGCGCGGTAGTAGAGCGAACGAAGCGACGCCCCGCGCTCAGCCCTGCAACCCAGCGCAAACAGATTTATTCAATTGTAGAGCACTCTAGTGAATGACATCCAGCGCACAGTAGTAGAGCGAACGAAGCGACGCTTCGCGCTCAGCGCTGCAATCCAGCTCAAACAGCTTTATTCAATTGCAGAGCACTCTGAAAATGGCAACTAGCGCACGGTAGTAAAGCGAACGGAGCGACCCCCCGCGCTCAGCCCTGCAACCCAGCGCAAACAGCTTCATTCAATTGCAGAGCACTCTGAAAATGGCAACTAGCGCGCGGTAGTAGAGCGAAAGAAGCGACGCCCCGCGCTCAGCCCTGAAACGCAGCGCTAACAGGTTTATTCACTGGCAGAGCACTCACAAAATGGCAACTAGCGCGCGGTAGTAGAGCGAACGGAGCGACGCCCCGCGCTCAGCCCTGCAACCCAGCGCAAACAGCCTCATTCAATTGCAGAGCACTCTGAAAATGGCAACTAGCGCGTGGTAGTAGAGCGAACGAAGCGACGCCCCGCGCTCAGCCCTGAAACCCAGCGCAAACAGCTTTACTCAATTGCAGAGCACTCTGAAAATGGCAACGAGCGCGCGGTAGTAGAGCGAACGAAGCGACGCCCCGCGCTCAGCCCTGAAACGCAGCGCTAACAGGTTTATTCACTGGCAGAGCACTCACAAAATGGCAACTAGCGCGCGGTAGTAGAGCGAACGGAGCGACGCCCCGCGCTCAGCCCTGAAACCCAGCGCGAACAGCTTCATTCAATTGCAGAGCACTCTGAAAATGGCAACTAGCGCGCGGTATTAGAGCGAACGAAGCGACGCCCCGCGCTCAGCCCTGCAACCCAGCGCGAACAGCTTCATTCAATTGCAGAGCACTCTGAAAATGGCAACTAGCGCGCGGTAGTAGAGCGAACGAAGCGACGCCCCGCGCTCAGCCCTGCAACCAAGCGCAAACAGCTTTATTCAATTGTAGAGCACTCTAGTGAATGACATCCAGCGCACAGTAGTAGAGCGAAAAAAGCGACGCTTCGCGCTCAGCGCTGCAATCCAGCTCAAACAGCTTTATTCAATTGCAGAGCACTCTGAAAATGGCAACTAGCGCACGGTAGTACAGCGAACGGAGCGACGCCCCGCGCTCAGCCCTGCAACCCAGCGCGAAAAGCCTTATTCAATTGCAGAGCACTCTGAAAATGGCAACTAGCACACGGTAGTAGAGCGAACGAAGCGACGCCCCGCGCTCAGCCCTGCAATCCAGCGCAAACAGCTTCATTCAATTGCAGAGCACTCTGAAAATGGCATCTAGCGCGCGGTAGTAGAGCGAACGAAGCGACGCACCGCGCTCAGCCCTGCAACCCAGCGCAAACAGCTTCATTCAATTGCAGAGCACTCTGAAAATGGCAACTAGCGCACGGTAGTAGAGCGAACGGAGCGACGCCCCGCGCTCAGCACTTCAACCCAGCGCAAACAGTTTTATTCAATTGCAGAGCACTCTGAAAATGGCAACTAGCGCGCGGTAGTACAGCGAACGGAGCGACGCCCCTCGCTCAGTCCTGCAACCCAGCGCGAAAAGCCTTATTCAATTGCAGAGCACTCTGAAAATGGCAACTAGCACACGGTAGTAGAGCGAACGAAGCGACGCCCCGCGCTCAGCCCTGCAACCCAGCGCGAACAGCTTCATTCAATTGCAGAGCACTCTGAAAATGGCAACTAGCGCGCGGTAGTAGAGCGAACGAAGCGACGCCCCGCGCTCAGCCCTGCAACCCAGCGCAAACAGCTTCATTCAATTGCAGTGCACTCTGAAAATGGCAACTAGCGCGCGGTAGTAGAGCGAACGAAGCGACGCCCCGCGCTCAGCCCTGCAACCCAGCGCAAACAGCTTCATTCAATTGCAGAGCACTCTGAAAATGGCAACTAGCGCGCGGTAGTAGAGCGAACGGAGCGACGCCCCGCGCTCAGCCCTGCAACCCAGCGCGAACAGCTTCATTCAATTGCAGAGCACTCTGAAAATGGCAACTAGCGCGCGGTAGTAGAGCGAACGAAGCGACGCCCCGCGCTCAGCCCTGCAACCCAGCGCGAACAGCTTCATTCAATTGCAGAGCACTCTGAAAATGGCAACTAGCGCGCGGTAGTAGAGCGAACGAAGCGACGCCCCGCGCTCAGCCCTGCAACCCAGCGCAAACAGCTTCATTCAATTGCAGAACACTCTGAAAATGGCAACTAGCGCACGGTAGTAGAGCGAACGGAGCGACGCCCCGCGCTCAGCCCTGCAACCCAGCGCAAACAGCTTTATTCAATTGCAGAGCACTCTGAAAATGGTAACTAGCGCGCGGTAGTACAGCGAACGGAGCGACGCCCCGCGCTCCGCTCTGCAACCCAGCGCAAACAGCTTCATTCAATTGCAGAGCACTCTGAAAATGGCAACTAGCGCGCGGTAGTAGAGCGAACGAAGCGACGCCCCCCGCTCAGCCCTGCAACCCAGCGCAAACAGTTTCATTCAATTGCAGAACACTCTGAAAATGGCAACTAGCGCACGGTAGTAGAGCGAACGGAGCGACGCCCCGCGCTCAGCCCTGAAACCCAGCGCAAACAGCTTTATTCAATTGCAGAGCACTCTGAAAATGGCAACTAGCGCACTGTAGTAGAGCGAACGGAGCGACGCCCCGCGTTCAGCCCTGTAACCCAATGCAATAGCCTCATTCAATTGCAAAGAACTCTAGGGAATGACATCCAGCCCACAGTAGTAGAAAAGACGACTCGATTGAAGTGAGCATGGGTCCCCCTGGATCCCCTGCCCCAGTTCCCGGTTTTTTTTCTGGGCACCCATCTAGCAGGAAACATGTAAGCTACGTGATACCTCAAGTAGTGAAGTTATACATTTATTTATTTATTTGTCAAAAATCAGTAAAAACTGTATATGACGTGTGGGGAAAGAGATTTATCTGCGCGCATTTTCTAGAGGGCCAGAACTTAAAAAAAAAAAAAAATTGGCGACATGACAGTCCTTCACTGACGATCGGACCTCGCTCTTCATCCATCGCATGCTGCTGAGGCCGTACCTGAGTGCGAGCCGCGTGGACAGGTGCAGGAAGGACATAACGTCGAGCGCCGGGGGGCAGTAGCGCGCCTGCTGGAAGTCCACCAGCAGCGCCTCCTCCACCGCCCCACGGGCGTCGTTCCTGCAAAGCACGGTGAACCATTCCAAGTAATTAATTAAAACGCAATTAATTAAACGTGTATTAAAAATTATGTAAAATATATTAATTAAAAGTTAATTTAAATTGAATTGATTGAAAATTTACCTAAAAATTAATGAAGAATTAATTAAATTTTAATCGATTAAAATGTATTAAAATAAATTATTTGCACGTCCATTACGGTAGTAAACAAAATGAGTGTATAAATAGACGTATCTTTGCACGATGTGGATGATTAAAGAAACGAGCGACGATAGGAGCGAGTGCAATTATACGCGTGCAATTACACCGTTTATACACGTGTGACTTTCAATATCTTTTTCGTTTCCATTCGAGAATATTTTTACTTATGAATAATAGAAATATTTAGCATTCCATATTTACATTCGTTGACATCATTTTATTTCTGAACAAGAGCAATTTTAATACGCTTTGCATTGCGTATTTACGATCACCATAGTGACTTAGTGAACTCAGAAGAATGGAGGATTTTAATAATATTGTGGATGAAATATTACAAGAAGCGGAAAAAGGCAATGAATCTATTGCTCCTTTCAAAAAGTAAAGATTTGTTTGAAAAAGAATACAATTTATGCAAATCGTGGAAAATCGCTAAGAGAGTCACGTATAATAGTGAAGAAGGTTTATTAGCTTACTTTTCAGAACGGGTAAATAAAATTGACGTTTATACTTTTCACATTTGTAATATTCTTACAACCAATGTTTTATATTTATTCATTTAAGTTACTAATGTTAAGTACTATTATGTAGTTCTGTTAGTCAACTAGTGTCAAACCAAGTTGCTTATTGCCATATTTGTCTATGCTGAAAAAGACGTTACGTGTGAAAGAGAATATTGATATTTGGAATTACTCCAATTTAATCGATTTTGTGATAACAAAAATGAAGGAGTGACTGCGTAAAAGTCACATGTCTTTGAGAGAAATTATCTAAATAGATTCTTGACGGAGGCGCCAGACAACAAATATCTTCTATGAAGGTGGGTTATTAAATGGAAGAATGTCTTTATAATTTAATACTGACAAATAATAAAATACTGTCAATGTTATAGGTTGTTGCGATATTTGGGGTATGTGGTGCCTGCAGACGAGATGAACTATATAATTTATGAGTCGACATTGTACAAGAAGAAGGAAATGAATTGGTTGTCCATTAAGAAAGAACTAAAATAAATATAACTAGAAAATTCACTATCGTTAATAACGAGGGTTGTGTTAATTATGTTTAAAAAATGTCGTCAGTATATTTCACTTCGCCCCAAACACGTAAAACATTAACATTAAACAACAAGAAATTATTTTTATTTTATAATAATGAACGATACACCGTACAGCCAGTAGGCATAAATACTTTTGGAAAGGTCACAAAGGAAATTGCTAATTTTTTAAATATTGCAGAAGCAAATTTTTATAGGGAATTCTTTTAGACGGACGTCTGCAGCATTACTGACTGCTGGAGCTATAGTGGAGCAGATATTTTAACTGTCAAACGACATGGTGGGTGGCGTTCTTCTCCTGTAGCAGAAAGCTATATAGAAGATTCCATCCAAAATAAAATTGAAATTGGAAAGCGTTTTAGCTGCGAGATCAGATTCATCAGTCGCAGGGGTGCTCACTGCCTCAAACAACTCACAGCGCTCTCCCTGGGCCGAGTCATGTTCAAATTTATTATGTAAATATTGATGAGTCTTCAGAGTTGTTTCCAAGTAACGCTGGAGTGTTTTTTTTTTCAAATCTAAGTAATTATACATTTAATATTAATGTACTAGCTGGTACCCGGCGCGTTGCTGCTGCAGAAGAAATTATTGAGGAATTATTCCTCTTTCTCTCTCTTTCCCCACCCCCTTTTCCCCTTTCTTTACCACTCTCTTTTTATCCTCTCTCCCCCCCGTCTTTTTCCTTCTCTCTCATTTCTCCACTCTCGCTCTTTTTCCATCTGTGTCTCTTTCTTCTTCTCTGTGTTTCTTCCCCTCTGTCTATTCTTCCCCTCTGTGTCTCTTCTTCCCCTGTGTCTCTTCGTCCCCTACGGGTCTCATCTTCCTCTCTGTGTCTCTTCTTTTCCCCCATTCTCTGACTCTCTTTTCCCGCTGTTTTCCCTCTGATTTCCCTCTTTCTCTCTATTTCCCTCTCTCTCCATTCCCCTCTCTATTTCTCTATTTCCCCTCCATTTGCCCCATTCGATTTCCCCCTCTCTCTATTTTTCCTCTCCATTTTCCTTCTCTTTCAATATTTTTCCTTCTTTTTCTCTATTTCCTTCTCTCTTTATTTCCTTCTCTTTCTATTTTCCCTCTCTCTATTTTCCCTCTCTCTATTTTCCCTCTATCTATTTTCCCTCTCTCTATTTCCCCTCTCTCTATTTCCCCTCCCTCTCTCTATATCCCCTCCCTCTGTATTTCCACTCTCTCTCTATTTCCCCTCTCTCTCTATTTTCCTTCTCTCATTGTCCCTGTCTCTTGTCCCTCTCCTCTTCAATTTGCACCACCTGCACCTCGTGTTCTCCTCGACCTCGCCCCACGGCACACGACAACGCCCAGCAACAATGAAGCTCACGTGAATTGGGAATTGCATTTAAATGAAGCACCATCTAGTGGAGATACAATAATTGTACTATGCCTATGTTCTTCCTGCAAATGCAAGCAATAAGTTGACACATTTTTATCGCAATAGGATGCCTGGTAAGGCAGCGCATTAAGCACCAACCGACAAACATTGATTTTTACTTTCCCGTATACGTACGTATACACGGAGTGATATAAGTAGTATAGGGAAAGTTATGTAATGCCGCGCGAAAAAATTGGCATTTTCGGCGGAAAAAAATTCATTGCCGGGCCGTGAAAACGAAAAGGTGGATAAAACCAGTTACTAAATTAAGAAAAAAAATCCCCTAACACGTGATGTAGCCAGAAACCCTGTTTTCTAGGTCCTTGATACCGAAAACCCAATTGAAAGGAAAACGTCCTTCTGTCCGTCCGTCTTTGTCTGTCCGTTCGTCCGGTGAACACTGCTAGCGCGTAAACCATACGTACGATTTCTTCCAAAATGGATATTCCCCGGTCGATCTAGTTCTAGTCGAACCTTTGAGATTTTGAAAAAGATTCTTCAAAATTTGGGGGTACTGTATATGAAGGCCCCCGGGGATTATCAAAATTTTCTCTAAAACGGCTCTAAATTCTTTCTTTAAATTTCTTCTATAAATAGAGTAAAATACATTTATTAATATGGCATAGGTACGATTTTCACGGATAACTGAATTTTCTAAAATTGTGAAAGTTTGAATTTTTTTCGGCGTCTTTCTCCAACTACAAAATTGAAGATAGAGATTTTTCCTTCAAATACATTTTTTCTTCATAGTGAGTTCTTTCTTTAAGGTCATCTACATTTTTTTTTAATTTTAATATTTTTCGCGCAATATTGCGTGCAATACGTGCAATTTTAAAAAATTACCAAAACAAGATTTTCTCAAAAACGGCTCCAAATTTTTTCTTTAAACTTTTGGTAGGGATAGTAGTAAATGTATTCTACCAGATGACATCAAAGCCATATTGGTCTATCTGTTGGTTTTTTTTCAAAAATTACAAAGTGTAAATGTTTTTACTTGTCTCTCACGTCGTTAATATTTACATTATCGGCGATTTTTTTTACATTATTATATTTACGAGTACATATGCTTTAAATAATGTCAAGTAAAGTTTCTCGAAAACACTACCGTTTTTCTGTGAAAAGTAGCTCGAATTTCGGCATTTTCAGAAATGCTCAAACGCCATTTTCTCGTATATGGCTGCAATTTGTTTCTTGAAACTTTTGTAACGGGTAGTGCTAATGACACTCTTTAGTATAGCGTAAAGTTTATTTTGAGTTATTTTTTTGTTTTTTCAAAAATTACATAATTGTAATTTTTTTGAATGATCTCTCACATCTTTAATATGCACATTACCAGCAATTTGTAAATATTATTATATTTGTAAGTGTAAGTGCTTCAAATAACTTCAAATAAAGTATTTTGAAAACTCAAACATTTTCTGGGAAAATGAGCTTCAAATTTCGCATTTTTAGTATTGCTAAAATGCATTTTCCTCTTAAACGGCACATAATTTTTAAAAGAAAATTGTCATTTACGGCTGGGTTTTTGTGTTCTTTAATATTCTAAAATTAATATTTTCGTTCTACCAATAGGAAACCGAAAAATTAAGAAAATTACAAAAAAATGTACTTTTGGCGGTGCTAGATGGTAGCTGGCAAGAAAGAGTATGTGGCAATTCCGAATAGCTAGCGAAGACCCAAGGAAATAGAAAACTAATACGGGAAAGTCTGTGCCATTCTGTAGCACCACTAGTTTTCTCCTAGAACAAATACTTTCAAGAAAATATTTAAAGCTACTTTTGAGAAAAGTTTAGGATCTTCATATAAAGTTAAGTTTTCGCAAAATTAAATCATATGTTTCAAATTCATGTGACAGACCATATAGATCTGTGTAAGTTTTGGGTACGATTTTTTGTGCCCGATGTTGTTCACAAACATGTCGAAGACATTTAAAAATACCCTTTTTGGGATCTTAAATTTCCATTAAAATCTCGACAATGAATTACATCACATCCAGTAAACATGTAAAAGAACGGAGTAGATATGCGTTTTTATTAACTTCCCAATTTGAATCATTATTATCTGTCTGCCATTGCTTAGGACCACGACGCTACACCATGTTCGATGAATGTTTCTGATAACATTTATAATTCAAATAAACGATTTTTGTCATTCATTACATTACAAAAACTGTGTTTTTTTTAGTTAAAAGCCTATGTTTACTTTGCCTAAACTAGGTTTTTATGTATTAATATATAGGTCAATTTACAGTCGAGTCGAAAGTTAGAATTGATATTAATTGAACGAATTTGCAGGTTTTGTAGCAATGTGACGAAGTACAGATGCCATTTTGTTAATTGGATTCTTAGTAAGAACTATATGGCTAAGGTATTTTGCAATGGTTGCACCCCAGGACTAGCTCACCTGAAAGCGGTTTCAATTTTGAGCCACCCCACTATTTTTAGTGCAAGGCCTTGCCCAATATTGGGATCAGTGGCTTTATTATTTATTTATTTAAATGAACAAAAGTTATTTTTAATACTTAACTGTTCCTTTTACAAACTTCCAGGATTAAAAGTAGAAAAAATCAGTCGAAGCAATACAGACCTATAATAAGATACGGAGGGAGGTATGTAGTGCCCCAACCACCTTAATAATATCCTTGAGCTACCCCGTAAAAGGAGCCAAGTATTAATTTATTAATCTTGAAAAAATAAAATAGTGGTATTTTTGTAATATCAATTTTTTGTATGCTTAGGTGTTACATCATGTGATCTGGGAGGTCATAACCCACGAATAATTATTCGATTGTCGCTCAGCCTGTATATATTGCTTAAAAATTCATGGATGGTAGAATTACATCGAACACGTGTCGTAAAGAAATATTCTCTGCTTCAAAGAAAATTTCATCTCGGTTGCACAGTTCCAACGTTCTCAGAACACAGTGGAATCGGGATCACGGCTTTTCGAATGACATGCCGGGCGCAGAGTTAGGTCGCCAGGCTTCACAGTCCCCGGCGACGTGGGCCAGCCTCGCCATCTTCGGCGAAAAATACATTGTCTGCCGTGAACTTCCAGACTCCCCAAAACTGTGTATCTGCTTTCGAACCTGCCTCCGAACAGGAACATGCATACGTACTTGAACAAAACGTTGCCGACCCAGAGGTCTCCGTGGCAGACGACGTTGCGGAACCGGTGGGACGCCTTGACCATGGCGTAGGACTTGCCGGGCAGCTGGTCGATCTTGCGCAGGATCTCCTGGTAGCGCGGCGACAGCTTGTACTTGGGGACGAGCCCCACGAGGCGCTTGATGCCCAGCATGCCCGAGGTGATGAAGTGGTTCATGTAGGACGGGAAGGCGTCCGTGAACATGTTCTCCTGCACGTATTCCCGGAAGCGCTCGCCCAGCGCCGGAGGCCCCTCCGCCTCCTCCAGCGCCAGCGACGCCGCGTGCAGCGCCGCCAGCGCCTCCAGCGTGGCCGCGCACTGCGCCTCCTCCAGCACCTGCGCCAGCGCACACGCGCGCCGACAAAATGAGACCGGAAAATGTAGTGAAGGCCAGGGGAAAGGGGGCGGGAGGCTAGCGGGGCAATAGAGATTGATGAATTACTTCGAGTTTCCCGGGCAGGGCAATTGCTTAGGTCGTTATTCCCGTACGTGCTGTCCATATTTTCCCCAGGAGGTGGCGCTGATCGTCCCTCGCTGGATGGTGACATCCGGTGCCGACCTACACGTCGTCCCCCAACCAGGCCGTCCCTCCGGCTTAGCCGGACCAAGCGCTCAGCTCTCGACATTTGTGGAAGGGAAGGGCATGTAAGTGTGTGTGCAAGTAAAGAGGTGAGGGTAGGACAAGGAAGGGGAAAGAAAGATCGCAAGCGGTTCGTGCACCATTTGTTACGGTACTTATCTGACATCTGCCTAGTGTGGATTGGAGAAATCACGGAAAGCTGCTGATCAGAGCAGTCGGCTGCTAGAATTCTCCTCTGGACAGCGGATTAATTCGACCTCCTCCCTCGCTAGTTGCCAAACTCGTACCTCCACCGCGACTCGAACCCTAAGCCCCCCGGTTAGAGGTACTGAAGTGATATCAGTCGATGCCCTGAGCCACATTTGCCGGTAATTTGACAAGACTATATGGTTTGAGAGCCTTTCTTCACGTACGCACGTTACCACTAAGCAAATTCCACAACAAATGTTGACTAATTTTTAATAGCAACATGAAATGAATTCAGATTCTGACTCCCGGGCTGCGGTTTGGAATACCCAGGTTGCGGTATCCTTCAAAAATGTTTTAGAAAGTTCAAAAGGTCTCTTTTGTTTCAGGTAAGGGAATAAGAAATATACATTGGAACTCTCTAGGGGAATTTTATAGTGTTCAAGGGCCCACAACGCACCGTTTTCGTCCTGCTAGATGATAACGAGTGTTGCCATTTTCATGTTTATCTGCCTTTTGTTTAGATCACACTCTGAGATATTCTAAATTGTTCGTCTTAAATTTTTTCATCCTTGGGTGATAATTCCATACGAAGTAAAAGCAAACTTATGGTGTTTTGTGTAGTCTTATTAGCTCTTACTAAAAATTCCATTTATGTTCGCAGCACTGAGAACGAAATGAAGGAGATAACACTTCCAGCAACTGTTAGGAATGTGGTGAGTACGCAATTGACTTTTTCATTTCTTACAAGCTGCAGTTCGTGCTATCAATAATTTCTGTTGCTAGCACTCTCACCAGGCCACTGCAGAGAGACTGCCCTGGCGCACTGTAGTATCTCACTTCCAAACTCGCCCTGTCTAACATCAGTAGCCCTGTCTGCGCGTGGATGTGCGTAAGGATGGCAAAAAAATCGATGTTTTTAAAACGATCGATATTTTTCCAGAAACATCGATGTTTTAAAAAAAGTTTATCGTTTTTGGGGATTTTGTACGTGGTAATGTCGTTAAAATGCATTTTGAACGTTGTCTGTTTAGAACACTGATTATAATATTAAGGTGAGAGTATGCATTAAGACAGAATATACTTTAAACTATATTTACATATTATGTTTATTAGATACAGTTTATTTCGATTATTAATGAATGAAAGTGAAAAACAGGCGTATTAGCAAAATACGATGCCCTTTATTTTTTCTTTTCTTTCCTCCGATAAATATTATTATTAAAATATTACTTATAAGAGACCAAACAATAAAATATACTGATATTTGATTTAAGGACTCTAATTAAACAACAAAGTGGAAACAAGGAGAAAATACCATTTGGTTTATCATATTTAAATCATCGATATTCTAAACACCGATCTTTTTGTCGATATTTTCATGCAAACAATAAAATATACTGATATTTGATTTAAGGACTCTAATTAAACAACAAAATGGAAACAAGGAGAAAATACCATCTGGTTTACCATATTTAAACCATCGATATTCTAAACACCGATCTTTTTGTCGATATTTTCATGCAAACAATAAAATATACTGATATTTGATTTAAGGGCTCTAATTAAACAACAAAGTGAAAACAAGGAGAAAATACCATCTGGTTTACCATATTTAAACCATCGATATTCTAAACATGGATCTTTTTGTCGATATTTTCATCCAAACAATAAAATATACTGATATTTGATTTAAGGGCTCTAATTAAACAACAAAATGGAAACAAGGAGAAAATACCATCTGGTTTACCATATTTAAATCATCGATATTCTAAACATGGATCTTTTTGTCGATATTTTCATGCAAACAATAAAATATACTGATATTTGATTTAAGGGCTCTAATTAAACAACAAAGTGAAAACAAGGAGAAAATACCATCTGGTTTATCATATTTAAATCGTCGATATTCTAAACATCGATCTTTTTGTCTATATTTTCATCCAAACAATAAAATATACTGATATTTGATTTAACGACTCTAATTAAACAACAAAATGGAAACAAGGAGAAAATACCATCTGGTTTACCATATTTAAACCATCGATATTCTAAACATGGATCTTTTTGTCGATATTTTCATCGACATCGAAAACCTTTCGGCGATGAATGTGTTTCGCCAACACTAGCTGTGCGCACCTGCCGGTTGCCGAGCGGGCGGAAGCCCAGGTGTCGCAGGTCCTCCATGAGCAGCATTTAAATCATCGATATTCTAAACATCGATCTTTTTGTCGATATTTTCATGCAAACAATAAAATATACTGATATTTGATTTAAGGACTCTAATTAAACAACAAAATGGAAACAAGGAGAAAATACCATCTGGTTTACCATATTTAAACCATCGATATTCTAAACACCGATCTTTTTGTCGATATTTTCATGCAAACAATAAAATATACTGATATTTGATTTAAGGGCTCTAATTAAACAACAAAGTGAAAACAAGGAGAAAATACCATCTGGTTTATCATATTTAAATCGTCGATATTCTAAACATGGATCTTTTTGTCGATATTTTCATCCAAATAATAAAATATACTGATATTTGATTTAAGGGCTCTAATTAAACAACAAAGTGAAAACAAGGAGAAAATACCATCTGGTTTATCATATTTAAATCGTCGATATTCTAAACATGGATCTTTTTGTCGATATTTTCATCCAAACAATAAAATATACTGATATTTGATTTAAGAGCTCTAATTAAACAACAAAGTGAAAACAAGGAGAAAATACCATCTGGTTTACCATATTTAAACCATCGATATTCTAAACATAGATCTTTTTGTCGATATTTTCATCCAAACAATAAAATATACTGATATTTGATTTAAGGACTCTAATTAAACTACAAAATGGAAACAAGGAGAAAATACCATCTGGTTTATCATATTTAAATCATCGATATTCTAAACATCGATCTTTTTGTCGATATTTTCATCCAAACAATAAAATATACTGATATTTGATTTAAGGGCTCTAATTAAACAACAAAGTGAAAACAAGGAGAAAATACCATCTGGTTTATCATATTTAAATCGTCGATATTCTAAACATGGATCTTTTTGTCGATATTTTCATCGACATCGAAAACCTTTCGGCGATGAATGTGTTTCGCCAACACTAGCTGTGCGCACCTGCCGGTTGCCGAGCGGGCGGAAGCCCAGGTGTCGCAGGTCCTCCATGAGCAGCATTTAAATCATCGATATTCTAAACATCGATCTTTTTGTCGATATTTTCATGCAAACAATAAAATATACTGATATTTGATTTAAGGACTCTAATTAAACAACAAAATGGAAACAAGGAGAAAATACCATCTGGTTTACCATATTTAAACCATCGATATTCTAAACACCGATCTTTTTGTCGATATTTTCATGCAAACAATAAAATATACTGATATTTGATTTAAGGGCTCTAATTAAACAACAAAGTGAAAACAAGGAGAAAATACCATCTGGTTTATCATATTTAAATCGTCGATATTCTAAACATGGATCTTTTTGTCGATATTTTCATCCAAACAATAAAATATACTGATATTTGATTTAAGGGCTCTAATTAAACAACAAAGTGAAAACAAGGAGAAAATACCATCTGGTTTATCATATTTAAATCGTCGATATTCTAAACATGGATCTTTTGTCGATATTTTCATCCAAACAATAAAATATACTGATATTTGATTTAAGGGCTCTAATTAAACAACAAAGTGAAAACAAGGAGAAAATACCATCTGGTTTACCATATTTAAACCATCGATATTCTAAACATAGATCTTTTTGTCGATATTTTCATCCAAACAATAAAATATACTGATATTTGATTTAAGGACTCTAATTAAACTACAAAATGGAAACAAGGAGAAAATACCATCTGGTTTATCATATTTAAATCATCGATATTCTAAACATCGATCTTTTTGTCGATATTTTCATCCAAACAATAAAATATACTGATATTTGATTTAAGGGCTCTAATTAAACAACAAAGTGAAAACAAGGAGAAAATACCATCTGGTTTATCATATTTAAATCGTCGATATTCTAAACATGGATCTTTTTGTCGATATTTTCATCGACATCGAAAACCTTTCGGCGATGAATGTGTTTCGCCAACACTAGCTGTGCGCACCTGCCGGTTGCCGAGCGGGCGGAAGCCCAGGTGGCGCAGGTCCTCCATGAGCAGCATTTAAATCGTCGATATTCTAAACATGGATCTTTTTGTCGATATTTTCATCCAAACAATAAAATATACTGATATTTGATTTAAGGGCTCTAATTAAACAACAAAGTGAAAACAAGGAGAAAATACCATCTGGTTTACCATATTTAAACCATCGATATTCTAAACATAGATCTTTTTGTCGATATTTTCATCCAAACAATAAAATATACTGATATTTGATTTAAGGACTCTAATTAAACTACAAAATGGAAACAAGGAGAAAATACCATCTGGTTTATCATATTTAAATCATCGATATTCTAAACATCGATCTTTTTGTCGATATTTTCATCCAAACAATAAAATATACTGATATTTGATTTAAGGGCTCTAATTAAACAACAAAGTGAAAACAAGGAGAAAATACCATCTGGTTTATCATATTTAAATCGTCGATATTCTAAACATGGATCTTTTTGTCGATATTTTCATCGACATCGAAAACCTTTCGGCGATGAATGTGTTTCGCCAACACTAGCTGTGCGCACCTGCCGGTTGCCGAGCGGGCGGAAGCCCAGGTGGCGCAGGTCCTCCATGAGCAGCATTTAAATCATCGATATTCTAAACACCGATCTTTTTGTCGATATTTTCATGCAAACAATAAAATATACTGATATTTGATTTAAGGGCTCTAATTAAACAACAAAGTGAAAACAAGGAGAAAATACCATCTGGTTTATCATATTTAAACCGTCGATATTCTAAACATGGATCTTTTTGTCGATATTTTCATCGACATCGAAAACCTTTCGGCGATGAATGTGTTTCACTAACACTAGCTGTGCGCACCTGCCGGTTGCCGAGCGGGCGGAAGCCCAGGTGTCGCAGGTCCTCCATGAGCAGTAGGTCCTCGCGCGCCGCGAAGCAGCGCGGCCTCCAGCGCCGCCCCCGCCCCCGCGCCCGCGCCCGCGCCAGCGCCGCCTCCATGAGCGGGAACGCGCGCCCGTACAGCCCCGCCTCCTTGACGAAGGCGCGGCTCGACAGCGCCAGGCGCGCGCGCGCCGCGTTCCCGCGCGGCACCACCTGCCAGCCGCGCACGCGCCCGCCTTAATACTCTTACATTTCTCCATCAAACAGGATCAAATAACCCAACAGAAATCTTCATCCATACTTCACCGTCAAGGATATCATAGGATACTCCTATTCTTACTTGTACCGATCTCCTCCCCTCTCCCCCAATTTAAAGACAAGTTTTGTTTAAAAAAAAACTTAACTTTTCATCACCGAGTGACATTTCCGCATGAACAAGTAACATTCCTTATTACAATATTATCCAATGGTGCACGACACATCACTCCGTATTTTCTTGCGTGTAGTTTAAGTATACATTATTTTATACGTCTTTTTATTTTATTTTTTCGAAGAATTTAGGGATAATATTTTTTAAACAACTATCGGGGGCCCTCCAAAGTTGGGGGCCCTGGGCCGGGGCCCTTCGGGCTTCGTTAACATGGCAGTGCAGCTGTCATCGCTTCGCGCCGCACGCAAGAAACAAAAAAATGTCAAAATTCGGAGACAATGAAGAGTATTACGTGTGAACGCGTTTCGTGAGCCACACACATCCAATGATGGCAGGAAATGGTAAAAGTTGGAGAGAATTAGTGCGTTTTGCGCGTGAGCGTGTTTTTTAATCCACTCGCATGCCATGATGGCAGAAAAAATGTCTAAATTTGGACAGAGTGAGTGAGTACGTTACATCACAGGCAAACTTTCCTGTCATCCTAAAATGTTGAAACCATATTGGAGCAAAATGAATTGAGCCATGTTTTCAATGAGAATGTTTTTAGATAGCCACTAATAAAAGTGGTTCTTTCAGGGGATGCGCGGCGTGCTAAAATGCTAATTTTTTGCATTCGTGCTTGAAGTCAGGCGTTGGTCACATATTCAGATAATGATCTGAGAACGCCACAAAGCATACAGAATAATTTCGTCCGACCGCATCAGCTACTACTGACGTTAATGTATCAGGAAGTGATTTGTATACTTGAATAAAGGTAAAATGAAAGTGAGTAAAGCTGCTAAAAAAGTAGTGTATGACACGTGTGGTAAAAGTTACTTTATTTAGCTCGTATTATTACGCCTTTTCTACTCCCAAAATAAAATGTCACTTTTACCTCTCGTATGATAAAATATCTATTTTAGGACAGCATACCCCTTACACTGCGATTTTTCTAATTTTGCCTCTCAAGGCCCGTCTTCACGATGGATGATGTAACGGTATTTCGCGTCTTTCCCAGACGTGCCGCTAGGTATCACATGATCGCGACTCTCGCGATATCGCATGAGCAGTGCTTGCGATCATGCGACTTCTAGCGGCACGACCGAGAAAGGCGCAAAATGCCGTGTGATGTTCCATCGTGACCATAGGGGTTTAAGAGGCGCGCTATAGTTGTTTTTTTGTTTTGCTTTTTCTTTGCTATTTAAGGACGCATCAACTACTAGGCCATTAGCGACCACTATTGGATGTCACGTTATGGTATGAGGATGAAACGATATGGTGATGATGGGGGGGGTGAAAGGACGAACACATACAACCATGCCCGAGGCGGGACTCGAACCCTGGACCCCACGCTCCAAGATCACTACGGCACTACTGCCTTAGCGATCTCGGCCAAGGGGGTGGACATTGCACTGTAATATGGATGGGCACAAAAGAAAAGGACGAGATATGGTTGGAGTTTTACAGCACAGACGCTATGACAAACAGAGAATGGATGAGAGCCCAATACGACTTAAGACATGTAATGACTCGTTTCGCGGCACATGGCTTCCCGCCACCGAATCTGCACAAAGGAAAACTACCACCAGCCAGAAGAAACATGCGTGTGTAAACTGTGTGAAAGTTTTTGTGATAGATATCATGTTAAAACATGTGTAAGACGGACACTATCACTCACAAAATTTTGTGAAAACTAACCGCCCATTGTGCGAAAACTATTATTATTATTATTACGGATGGGCAGTGCAGGTGGGCGCTCACCTTGAGGAACATGTGCAGGACGCAGGCGCCTCCGCCGGGGCCCTGCTGCACGGTGACGCGCACGGGCAGCGTCTCGCCCACGAAGCCCGCCACCTGCGGGTCCCCCTCGGCGTCCCCGCCCCCCTCGCCAGGGGCGGGGGCGGGCTCCACCTGCACCCGCAGCGCCGCGCCCTCGGCCAGCGCCAGGCAGCGCCGCGCCGCCGCCGCCCACTCCGCCTCCGACACCAGCCCCACAAGCCCCGCCAGCGCTGCCCAAACAGATAACTTCGTGCAATTCATGATAATAATAACAAAATTACTAATATTTATTCCCATCTTGTTTTACAGAGATAATGTAGTTTGTAGTTTCTTGGAATGACAAGCCTTCGATAACCAGTTGTGATGGTTAGCAATACTGAATTTACAATTTATTATCTGTCTACTTCTATGTAGTATTTTTGTAGTTGTGTGTGGCGTATTTTTTAATAATATTCTTTTTACTTTCCCGTATACTATACGTACGTATGTACGTACGTATAGTATACGGAAACTTAGGTAATGCTGCGCGAAAAAACGGCGGATTTTTAAATCCAAGTGTTTGTGAACGTACAAAAATTTTAAAAAACTTAGACTTAACCCTTTTGTGACCAGTGGGACATATATGTCCCACATGACATATTTCTCGAAAAGGTCGCTGGGATGCATATAACCTTCTGTGGTGCATTCCGTACAGGAGAGAGTGGAGTGTGTGTGTACTGCGTTCCAGTGTTTAGTTACGAATGAATCCATGAATTGTGTGTTTTATTCTCGTTGTTACAGGATGGTGCATATTGCGTTCCTCGTTTTAGAGAGCTTTATTTTTTCCTATGCGTTTTATTTTGTTTTAAGGTTTCTTTTTGTTTGTTTTTTCAATTATTTAGTTAATTATATTGCTGTTAAATTATTATTTTTCAAATGGGTGCTTACGAGTGATTTTGCGAATTGAACTGGGCGGTTACAAGTGATTTTGCGAAACTGAACATAAAATAAGTGAAACTTTACAGAGATGCAATAGGTATGTATTGATTATTTCGTGATTCCGAACCAGTCAATTGCTACGGTCATTAGTTGCGTAAGTGTAGTGCATGTTTTATACCAGGAGGTGGAGGTGACTTCCCCCGCTGGATGGTAAGATACGGCGTTAAGATTGCAACTTTTATTTCAATTACACCGTCATTGTAATACTTTTCGTTAAAAAAGGTCACTTTATGCCACTTTCAAAGTGTTAGTCAACATTTCCTGTTTTCCATGCATCATAACGGCCGGCGACTGGTTTTCAAACGAAGTCCCCGTGTTGTGGTCACGTGGTTCGTGACGCAAACTGGTGTATGAGTAACAATCGGTGCACCACTTATATCTTTCCACCATGCAGCTGCATATAAAACTCTGGTCGCACAGCCCAGCAGTCAGTAAACTATGCTCGCCGCAGCAGTGAAGTCGAGAGTGCTATTGATGTGAGAGCGGTAGTGAGGACAACTTGGAAACTGTACTTCTGGAACGGTAAATGTGCGACGACCTGGAACTTGTGATACATGGACGACTGAACTAGGATCGGCGCATTCTTTGTAATTAGGCATAGTGAATACACTGTGAATAAATATTTCTTCTGTGAGGAAACGTTTTGTCATTATCAAAAGATGACAGACACATGGCACGTTATTACATCATTATCTTTCATTCAAACCAAAAAAATGTTAAGGAATCAGGAATTAAAAACTATAGCACGATCACACGATATAAACGACAAAAAAAAACAATTGTTTAATTAAACAAATAACTTAAAACCAATCAATTGTCTGTTGCAATTCTACGGAGTAAGCTAAACATTTGGGACAAGTTAACTATCACATCGTTACCTTCACTTATTTAAGTTTTATTGTCACCCAAACCCATTACACTCCGCAAGTCTTCAACGAATCAGAATTTTATGATAGAGAAGGACCGATGGTGTATATTGTCAAAGAATGGGTGAGATTACAAAAGGAATACACACGTACACAAAATTGTACGTTCAATATTGATTGGATGTTTAATGAATAACGAAAATGAAAAGCTCATGTAAACATTTGATTCTGAATAAACGATTAATTTTGTGGCATTCATAACATGAAGTTAACAATAACCAGATAATGTGTGTTTGCAGGTTAAGTTCATTTCTCAACTTGGTCAAAACCTGACTTAAATTTAGTAACCATAAGTAAACTATTTTTTTCTTTGTGCTCTTTGAATTTTCGAAAATGGCAAAAATTGAATTTTACTGCGTTTTCGTACATTACAATATTGAAGATAGAGATTTGTTTTTTGTGAAACCTGTTCTCCAAAATTGAATGACCATAATTGTTTTAAATATGAGTTGCACCTATTTAACTTCCTCTTTAAAACGTTGGGAAATTTGTTATTCGAACCTGCGCAATTTGGTTTAATGGATATGGTCACAATTTGCTTAGCCTAAATATGTGAATTTGAATCGCAAAACGTTTGCAGGTTCAGAGAGTAACATAATATTACGTAACGCTACAAATAATCCAAGAAAATACGTTCTGTTGTAGCAACAGTAGGTATTATAATTTATAAGTATTTTCTTTCTACATGTCTATTATTATTTGTATTTAAAGACAATTTGTCAAAGAAGCATTATAATTATATCCTTTTTCAAGTTCTCACTCATCAAAAAATACTACGTAATATAACCTTTGTTTTCATAAAATCTATATCTTTGAATTAAGGACTTTTAATTAATTAAGGAATTACGATCCCGCGAATTTAAGATTTAAATAGAATTTTAATAGAATTTAAGATTTAAATTTGAAAAATATTACCTACATGTGAGTTGGGAATGTGAACAACAACAGAACACATTGTGTTAATATTTTGAAACTTAATTGCAGCGAATTTATAAAAATATCTTTAAGCCCTAATGTAAAGACATAGCAATTAAGTGCAAATCGGTCTGCCTGAAGTCTCAACACACTTTAAAGAGAATCACCGAGTCAAGAGCGGTTCATATGCTTGCCTGGAAACCGCCGTCAAAATGGACCCTTTGGCTAGCTGTAGCTATAGTTACGAGGGAAGGGATGTTATACAAACGCAAGATATGAAGACCTTGGGGCAATAACATGATATGCCACATTTCTAATGAAACTGAATATTAATGTATTTTGACGCCCCATAGATGTATCTAGGTGTTGGGTTTTTATTTTAAAAATTGGATGCGAGATGGCAGTGATATTCGTAAATTAATATTCTTTACCCCTCTGTACAGAATGCAATGCCTAAACCTTTACTTTCCATTTTCTCAAAACTTAAGTATTGTGGCACAGCATGTAATTGCCCCCGAAGTCTTCGTATATATTAATTTTTGGAAATTCTGGAAACGATTTTTTGTATCTTCCTAAAACCTAATATAGATTTAAAATCACGTAACCAGAGGCGTGCGCTTAAGTCTGCCCTGCGGCAATATCGCTCTTACAGATTACAAAGAACACCATGGCAGGGTCCACCGTTCTCCCCTGGGATATGGCTTCTACCAGGTAATTGATCATTGGTGAAAGCACGAGCCAGTCACGGTATTCAAAAAACCCTGCAACGAATCAATCTGAGATTTCAGGATCCAATTGGATATGCCTAGCCCTACCTTACGTAATTGACCTTATTGTCGTAGAAGAGAATCAGGTTTGAAAAGCGGGCGTGACTATTGCAACAATTCCAGAAGATGATCGAAAAAAAAATAAAATGTCATGTTCACGAGATAGAGTTAAGAAACGTAGTCACCATGATCCGAATTGCAATTGAAATGCTAGGAGCCATTCTCAGAGATCTGACGGAACACCACAAAATCGGTAACTTAATACAAGACTAGCTGCAGAAGATTTTGCTGATGAACACGCGCCGTTGAAGACGAAACAATGCTTCTAAAAAACAATGGAATTGCTATCGAGTGAAAGAAGAAAGCTATTAAAGTCAAGAGTAGCGGAGAAAGACCAAATAAAGAAGTAGGAAACATTATCCCCCTCATTGCTGGAAGAATAAGACTGAAAAAAATAACGCGCCGAAAGACATATACTTGGGTTTCTATAACATGGCACTTCAAGCCCTGTCTTCACGATTGATGCACGATGTAGCATGATCACAAGCACTACTTGATACGGTTGCGACCATGCGACATCTTGCGGCACAACCGAAAAAGACCGTGAGATATTCCATCGTGAAGACACGGTTAGAAGTGCCATGTTATAAAAACCAAAATGTAAGTACTAGTCAAGGAAACGGCATGACGAAGTCTTTGCACTGTCGCAGTCTAATGCATAGAAGAAACCTTCAAGGGTGGATGATAAGGTTTTGGGTGGCACACTTCAGTTTCTTTGCGATCAAAACACAAATGTTCAAAGCGATGAGAAAACGATGTTTGCAGTTTGTACATTCATCATTTCCCACATCACGTAAAGCGCTGTCCCGCTACCCCGTCACTGCAATAGAGAGGACCTGGCTTGACAAGAATTGTCAGAGATTTTCAAGAAAGTGCAATTCAGACCCAAGTTATTCTCGAATGATTTTCACTCACTGAGTTAAGTAGCATGAAAAATGAGAAAGAATTGCATTTGTCATGTCACTATTATAAAATACTTTGAATGCATAAAATTAATGTAATAGCTGTGGAAATGTAATAAAATGTTGCGTAATTATCGTCTAAAAGCAATGAATATACATTTAAATAATAAATGGTGAAAAATAAAATAATATTTTGAAATTACAAGGTAACATACTTATCAGAGTATGAAGAAGATGATGTAAATTCTCTCCGATTGCTGAGGTCTTCTGGTTTATACTCGACTGTTAGATGCCTTTCTCTTATAAGGAAAACTTTGTACGGAATGTGCCTCCAAGTTTTCCTACTGTAAATTAGGATTACCTTATCATTTCATTCGTGTACAGCATCTTCACGAGTAATTTAAAACAGAAAGACCAGAATTGACTGTTATCAGCCGTATTTAATTTTTTCAATTAATTTCTTAGGAATTTTTTCTTTTAGTATCCAAATTGTTTTATATTGAAAGTATTAAGTTGTTAATGTATTTTTGAAATTTAAAGCTCTTTATGACGGATTCAAGAAGGAAATTATTTATTATATTGCAACTGCAAGTGGATTCTGTGCATCGTGTGTCATTGGCGGCCTGAGTCCTTGGAAGGCAGCTTCTAATGAATCAATGAAAGTCAAGCTAAAATTCCTAGAAATTTTATAAACAATATTGTGTAAAGTATTAACCATGTTGATGAAAAATATAAAATATCAGTCCTTTTTTATTCAAACCCTATGGAACGAAATCTATTTATTATACACAATTAAACGAGAAAAACGCTACATAAATATAGGCAAATTTTTACTTTTATGAATTTATTCAAACAACAATATAATATGAAGAGGTATTAATTTAATGAATAGCAAAATACCTAGAAATACTGTGGATGTTGCTTATTGTTATTAAGTCATTGTATCATCGGCTAATGTTATCAATCTTATAATATCCGGTCATGGCTGATATTAAACTAAGAAAACGTCGTTTATTTTGATCGGAATTGGTTTTATGTTATCGTTTACTTGAATCACATTTTAATTACGCACATTTTTGATCCCTCATGGGTCGCAACTCGCGAAATACCAAGCAAATACTATTTGATATTCGCGTGAAGAAATCTTGCGCACTCCGCCACCCACCGAATGCGGCGTAAAACGAATTTCGGAAATGGCTGGCTGTGGATAAGAACATCTACTGGACAAACAGATCGCCAGAAGTATATTAAAATCGTTACTTCTGCAGACTCGCTTGTGGAATGAGGAATACTACAACAGCTTTCCACAGCTGTTTCTGAAGGTCCGTCTCCACGATGGAATATATCACGGCAATTCGCGTCTTTCTCGGTCGTGCCGCTAGATGTCGAATGCTCGCGGCCGTATCCAGCACTGCTTGATCATGCGTCATCTAGCAACACGACCGAGAAAGACGCGAAATGCCGTGATATTTGAAGACGGGCCTTTGAGAGGCAGCTACGGAAAAATCGCAATACAGACAAGAAAATTACAACGATGTCGCGACATCAGCCAGACCGATGAGGGAATATCAGTTTTGGAGAAAATGGACTGAACTGCTTAGTTGCTAGAGTTGTTCTCAGATGTTAAGACTTTTTGCCGTGAACTGATTTTTCGGTGTTAACGAGCCACAAAACATGGATTCTGGCTACACCACGTGTTAGAGGATTATTTTCTAAATTTAGCAACTGGATTTATGCACTTTTTCTTTACCATGGCTCGGCAATAGATTTTCTGTCGAAAATTCTCCACGTTTCCCGCAGCATTTCATTACTTTCCCTCTACTGTGTAAGCGGTAGCGAGAAAGTAAAATGCATTAGCAATTATCATGTAACCAGGTCATGCTCGAATATATTAATGCATAACATTTGTGTTGTTGCTATGTAGTAATAGTTTTATTTTCTGGCAAGGAAATCGTCCTCGAACTGCTCTGTTTTACGTTTTTTATCTTTATCACGCTCTTATCTACGATTTTAATGTCTTAAGTCAGCACGAGAAGCTCCTGTACATGCGTACGTGTACAAGCGCAAGGTGACAGACTGCATCCTTCGACTTCACCGCAATAGCAAGGTTCATAAATATTGTCTAAACATGAAGTTCATTGCCTTTCACAGTTCCTGAAAGTAAAATGTATATATAGGCAGTAAAGATGAATATCGCGTGCTGTATTAAATAACATTAGCTCAATAAATAAAAGGCGATGATTTCAGTCATAAGTCAAAATTACGTTTCATCGACAGACGTTTCGGTCTTTTTTGCGAGATCCTCTTCAATATCTGAAACTGTTTTCTTACAAATTATATTACAAACCATATTGTTACAATTTATACTTTTTTCATAAGTCAGATTTGTGTGTTTAAAACTTCTCAAGATGAAAAATCTAAGTTAATAACAGATATATTAATAGTGAATTACCTGTAACTAATTTGAGGTTATGTCACTCGTATTGAATATTTGGTGCGAGTATAAAGATTTACATTTCGGAAAACAGTATTTTATAACAGTATGATACTCCTAGTTATAATTCATTAAAAATAGTTATTAGTTTGTAATAGTTTGTAGCAATTTAGTTTCAGATACTGAAGAGGATCTCGCAAAAGAGATCGAAACGTCTGTCAATGAAATAGAATGTTTGACTTATGACTGGAATCGTCCCCTGTTATTTATTGTATTTATCCAGAGATCCTTGATTTTTTTGAACATTAGTTTAATACGATTTTCAACACAGTTGCTTATAGTAGGTCTATAACTTCTGCTGAAAAACTCTGTTCACATGTGACTCAATATTCACACAAAGACCGAACATACTTTTTAAAAGAGATATTTCAGATCATTGTTTAGAAACTTCTGCTAATCTTTTCCTGGATGCTTCACTTGCTATCTGCAATAGATTAAGTAAGGAATGGAAAGTAAATCAGAGATTAGATTTCCTACGATTAAATAATTCATTGAATCTGTGTATGTGTGTGTGTGTGTAAGAGCAATACTCCGACACCGTTGGACCGATCTCCATGAAAGTTTGCACTTCTACATGTTTTTTTCACTCAGAAGGTTTATGTGTTGTTAATTCTGTTGTAACTCCACTACATGGCGCTGTAGAACAAAACTAAATATTCATGTCAATGCAACCTGCAACACACTCGGCAGCATTATGAATCTATATCGTTAAATAACTCCTAAACGAGGCGTTCTAGGGCCTTAAAGGACACGTGAGTAAATTCCGTTAGAGGGGTAAATACAATTGTATTTTACCCCTCGAAATGTACTTATGTGTCATTTAATTAATCACATTATGATAATAAACTATCACACTATGGCCTTAAAAATTAAAATGTTGAGGCCGAAAGAAACGTTGCTCACACTGTAATGTAAAGGATGAAACATTCTTGAACATCCTATTACATTTTTGTTTTCCGGCGCTTCCCGATATTACCTCACCTGCTCAGAGACGTGCAGAATCTGCAAGGAAATGTGAATGAGAGGGACAGAGAGCGGCAGAAACAGAGACAGACAGGGACAGGGTGAGGGAGGGAGAGAGAGTGAGAAAGGGAGATGGTGAGGGGAAAGAGGAAGATGAAGGGTAGAAAGTCTGCCGAGTTTTCCTAGTATCATGTAAAAGTAATCTTCGACGGCTCGAGTCGTCTTCTTGGCTGTCCGGGTGACGCCGCGTCGTTGGCTGACGAAGCCTGTCACATGACAGGCGAAACGTCGGCCTCTCAGCCAACGCCACACCGCGGCGTCAAGAATATACGTCATTGAATATCATTACTCCGAGGGATATTTTCTGTTACCCAATTGTGTGCATTACCAGTGAGAACCCAGGTGTATATCTTTTGCTTTCAAATCATCCAATATTTTTTCAACAGAATGAATTCTCTTGATTTGGTATGGATGGATGTGACGCGATTGCTTCGTGAATGTATTCCATGTTTTTCTTCATTCATCTTTCTTCGTTCAGTGGACTTTAGCGTGTTTGCGCTCTACTCTGATACTTCTTTGCATTCTCTCCGGTGAATATCAGGTGTGCTGCCACAAAAATTCGAATTATTCAATCCAATCTCTTCGGATCCGCGTCGGATAGTTGCTGCAACGGTTGCCGATAGCACCAAATCGATTGCAAACCAGGGATTGTTTATTATTCTAGTATATTGTACAATGACCGCTTGTGTGCCGATTAAGTGCCAAAAGTATTTACATTGGTTTTTTAAACATTCACCCCTGACAAATGATTACAGGCACTACAAATTCAGTAAAAAATACAGGAATTGTGGGTTTACTCTCCAAACATAAGTAAAATAGTAGTAATCCCTTTTTTACGAATTCATTTAAACATTCAATGAATTATTTTCTTTACGTTTTCTGTCACAACGTTACAATTGTATAGTCGTTAGTAGTGCACGAACCTCGGAGCAGTGAAGTTGGTTCCACGCAGAGTGTGTATTTCTGTGAACTATTATTTTTGGTCGATAATATACACTGTAACTAATGAGCTTCCTCCAATACAACAAGCATACAGCGAAAAAAGAATGTGAGTTTTAACTAAATTAGAGAACTGAATATAGTGTTCAAGAAAACAGAGTGCAAGAAAAAGAGGGTTAGAAAAAATTACTGAGTAAGAAAAAAACGTGTGTGAAGTGACGAGCGAATAGATATTACCTCCTTATTGTAGAAATTGAGTTTGTGCCAGTGATTTGTGTGAATACCGCAGGTGGGCAGCAACAATTCAAGAGATCTAGCAAGATGGAAAATCAAGAAAACTGTTCAGCACACCTAGACTTTCCGAACAGTATCCCTGCAGGTATCATTAGTGCAGGCGTGGTAGGCCCCGCAACCATAGGGCTTCGCGCGTAAACTAAACAAATGGCCCAAATCAATTCGTCGCTCGTGGAAAAAACAAACCAAACACGTACGTGCTTTAATTTATTGCTTAGGAGATCAAGCAGACGATATGTCCTTGAAGTTTACGGCTTTGTCTACAGACCAAAAATATAAAACCATGAAGAAGTAAACTAGTGGGGCAGCACGTACTTTTTCGCCCGTATTTTCCCGCACAATTACGCGAAAAGTACTCAAATTATCGAAAAATTGTACATGACTTTTTTTCAAAATCTATCCTTAAGGAACAGATTTCATTCAGAGAAAATATCTCTGTCTTTGAAATGTTAGTTGTAGAAAGACTCCGAAAAAATGTTGAACTTTTGCAATTTTCGAAAATCAGTTTTATGGAACGTGAGACCTACACCATTCTCTTAAACGTCCTTCACACTATCCAACAACAAAATTTAATAAAAAACGATAGAGCTATTTTTAATGCCTAAGGGGGCTTCCTGTAAAGTACCCCCCAAAATTAAAATATCGGTTTTAAGTTCATGAGGTCGCAACATCAGCCGGATCGGTTGGAGAATATCAGTTTTGAAGATAATCGGCTGAACGGTTTTAACCACTAACGGACGGGCAGATCTTTTGCCGTGATTCGATTTTTCGGTATTAAGGATCCACAAAACATGGTTTCTGGCTACATCACATGATAGAGGACTTGTGTTCGAAATTTAGCCACTGGATGTATCTACTTTTTTGTCACCAGGACCCTGTAATAAGAGTTTTTTCTGCCGAAAATGTGCCGTCTTTTCGCGCAGTATTATATATCTTTCTCTCTATTCGGTAGTAAAAGGCGTTCGTAAATCATTTTCATAGTAAACCAAACGTTATGTCTGAACGAGTAAAGTTAAAAACCCGTTTGTGAAACAGTTTTACTTCTCACCACACAAATCACTGTTCAATACAATTAAACACACACTGAACGCTCTCAAACTGCACAAAGGAACACCTGCACATATGCATAGCAACCGAGAAAAAAGTTCCGGAAAGTGACTTCAGGAGCTGGTAATCAAATTGGATTGTAACCTGCACAGATTATATCCAGTCTGGACCCTTCATTTTTCTGTACCGATGAAAAAACGATTTAAAAATGAACTTTTAAAATGCGCTTATGAAGCAAAGTAAGGACAAAATGAAACGGCCGAATAATTTATTACAGCTTTGTGTACGCTCGCGGATATTGTCACTAGAGCACAGTTTTGATAAGGGACATACTCATGTGTTTTTCGTGATGTAACGCTTGGTAAGTGATGTAAGAACAATTAATATCAGTTGTGACTCTCGCTCTAAATATCATAAACCAAGCCGAACAAAGTGAATAGACAAAGTCTGCAATTCATGGTGATGAAAACACGTAGGATAATTGAGTATTACCAGACGAAGACGTGTTGTTCGCCTTAATTACAGAAGAACAACAGAACAACTTTATAACAGCTACACAGTACACGCATTTTGTCACTGAAAGAGTAAATCGTGTAACATACGAGTCCAAAGTGTTTGGGGAAATGTAACGAAGGCTCACACTATGCACAAATTGTCCGTCAAATAAAGCAATTTTTGATTCGTGCAATGGAACAGGACATTCTGCTAAAATGTGTCGAAATGAACACTAGGAAGACCGCAGTGTCCGATTTAGATTGTACAGTAACAGAGAAATGAGGTCTGTTTCTCTGAAGGGTAAATCCCGAAAACAAGTCGCTTTTATAGAAGCAACTGAACTGTTTTAATCAAACAATGTAATGTAACAATTGAGAAATTACGAAAACATGAAATTCTTGGAAAAAGTGTACATATACGTTTTCTGTACTTCATGAGTAATGTATTTGCCTAATTACTCATATTTGTCTCTGCAACAATCCTCGTGGAGGCTCCTCAACGCTAATAAGTGACGATTCTCCTCGACAGGTGTTTTATATAACATTTCGGGGGAGGAAAATCTGGATTAATTGATATTTGTAATCGATGGATTCAATTTAATCCCATTGACAGGGAAATTTTGTGAGAAACTTGGTATCTTCCGTCGCTTACAGAACCAGGCTTTTCATGAAAATGATAGATTCCATATGTGTTTTAATTCTCAAAAGACACATTGAATATTTTTGAGGGCCTTGGAAATGGAAAAATTCTTAATACAATTCGACTTAAGGAGAATGACTGCCTGTTGGCATTAACTATAACGAAATTAATTCCTCTTTTGCTAATGCATGAAATAAAACCTCTGCACGACAATATGGTGAAAATGCATCTTTATAGAAGCTGGAGAACCATCTTCGTGGTGTGCTAGAAACTTGGTGTGTATGTGTGTGTGTCTGTGTGTGTTTTTTGAATACATACACTTGAATACCCCGTGTACTTCCCGTAAAGGCCCTTATAGTATTTCGGTATTTCGGGAAAAAACATAAAGGGTCAGTCGTTACTTTACTGGGGAGGGCTTCGGGCAAAAAACTTTTCAAACTTGGAAGCAAACCACGAATTTTGACATGATGAGCTGGATCCAGAATCTCGAAGTCTGACATTTATGACACCCTTTGGATTTTAAAGGTATAAGGTACACTTGCGTTTTGAATAAGAAAGTGTCAGAGGTCTCAAAAGCGTGTGAAACTAATTTAAGACAGACTTCCATGAATGTGAATCAACATGGTTGGAGTTTTGGCTTCCTTGTCCACAATTGAGGAGCACTACCAAAACCTACATAAAGAGATACGAAAACTTTATGAGTTTAATATTACGCTTAGTACGGAGAAAAACTGTTTTGCTAGTTATCGCATATAAAAGCATGGTGACATTCTCAGCGGCGAAGAGCCATTAAACAGATGGATACCGTTCAGAATATCTCTGAACTTCGAAAGATCCTTAGGTTTGGCCAAACATTTATCAAGATTTATACCAGATTATCTATAGGGATAAATAGTATTTCCTACAGATAGTTTATTTTCATTCTGACAATATCTAAAAACAATCTAAACATATTTGAACATTCAGCTCAGGATTAAATACTTCTTTTTAGAATTATCCTCCTAGCATAATGACTTCCACATGCTGGAGAACTTTTAATTTGCTCTTTGACATCAGCAATCAGTGCTTTGGCAACACTTTCTTGACTCATGTTTAACCCCCTTCGATGAAGATGAAGCTGACATTTCTTCTCCACTTTTTTATGTAATTCTGGCAAGTCTTCCATTGGAAATTTTGAAAGTAGGGAGAAAGGGTTTGCAAACTTTTATACTTGTCGTGTTTTTTTACCAGTCTCCAGTCGGTATTATAAATGCACTCTTCCTATTTCCTGACCGTTCTTTGGTCGACGAAGTTTAACAGAATGATGTGTACGTAATCCATTTAAGTAGAGATTTTGAGATCAAATTTCCTAATGCCCAAACATTTTCTTTTCTCCTCGGCATTCACGTATCTTACCTAAACTTTGCAAGTAAAGAAGCAGTCGAGATTTTCGAATGGTTTCTTTAAAATAAATTTTGCTTGTTTTTGTAAACGTACTCTTTCCGCGGTTCTTTTTGCGTTTTCGAAGGTTTGTTTCGTACATATCTTCTTTTCTTTGGCGCTTTTACTTCTAACGCGTTTTACTGTACCACTAACTGCACTAGAATCCATCACCTGAAAGAACGTGCAATAGGATTCGTCAGACCTGAGATATCAGAGTTTTCGGATCAGAAACTGCCGTCTAAAAGTGCAGAAAGATATATCAGTCATGCTGTTGTGTATTAGTTTGCATTATAAAGCGTGAAGTGACACACACACGTCCCATCCTAGAAGGGCACATTTTTTATTCCCACAATATGCTAGTTACAATGAAAAATAGCCACTTTACAATGTGATCATTCTTTCGTTATTTTGTATTAACATAAATGCAAAAATCGTAAAACAACGTTTAATAGTAACTACGTTCCAACTTACGTGATACATTTCCCGCGCAGCACGTAACCTACATGCATACTTTTAATTCACTGAAGAAGACTAAACATTTGAAAAACAGTGACCTTACTTTAATTTACCTGTATCTATTAGATATGTGGGTCCAAGATCTTCATCATCATATCGGTCGTATTCGCCTAGAGAACCTCTCGAAGAACACACATACGAGACATGCTAGAGTTACACCACTATCAAAAATAAACTCAGTGCGATTTCCCAGTAATTTGCTTGCATTGTGAATTCGCTTTGTTGGCCATAGAGGAAACCTGGATTTGCACCACTTCGTGAATAAGTGTAACCCATTTCGCGGATCTGAAAATAAAGTTAACTCCATTGTCTGAAAAGTGGAGTTGTACCACTATTAAAATAACGCCTCCATATAATAAAATGCAATGTAGTTTTTGTACTGAAGTAAGGGTGATGTGTTGTGAAGTGTAGGGCAATAGAGAAGTAGAAATAGAAGTGAAGTGCAAGTATTGTGAAGTGAAGTGAAGTGGAGAGGAGTGTAGATAAAAAAGTCATGTATTATTAGTTGAAAATATCTGTATAGCCATAAAATGTAAGAGTTAAAGCACTTTTTATTGTCTTTATGATATTATATATTTAAAAATGTAAGCCTATATGTATTAATATTCCTAATGTTATAAATGTAGTGTTCCCATGCCCCACCTACATGCAGAAATAAATTAAAATCTATCTATCTAACCTGATTGCTGGAGACGTATGGTATTGGCGCAGAAATAGAGGTAGGAAATGTAAGAATGACCGTCATATTGCTTTCGCGATGAAGGAAACTTGAGTTCGAATCAGAAGAGTTGGGCACCAACAAATAGGAAGAGATGATACGCACCAGTACGTGCATGTGACGTTTCAACAATTTCACAGATTTTACGTAATATTACTAACTTATTATTGGAAATAGGACTTTCAAACCTTCAGTCGCGCTTCACGACTAACGATACTTCTCAGAATTTCCTCTAAATTACAAAGGTCGAGGACATTGTTTAACAATGGTAGATATTCGTACGAAGTGAAGCACAGACCGGATAGAGGATGCTATTAGTAGCACAAGAAAATAGTACTCAAGAAGACGAGTTTTTCGACGAGGATACTGAAGGTTATTGAGGCAAATTATCCGACAGTTACCACCTAGTCAAGAAGCGATTAAGCAACTAAAATGGCACAAAAAATGCTCCATGTCGTGTACTAAATTCGACAGAATTATATCAGGAGGTGGATAACCATCTAAAATTGATGTAGAACCAGACAATAATCCAATATTGCCAATACAAAGAGGGTATACTATCAGGAAGGGCTTTCGGATCTAATGAATATGAAGAATTGTTGAATTTCACCAGATACCAAGAAGGGTCAAATCTGAACAAAACCCATGGTCTTCTAGACATCACAAAATTCAAATGCAGCCCCTGGTTATCAGGATTCTCTGCCCAAATTCTGAAATCGTTGCAAATCTGCCATAATACACAAAAGAACCGAATCGCACCGAACCTCTTTTTCATCAGAATTTTCGCAACGACCTTAGCTACAGCTACCAATGGATGTATTATTCTTGAAGTAAAAAAGGGCATTTACAGTGTACTGATTTTAAGTCAGGATTTCTGGAAATAACAATTTTACGCAATATCCAAGACAATAATCAAGAAGTCAATACTGAATTTCAAGAATGAATGGCCTAATAGGGACGTCGATGTCGGCTGAAGGGATAGAAGGCTGACTGCGAGTGAGGAGACAAAAAGACAAAAACCTAATCGTGGACTACTGCCGAGATTAAAACGCCTCAATGTCGAAGAAGGCAAAGACGGTTGTTTGCGAAAAAAGCACGCAAAGGCTTAAAAAAGTCTCCATAGAGTCAAAGATCCCGCAATGCTGTGAGCCTCAGAGCGCCACAATGCGGCTGGAGGAAGCAATAAACGAATAAATAAACTAAAGCAACCCCCCTCGAAGTGTATCACTGTGTACACTGTTCTTTTCACCTTCGTAACTTTATCCTTCCCAGGCCAAGGAGCGACATGCACAACATCACTGCGCTTAAAGCCGGGCCGTTTTTGCCGACTGGAAGTGTGACCTGAGGGGAGCGCGTGGACTCCCGATTCCCCCCCCCCCCCCTGGGCAGCGGCGCGGCGCGTGGCGTGCGGCGTATAAGGCGCGAGGGGGCGAGACGGGGCGCGATTTCCGCAGCGATGTCGGGCGCGCGACCTGCTGGTCGGGACGGCGAGTGGCTGCTGGCCGCCGCGGCGCTGCCTGGAGGCTGGCTGAGGGCGACAGCCCAAGATCTCGTCTGGAGGACGTGCGGGCGGCGGAGGACGCGAGCGACGGAACAGGTCGCGGACACAAGCGAATTGAGCGAGGTGATGGAAAAGTATTTTCGTCCAGGAGGTTTTTCACCGTCAGTTCAAACAATGGCGAGGAAGGGTGATTATTTAAATGGCAATAGTTTTTAAATCAAACACTGTGATTGAAAACTTTCCAATGTTTACACAATGGTGAAAATGTCCCCTAGGCGCCATACGGGTGCCCAGCGCCCGGATAAAGCGAGATGACTGGGGCTATGGATTTTACTACCTCCGGATTACATCCGTATCGTTAGAAGAAAGATGTGAATCAGTACTTCGCTCAGTTTTCGAGGCGCTGTCAACTTTTGTCCGTTGGTTCCGTGAATAAAGGTTACATTGTGTTATGTGGCTATGTTCCCCACGCTTGACAAGAGATCTGGCGTCCTCCTCAAAATCCGCTAGCGGGGGATTTTCCCTCTACAGGTATCTCCCCAGCGGGGCACTGCCAAGCTATAAGCTCCCGACTAGTCTCCCTATATGTGTGATAATGTAATGCAAAATGTGTGTATGTGCGTGCAAAGGGAAAGCAGGGAAGAGGATGAGGAAACGAAGATCGCAAGTGGTCGGCGGCCCTGTTGTTCGGGAACTAAGGCATTCGTCGGTGATAATCGGAGAAATCACGTAAACTACTAGTCATCATAGCATCGACCACTAAATTTTATTGCAGACAGCAACTGACTTGCTGTCGTTTCTGAGTTAATCTGTGTGGTAAGAATGAAGCCTTCACTTTGAGAATTTAGTGGCTTAGCGCAGTACGAGAATAGGTGAAAAACATAATTAAATAAGTGCATTCTTCAATAAGTTTTTAGAGGGGAATTTACCCGCGTTCCTGAGTACCTAACAAAACCATAGACATCTCTCACATCAGCTCGGAGCACCAAACCACAACTCACCTGGGAGCTGCTATTTTCTTTCACCTTCTGCATCGTTTTGGAAATTTGGAATAAAGATTTCCACGAGTTACAGTGACGACTTAAGTCAAATATGAGCAACACAATAGTAAATATAATACTTACGTCCATAAGATAAAAAAAGTATATTATCAGCATTGGAACAATCGTTGAGATGAGTGTACAAAAGAAGATGTACAGTTAAAACTCCAAATACGAACCCCGCAAATACGAAATTTCGGATAAATTGAAACAATATTGGGGATGATGGAACAAATAAACAAAAAAACATCGGGTTTGTGTTAATTTTATGAACGAAAAAGCATGAACACAGTGTAAGTCAGCCTAATTATGAATAATGTTAGTAGAATATCCATTAACAGCAGCGACATAAATTCTGCATACTTCCTCGTTCAACATCGTCTAAAGAGTAATGTGGTTGATGTTTTTAAAACGAACAACACGTTATGATACCTTCGGTGGTTAAACTCTCTTTAGAACAAATTGTTTTTAGGCCTTGATACATAGGTAAATCGGCTCCAAAATAATATACACAAAGTAGAGGTGGTAAAACTATACACACATTTGGCATTATTTGGAAAAAATTGCGTAAAAACTGAACTATTGCAATTTCTATCGTAGTAACACCCCAGGCTAACACTTGAAAAAGGCAATTAAAAAAACGCCTGAGGTACATATCTACATTTATTTGCCTTGTCAGGAAAGTCAATTTCTGTTAGTTCCCAATATTGTTCATAACTCCCCAGTATTGAGTTAATTCGGAAATTCGGGCCTTATTACACCTTTGTAACTGTATTTTACTCTATTCTTACAAGAAATTTAAAGAAAAAAATTTGGAGCCGTTTTGAGGAAAATTTTGAAAATGTCCGGGGGGCTTCACGTAAAGTATCCCCCCAAAAATAAATGAATGTTTTTCAAAATCGCAGACCTGTTACTCAGGGCAGATGGACAGGGATTTCTGCAATTTCGAAACATCTTTCGCATGGTTTCGGCGGTAGTGTTGTTTACATACGCCGAACGGGACAGACGTTTTGTCCTCAATCGTATCAAAGACCCACAAAACAGGAATTCTGGCATTAGAGGATTTTGTTTTCTTAATTTAAGCAGCTGGATTTATCCACTTTTCGTTAATCAGGGCCCGGTAATGATTTTTTTCCGAAAATTCAGCCGTTTTTTTCACGCAGTAGCCCTTACATTACTTTCCCTATATCCGTATATACAATATGAATACGGGAAAGTAACTAGTGGGCACAGCTTTCCCGTATTAGATTTCATTTTGCGGTTGGTCTCGGTAGTACTTCGGACTTGCCAATACTCTTGAACAGCTGCAATCTATCGCCGACCAAAGTACATATTTTGCGACATTTCATTAATTTTTGTTTTTCTAATAATAGGACAGAAATATTATTTTAAGAATATTTTAAAAAACAGTAAAACTTTGTCCTAAATGGCAATTTTGTTGAAAAATTCGGAGCCGTTTTCAAGAAAATGGCGTTGTAAACGCTACTATAAATGCGAAATTTGAAGCTTTTATTCAAAGAAAAGTTTGAGTTTTCGAAAAAACCCCATTTGAAGCACTTACTCTCACAAATTCAATAGTGTTTACAAATTGCCTGGATATGTGCATATCAACGCTATGAGAGAACTATAAAAAAATACATTTGTGTAATTTTGAAAAAACGAAACAATTTGGAGCCATTTATGAGAAAATGGCTTCAATTTTGTAGTTAGAGGAAGTCGCCGAAAAATTCAAATTTTGCAATTTTCGAAAAGTTTAGAGTTTACCGTAAAATTGGGACCTAGCCACTTTTATAAGTGTATTTTTATTCATCTTATAATAAATTTATAGAAACATTTGGAGCGGTTTTTGAGAAATTTTGAAAATGTTTGGGGGGTCATGTAAAGTACCCCCAAATTTCAAGAAAGATTTTCAAATCGCGACGCCTCGAGTTCAAACAGTGTTTACAAATCTTCTGTAAATGTTACTATTAACGGTGTGAAAATATTTTAAAAATATTACATTTGTGTAATTTTTGAAAAGTAACAAAATTAATTTTACGTCATATTAAAGAGTGCAGGTAGCACTATCCGTCCGAAAAGTTTGAGATTTGGAGCAATTTATGAGAAAATGGCGTTTGAGCATCTGTGAATACGGAGAATTTTCAGCCAGTTTTCACAGAAAATAGTTGAGTTTTCGAGATTTCATATGAATTAAATTTCTTTAAAGCACATGCAGTCATAACTGCAATAATAATGTGAACAAATCGCCGCTGATGTAAATATTAACGACTGAAACACAAGTAAAAAAAATAATTTTTGTAATTTTTGACAAACAAAAGAATAGAGCAATATGGCGTTTATGTAATATCATAGAGAACATAGAACATTATTCCTACCAAATGTTTAAAGAAAAAAATTGGAGCCGTTTTTGAGAAAATTTTGTTTTTGTTATTTTTTAAAATTTCACATATTGCCCTAATATTGCGCGAAAACTACTCAATTTTCAAGAAAATGTACATGACCTTAATAAAAGAACTCAATATGGAGAAGAAATTGTAATAGAAGGAAAAGTCTCTATCTAATTTTTTTGTAGTTGAAGAAAAGAGACCGAAAAAAAATCCACTTTTGCAATTATAAAAAATGCAGAGTTGGCCGTGAAATCGAAACCTATGTCACATTTATAAGTGTATTTACTCTATCCTTACAAGAAACTTAAAGAAAAAAAAGTTTGGAGCCCAGTTGAGAGAAAATTTTGAAAATGTCCGGGAGTGCTTCATGTAAAGTACCCCTAAAATTTATGAACGTTTTTTCGAAATCTCAGAGCTTCAAGTCTGGCCAGATTGACATGATTAACATGGTTTATTCAATTTGGACAAAATCCTACGGATAATTTCAAGCGCTAGAGTTGTTCACATACACCGGACGGACGGATGGACGGACGGACGGACAGACGGACAGAGGTATAGACGGGCAGAAGGACGGGTGACGGATTTGAAACGGACGGATTTGAAAAAAACACTTTATCGGTATCAGGGTACCCCAAAATGTATATTTCCGTTGAAATCTCTAAATCGATTTTTCGCAGCATAACATAACATTCCTTAGGACTACGAAATTACTCTGTATATACTTATGTATACGGGAAAGACAAAATTGGACCATTTTTGAGACAATTTTGAAAATTAATTTTATGTTTCAAGGTTTCATGTGAAGTACCTCCGAAAATCAAATTATTTATTTCAAATTGAAGGAGCAGGAAATCAGTTAGATCGTAAGGGGAAGATCATTCTTGGTTAAAATCTGCCTACGGTTAGCCACTTGCATTTATCACAGACAGACGTTTCTGCCGTGAATAGATTTTTCGGTTTCAAGGACCGACAAAATGTAGATTGTGACTAACACAACAATGTTAGAGTAAATATTACACACGTAGAAATAAGATGAATCTACTTATTCGTTGTCATAAAACGGCAATAAGACTTTTTTAAGTCGAGAAGATTGCCGATTTCTGAAAGCACAGTAACAAGCCTTTCTGTTT
>JAHLJT010009419.1:16814440-16857681 GCA_031308135.1 Acheta domesticus | reverse complement strand
GACACGCTCGGAATCATCAATCAATCAATCGTGTAGCTCTACCATTACGAATTAATTCTTATTGCCTCTGATACAGAGTATTAGTAGTGCCGAAAACGTTAACTGAACAGAAATCCAATCATCGAATGTTTGAAGCTTTATTTCTACCGCGCGTGATGGCCATTCTTGGTCTGCTGCATCATTTCCATGGCGGATTTATTGTGAACGCAGCAAATCGATAGGGGACACGGGAAGGAAGTCGTCAGATGAAGGGGGAGTCGGCAGACGCCAGCGTTTGAATGAACGACCGCATCGCCAGCGGGAAGAAGAGTCGCGAAACTTGCCTAAGCTTGCAAGCGCTGTGGAAAGCCGACGCGGCGCTGCCGTGGGCTGGCGGTCTCGCAGAAATCTCAAGGGCAGCTGAATTTTAGTTCTTGTCTTTGGCGATCAAAGCTCCAACAACGGTTAGTTTGCGAGTGACGTTTAGTATTAGGGAGATTTGGACAGCGTAACGTAAAACATTATGAAGTTACCATGTGCTCTGTATCTTGTGAAGTGTAGCGTCTTTTTGCACTCAATGCTACTTTTGTTCTCAATGACAACATTATCAAACTGTGACGGTAGTGAGTGTTGCTAACGCTAAATTCCTACATTGCCCCAACCTCTTGATTCGCATTTGTTTAACTAAGGCTCCCCACCAATACGGTGCTGCTTAATGGGAATATAGCGCACACCTCTTGTATCACAAATGTTGTGAGTTTCACTTCGAGGACCTCGTCGTAAGAAATTGCGGAACATCATTTGCGATACAAGAGGTGCTTCACACTCTTTCATCGCAGTTAGGAAGGCATTTAATTTATCCTGATCACATGACTTATTCTGTCCACGATAAAAGTATGTGATTACTCTTGCTAGCTGAGGAGTGGAGTTTGGAAGTGGTGCAGTAGAGTTTTCCACTATGACTCCATTCAACAGTCACCCCATGAGACCCCTTAATACGACATTCCTGCGTCTCACTTTCACTTCTGAGCTTTTCAAAGTAATACATTACAGCAACGTCAACCAACATATATCTCTTTGCTTGTTATGACACAAACAATACTTTCTCTGGGGCAATAATTGTGGTCATACTATGCAACTAGTTTATAATGTTCATCTTTATTGTATAAGTAAATATTTAGAAAACGAGTGACGTTAGAAGCTACAAAAGTCCACATGTTTCCTTGCCAGAATCAACATCCTTCTTGGCCAGTTAGAGACTACGTGAATGATTGAAGGAGCGAGTACATCGTGTTTTCAGGCGCGTCATCTTTGTTCCTTGAGTGTGGCAACAGCTGGGAAGTAGCGGAGTTCCTCTCTCATTAGTATGTGTGATCTGGCGCCAATCTACACGTCTCGTCTTGCGAAAGTCGCCCCTTCAGCAGGGCATCTCGCCCCTCCAGCAAGCTCTAAGCCAGTGTTGTCAAGGTCGATGCCACGAGCGGGAGTCCGTGGCACGAGTGCCACTACGAAATCGCGTCTTCACGCAGTTTCTCACCCCGCAACCAGAGACAACGCCATCAACATTGTAAAACGGCGGGGTTCCTAATAGTGTCCTCTCCCGACGCTAGTGGCGCAGAGAAGCTCGTGGTACCGCGAGGCGTGCCACTGCCACCAGTAGGAGACTTTGACACCACTGCTCTAAGCTCTCGAACGGCCTCCCGACTTGTGTGGCGATGTAGCGCGTGCAAAAGTAAGTGATGGGCAAGGGGAGAGGGGAGAGGGGATGACGTGGTTGAGAAAAGGGTGAGAACACGCGGAACGGCACCCGTTTGTTAGAGTACTACTCCGGAATTCCCCTAGTATTGACCCTAACAAAACTACCAATAAGACCTACCGATAATGAAAAACTATCAATAATAGATGCCTGCCGCTAGAATTCTTCTCTGGGCACATATAATTCGACCTAGCTGTAAAGCTGGCGTCGCAAATTTTCCATCGTCAGAACTCAAATCCTAAGACCGAGACGTTCAGTAGCTGTTCTTCTGAGCAGTCTCAGTCGATTTGTGGAATCCAATTCAGAGCGCTTTGAAGATGAAAATATGAGTTTGGCTTATTGCGTCATCTTCGAAATATTAATTGGTGCAAAGCGGCAATGCACCACTTGCAATCCACCGCAAGTTACAACGCGTCTAGTCTACTGATGACGCGAATAAAATCAATCCACACCATCACAATCGATAAACGAAGCACAGCCATGAGTGCAAAAGTTTGTGCATACATTAACTCCTGCCTCAAACTGCTAAGTAGCATGGCTCACAAGCATAATATTTTTATAGTACTATAAAAATATTATGCTTGTGGGCCATTCGTCTCAACCTCTTGCAAGCTCTACTTGACTCGGCGTCTTAAGCAAAATGGTACTATAAAACCCTATGGAATGCCCATTTCATTCCACACTGCAATGTAATATTCGTTTTTTGCAATACTTCCGATGAAATACATTAATATTTTACACGGTAAATCTCGATAATCAAATGTTGGATATGAATTTTTCAATTTTGTATTATTATTGTTCTTAGTATTAATACGGAATACGTAATTCTGACAAAACATCTTTAGTGGATTGGTATTTTTGAAGTCTTATTTATAATGACGCAAGCAGTTTTCATAAAAAACATACCATTTACTCTAAGTACACATATCTATTTCTTCGTCATTACTGCTTTGACATTATATTATTTTATTTGTAGGAATACAGATAGGAAATTGTCAAATTTGTCGGTCAAAACTGACAGTAAACAATATCGAGACCAGTTCACGGTCCATTACACATGTACACTGTTCACGTTACTTCACAAGTCAATATTGCAAATTATGAAGTCAAAAGAAGTGAGATATAACTTTATTTATGTTCATTTTATATTTTATCTGTGCCCTTTAAATCATTTATTGCTGGCAAGTAGATTTAGTATTAAGTAGCACAAATAAATCGAGATTTATAAACTAACACAAAACTTCCAGGGGCTGCATAAGCATTGATTTCTAGCGCCATAGTTTGGAGAAGAAAATAGTGCAAACTTACCACGAATATGCGCGATTTGAAATATATTTGTCAAAAAAATATATTTGTATTAGAACTCATAATAGTAGCCTTTCGTCTCATTGAACCAAAATGTAAGAACCAAATGTAAGAAAATATTAAAAACTAATTACCTTTGTTACTTGCGATCAACTAAAAGTATTAATTAATCAATTTGCTTTAAATACATTTTAGGCGTTTGTTATCATCTCATGTTTTTATTTATCAAAATTCACTTTAAATTTCTCATATACGTACGTATATACGAAGAAAAAGAACTACATTAAAGAAAGTTATGCAATATTACGGAAAGTCGAGATTTCGAGATTTCTGCGGAAATACACGTTTTGTCTTTCCCTGTATTTTGTCACTTTTACGTTTAATTAATTTTCAGCGTAAACACTTGTGAAATATTAAAAGAATTATTACTTTTAAGTAAAATCAAGAAGAGGAGTACAGTACAAGCCTCAAACGAACGTTCTGAAAAAAAAATCAAATCAGTTTAACAATATAGAGTGAAGGTTGACGCCGTTGAATATTTTGAAGTATCTTCTTACTTTAGGCGGCATCGAAAAAGACGACGAACCACAGTCATTCTCTCATCATACACTAGGAACAAGATCGGAAGTACAGGCCCGAGTGCTCGGCAATCAGTGCGCGTTCAGTGCGTTGGCAGTAAGCTAATAATACTCAGTGGTCAATGGTTCTCAGTGGTCAATGTACGTAGTATAAAGGAAGTTACAATGTTACAAAACAAATGTTACAAAAAATTGCGATTTTTTAACAAAAATCTCATATTGTGGGGTTCACTGTTCACTGTTAACTTTGAATTCTTGAAAATTGCAAAAGTCTGAAATTTGTGGGACTCTCTTGTACATTATCGAAGATTCAGATTTTTTCAATTAAAATATGTTTCATATAATTAGTTACTTAATTGGCCATGTACATTTAGAAAATAATTAATTTCGCTGAGTGAATATGAGCAATTTTAAAACAATATTTTCCAAAAAACGGCTCGAACTTCTTCAGCTCTGCTAGAGCTTTATGGTAGTGTGGTGACTGCATACGGAATTGAATTAAATATGTATTTTCTTGAAATAATATTCAGAACTCGGGATTAGCGTTAGTCATATAAAATAGACAAATTAGGAAAACTAGGTAAAAGAATAATAAGTCAGTAAAAACCAATCAAAATACAAACATAAAAAAGAGGATTTTTTTCTTTTGTGATCAGAGCATAGTACATAGAAGTCGACATGATAGACATCAGTTTGCATCGTATTACGAAAACTCTCGAAGGGAACTGCGTTTTTGACAATGGTTTTTAGAGCAATCATGCAAGGGTATACGGTGTATGTATCGTGTTAATCATTAAGGTTCATGCACGAATATAAAGATAATGTTGAGTGCACGTTATTGCTTAGATATACATTTTATACTTAGAAATGAGCATGTTCAGCGGCCGGTATCCATACTAAATATTAGTACGTTCAGCAGCCACAAGATTGCGTGAGTGTACACTCATTAAGCGGTTACCGACGTAACGCTACTAGTAGCCAACACGGGAATCACACTGCATGATAGAATGATCGCTTTAAACCCTGCATCTACCACCATGTTCGAATGCCTAATCTCGACTTTCGGTCCTTAGCAGGGAGGACACAATAAAATAAGGGGAAATTCCAAAAAGGGATTATTTTAATTCGTTGGACTAGCGTGCTCGTACGAGAGCTAATACGAGCTGTAAACTCGCGCGCGCGCCCACACACACACACACACACACCACACACACCACACACACCACACACCACACACACCACACACACACCACGCACCACACCACACACCACACCACACACCACACACACACCACACACACACACACCACACACACACACCACACACACACCACACACACACCACACACACACCACACACCACACACACCACACACACACCACACACACACCACACACACACACCACACACCACACACACACACCACACACACACCACACACCACACACACACCACACACCACACACACACACACCACACACACACCACACACACACCACACACACACCACACACCACACACACACCACACACACACACCACACACACCACACACACCACACACACACCACACACACACCACACACACACCACACACACACACCACACACACCACACCCCTACCTCCAACCCTGTGAAGGGTAAAAAAAGATGCGTGCAAGTAAATGATCATCCGTATCATGAAGGCATACCCAGAAGAGCCACTCTCCCAAATTGTAATAGAAAGTTTCAAAAGATATATGTTTGTATAATACGGCGTGAGGAACATAACGGTAGGGCTCGGATTTCGAAAACTAAGCTTCGTGGCTGTAGGACGCATCGTTTCGAATTATGCATGATTGATGTGTCAGAAAACATTTGTAAATGTATGGTGTGCGGAGATTAGCATTTGTTCTTGCTTGTTCTTGTTTGATTGGTGCTTTTGGGCACATCCACGGTTTTGATATTCGTCCTGTGAGTGAGTGTTTTGTCGGCGGGAGGTGGCGGTGATTCCTTCCTCGCATGACGACGAGATCCAGCACCGACCTACGTCGACGTGCAAGACTTTCCTCTCTCCATGGAGACACCGCCCCTGCTGGGACTAGCTGTAAGCTCCCGACGAGTGTGACAGAGTACTGCAAGTAAGTGTACGTAAGGGGTGAGGACAGAGCAACGAAGAGGAAGGAGAGGTCGTGCGGGCGGTCCGTGGCCCGTTTGTTAGGATACTGCTCCTCATTCACCTGGTGTTGATCGCGAAAATCTTCGGATCAGAGCAGTTGGCCGCTAGAATGCTCCTCCAGACAGCGACTGATTTCGACCTAGCCTCAGTCGGAACTCGAACTCTGCAATCTCCCGTCAGTGTCGCTGCAGAGACAGCGGGAATGCTGGCTCAGAGCTAAACGCATTCGCTAGTCCTCCCTGATTTGGGAGGAATAACTCCGACCCCGTGAGACCAATCTCCATGAAAGTTGGCACTTCTACATGTTTTTCTCCGAGAAGGTTTATGTGCTGTTAAGTCTGTTGTAACTCCACTACATGACGCTGTAGAAAAACTAAATATTTACATTAAATGCAACCCGCAACACATTCAGCCGGCTTTTTTTATCTGTATCGTAAAAATAACTCCTAAACGATGCGTTCTATGGACTTAAAAACTAAAATTTTGAGGCCGAAAGCCTCAAGGAAACGTTACTCATACCGTAGTCTACAGGATGAAACCTTCTTGAACATTCTATTACATTTTTGCTGGTCCGGCGCTTCCCGATATTACCTCACCTGCTCAGAGATGTGCAGAATCTGCACGTAAATGTGAATGAGAGGGATAGAGAGCAGCAGAGGCAGACCGGGACAGGGTGAGGGAGGGAAGGAAAGAAAGTGAGAGGGTGATGGGAGGGGAAAGAGGGAGATGAAGGGCAGAACAACGTCTGCCGGGTTTTCCTAGTAAATCCTAAACATAAGTAAAAATATTCAGTCCTCTCCGTGAAACCCTCTGTCTTTCCGAATATGATTTATTAATATTAGTTATGTGTGCGAGCCGCAAAATGTGTCTCTTCTATTGAAATAATGTACGTGATATTTCTTTCTCCCTATTCTGAGTTAAGAACATCGAGTTCCTGAAACTGAACTACCAATTTGCCGGCACAGCGTGTTCTGTGTTATTTGTTGTGCATCATCACCATGCATGGCGTGGAAGGTGTTCACCTGGCAGAGAATGACAGGGTAGACAGAAACGAGTGAGGAAAAATGAAAAACAAAAAAGGGTACTAGAGTTCATAAATGACATCAAGTATACAATTTACATTTATTCACGGATGCAAATCTTACAGATTGTGTTAGATAGATTTATGTTACAATGAGTGGATGTCTTACGTTGTAAAGCCTAGCGCGCACTGGTTCGATACTGCACGGACGGACAGGACGGACGGATATTTTTTAAAAGTTCGTTGCATCGTTTCCCATAAGGGTGCGCGCACTACACCGGCATGGACCTTCCCCACCTTCCGCCGTTTGCAAAAAGTCCGTAGGAAAGATCTTCTGGACAGTCCGACATGCCGATGACGTCATCGGCACTGTCGGGGCCAGAGAGTATGGTCGGGACGCCCTTACCGCCGTTGCAGTTGTGAGGTTAAATGAAGCGTGTGGAGCGAACACCAATGCGTCCAAATTAACTATGTTGATCCAGAATTATCCAGAGTTGAAAGACGTGTTATTTTTATTGAATGTATTACCTTGTTAAGAAGTGTAAATTAGTATAGTAGCTAAACTATCTGAATCAAGGAGTATCATTTGACAAATTTAAAGTACAAGATATTATGAGAAGCTGTGCAGTCTCAACAAAACTTGGTTTAGTTATGCAATATAAATAAATGATGACATATTTTGAAATTATATACTAGTTTATTAATAAATATAAATTATTGGTAAGTTCCTGTTTTGCGTATATTATCTTAACTAAGCCGATTATTTTCTTGAGTTTAAAAATAAAGCAATGCAATAGTAGGTATGTTCCTTAGTTCAATTTAATTGTATACAATTACAATATTTACCAAATATTTATTTTTATAGTATACTTTTTAAAATACACAATTTTCCTTCACATTTATCACGATACGTCCTAAAGAACTAAAATATTTTTTCATCTTCCACCAGGTCGGGATAGAATATGTGAAATTCCCCTTTTGCCGTTCTCGTGTTTAGAAGAGAATCTGGGCTTTCTTCGGCTCCTTGCCTCATTTTCTCTTTCCTTTATTAAAAATCAACGAATGCGATTGCTTCTTTACTTCAATTACGAAGCATCGCACACGGAGCGAGATGCCAGAGTGACAGAAACTGTCCGAAGTGTCCGTCCCGTCCCGTCCTAAAGCGCGCGACCCACACGAAAACATCCGATCCCGTCCGTCCGTACCGTTCCGACCCAGTGCGCGCGTGGCTTAAAAGGGCGATGTTGATCAGTCCCTTTACACTGTGGATCCGTTTGTCTTCAAGCTCACTATGTTCATTATGGTTATGCCGAGCGCGAGGCGAAATTTAACTCTAATTGCACGAGGCGTGGCGTAACCACAGCGTCATCTTTGCCCAGGACACATTGTTTATTGTGTAATTACTTCTTTCCCCTGCAAAACGATACTTAAATTGGGCAGGCAACTAGTTCGATAGCAAACTTGTAAGCAATATTAATATAACATGCAACGTTACATGCTGTTTAATCAAACGAGCCTCTCCTCGTAAGGAGCTATTTTAACGACGTTTCAGTCCCAAAAATAATCCAAACTCTCCCACATGAAATAAAGCAAGATGTTACTTTTCTACTGACCTGCAAAAAGTAATTCTATGATATTTACCAAGAGGTCAAGAAATAGGCATGTGTCATTTCTAATACGAATTGTTGCACAACTGGTCTTCATGAAAGAAAATAGGAGAGAAGGAAAAAGACATAACCGGTTGAGATAGCTCAGAAAAAACAACGTAAAGTAAAATAGTTTTACTTTACTTTAGTTGTGAGCAAAATTTGAACAGAATATCCTGGTCAAAGAAAATCCATAATTCTCTTCAAATGGATTGTTAAAAAGGGTATCATGCTTTTCCCGAACCAGAATAAATCTGGAATTACAATACAATTACATCAATATGAAGCTGGAACTACGGTACGATACAAAAATTACGTTTCTCCTCAATTCGTCACAAATTTTACTGTTGTCAATAAAAAATAAATAAGCGCAAAGAAATAAATCAGCGGCTGACAACGGGATATTTGGTTGTCTCCGTAACAGGCTTGCAGCCCAATCCATGAAGATGCAAACAGGGTTGGGCAGTATTTAAATACTTGTATTTGTAATTCGTATTTTAAATACATTTTTTATTTAATAAACTGTATTTTTAAGTTTTTTGGACATGTATTTTAGAGTTGTATTTAAATATATAAAATAGGTGTATTTAAAAAAATTCAAATTCTTTAAATACAGATAAAGCAGATAAGTTTTTCATACATATGAAGATTCTTTTTATTTGATTCTCGTAGTGAATGGACTTCATTGAAACCCAAAATTAAAGTTCCTTTCAGATGTTGAAGTAGAATTGTGATATGTTAAAATGATATATCTAAATCACTAAAAATGCTGGACGACTATCCGACAATAAAAAAGCGTTTATTCCTCATAACACTAGCGCCAGCGCCAGTTCAACAACTGTTTTCCTTTGCGGATTTTATACAGCCACCAATTAGCGGTTTATTGTCTGATATGTTTAAAAAACTAGTAGTTTTAAAAGGAAATTCCGTTTATTTGAGTTAAACATATTTCTGATATCATTGTATATTAAAAAGTGTTTCTGTGAAAGTGTCAGTGAAATTGTTTTATATTTGAAATTTGTTAGTTATTGTTCAGAAATATATGATTGTCAATTAGTAATTTATTGTAATAAAATTACAATATACTTTGCAATAAACTTACATTGAAAAATTACTGCATACTAAAAAATACTGCATTTTGAGTGTTTGAAGTATTTTAAATACGTATGTATTTAGCGTTCCAAAACCTATTGTATTTTGAGTATGTATTGAAATACTTATCTACAAAGTATTTTGGAGAAGTATTTATACACTAAATTTAATTTTTTTTGTCTAATCCTGGATGCAAATAGCGCCTGCATCAGCGTGCGTCGTGTGCGTGGGCTGGAGCGGCGGGCCAGGCGTCCCACGCGTCGGGGCTCAGCAGCAGCCCGTCCACCAGCTCCTCCACCGCCTCCTGCACGGCCGCGCGGTACGCCGCGTCGCCGCGCCACTGGCGCTCGTAGTGCGCGCTGCGATCCTGAGACAAGACGAGCCACGAGATAAATATCTTATGTATGTACACATTGGATGGGTTGATTGAAGGGCGCGATGCCGTTCTGCAACGTGGGAAGGCACAAGGGCTTTGCTGTCTATTGGATTGAACAGTAGGTCAATGTGCACGCTCCGGCCGCGCGACAAGTGAAGACAGAACATTGATTGATTGATTGGTGTCTGAAAACACCATGTATGAGCAAACGCCCACTAGCTCGAAATAAATACTAATTTCCGGGCAATTATATATATATATATATATATATATATATATATATATATATATATATATAAATTTAATTAAATCGACCTCTGAGCATTCGTATTGCGAAACTGACAAGAGTTTGGTCAAATTTGATTTTATAAAACCAAATTGGATAAAAATCTTTTTAGATGGGGTTTGAAAAACATACGGGGTTCGACGATTCAATCGTAATACCGTAAACCTGAGCACCTAGGTAGAGAATGCTATTATTAGAAGATCCATACACAATAATCTGCGTTATATATTTTAGGCGAAAAGTACATGGTAAGTACGCAATTAAACAAGTGTCACTTCGTCCCAGGCTTGAATACATGTAACAATAAGTAAGTAAGTACGCAATTAAACCGGTGTCACTTCGTACCTGGCTTGAATACATGTAACAATATGGGGTGTAACAGAATGCTTTTAAAGATTTAAATGATCTGAACGAGACCATGCTCCTGTCGATCTAGATGCGGTGTTAAAACCCTAATATTTCGTAAGCAGCAATCGTAATACCTGCGTGAGGTACCGCTCGTAGTCGTCCTCCGTGCACACGAGGCGTTGCAGCACGCTGCGCGGGAGGAGGTCCGCCGGCAGGTAGCAGGCGGCGATGACGCGCGCGAACGACGCGTAACTCGCACACGACGCCTCGAACGCCTCCCACGGCAGCAGCCGCTCCGCCGCCGGCAGCTCGCTCACCAGCGCGCGGTAGTAGAGCGAACGGAGCGACGCCCCGCGCTCAGCCCTGCAACCCAGCGCAAACAGCTTTATTCAATTGCAGAGCACTCTGAAAATGGCAACGAGCGCGCGGTAGTAGAGCGAACGGAGCGACGCCCCGCGCTCAGCCCTGCAACCCAGCGCAAACAGCTTTATTCAATTGCAGAGCACTCTGAAAATGGCAACGAGCGCGCGGTAGTAGAGCGAACGGAGCGACGCCCCGCGCTCAGCCCTGCAACCCAGCGCAAACAGCTTTATTCAATTGCAGAGCACTCTGAAAATGGCAACGAGCGCGCGGTAGTAGAGCGAACGGAGCGACGCCCCGCGCTCAGCCCTGCAACCCAGCGCAAACAGCTTCATTCAATTGCAGAGCACTCTAAAAATGGCAACTAGCGCGCGGTAGTAGAGCGAACGGAGCGACGCCCCGCACTCAGCCCTGCAACCCAGCGCGAACAGCTTCATTCAATTGCAGAGCACTCTGAAAATGGCAACTAGCGCGCGGTAGTAGAGCGAACGGAGCGACGCCCCGCGCTCAGCCCTGCAACACAGCGCAAACAGCTTCATTCAATTGCAGAGCACTCTGAAAATGGCAACTAGCGCGCGGTAGTAGAGCGAACGGAGCGACGCCCCGCGCTCAGCCCTGCAACCCAGCGCGAACAGCTTCATTCAATTGCAGAGCACTCTGAAAATGGCAACTAGCGCGCGGTAGTAGAGCGAACGGAGCGACGCCCCGCGCTCACCCTGCAACCCAGCGCAAACAGCTTCATTCAATTGCAGAGCACTCTGAAAATGGCAACTAGCGCGCGGTAGTAGAGCGAACGGAGCGACGCCCCGCGCTCAGCCCTGCAACACAGCGCAAACAGCTTCATTCAATTGCAGAGCACTCTGAAAATGGCAACTAGCGCGCGGTAGTAGAGCGAACGAAGCGACGCTCCGCGCTCAGCCCTGCAACCCAGCGCAAACAGCTTTATTCAATTGCAGAGCACTCTGAAAATGGCAACGAGCGCGCGGTAGTAGAGCGAACGAAGCGACGCCCCGCGCTCAGCCCTGCAGCCCAGCGCAAACAGCTTTATTCAATTGCAGAGCACTCTGAAAATGGCAACTAGCGCGCGGTAGTAGAGCGAACGGAGCGACGCTCCGCGCTCAGCCCTGCAACCCAGCGCGAACAGCTTCATTCAATTGCAGAGCACTCTGAAAATGGCAACTAGCGCGCGGTAGTAGAGCGAACGGAGCGACGCCCCGCGCTCACCCTGCAACCCAGCGCAAACAGCTTCATTCAATTGCAGAGCACTCTGAAAATGGCAACTAGCGCGCGGTAGTAGAGCGAACGGAGCGACGCCCCGCGCTCAGCCCTGCAGCCCAGCGCGAACAGCTTCATTCAATTGCAGAGCACTCTGAAAATGGCAACGAGCGCGCGGTAGTAGAGCGAACGGAGCGACGCCCCGCGCTCAGCCCTGCAACACAGCGCAAACAGCTTCATTCAATTGCAGAGCACTCTGAAAATGGCAACGAGCGCGCGGTAGTAGAGCGAACGAAGCGACGCTCCGCGCTCAGCCCTGCAGCCCAGCGCAAACAGCTTTATTCAATTGCAGAGCACTCTGAAAATGGCAACTAGCGCGCGGTAGTAGAGCGAACGGAGCGACGCCCCGCGTTCAGCCCTGTAACCCAATGCAATAGCCTCATTCAATTGCAAAGAACTCTAGGGAATGACATCCAGCCCACAGTAGTAGAAAAGACGCCTCGATTGAAGTGGGCATGGGTCCTCCCTGGATCCCCTGCCCCAGTTCCCGGTTTTTTTCTGGACACCCATCTAGCAGGAAACATGTAAGCTACGTGATACCCAAGTAGTGAAGTTATAAATTTATTTATTTATTTATTTGTCAAAAATCAGTAAAAACTGTATATGACGTGTGGGGAAAGAGATTTATCTGCGCGCATTTTCTAGAGGGCCAGAACTTAAAAAAAAAGAATTGGCGACATGACGTTCCTTCACTGACGATCGGACGTCGCTCTTCATCCATCGCACGCTGCTGAGGCCGTACCTGAGTGCGCTCCGCGTGGACAGGTGCAGGAAGGACATGACGTCGAGCGCCGGGGGGCAGTAGCGCGCCTGCTGGAAGTCCACCAGCAGCGCCTCCTCCACCGCCCCACGGGCGTCGTACCTGGGAAGCACGGTGAACCATTCCAAGTAATTAATTGAAACGCAATTAATTAAACGTGTATTAAGAATTATGTAAAAATATATTAATTAAAAATTAATTTAAATTGAATTGATTGAAAAATTACCTAAAAATTAATGAAGAATTAATTAAATTTTAATCGATTAAAATGTATTAAAATAAATTATTTGCGCGTCCATTACAGTAGTAAACAAAATGAGTGTATAAATAGACGTATCTTTGCACGATGTGGAAGATTAAAGAGACGAGCGACGATAGGAGCGAGTGCAATTGTACGCGTGCAATTATACCGTTTCTACACGTGTTACGTTCAATATTTTTTTCGTTTCCATTCGAGAATATTTTTACTTATGAATAATAGAAATATTTAGCATTCCATATTTACATTCGTTGACATCATTTTATTTCTGAACAAGAAGAATTTTAATACGCTTTGCATTGCGTATTTACGATCACCATAGTGACTTAGTGAACTCAGAAAGAATGGAGGATTTTAATAATATTCTTGATGAAATATTACAAGAATCGGAAAAGGCAATGAATCTATTGCTCCTTTCAAAAAGTAAAGATTTGTTTGAAAAAGAATACAATTTATGCAAATCGTGGAAAATTGCTAAGAGAGTCACCCGTAATACTGAAGTTTTATTAGCTTACTTTTCAGAAAGGGTAAATAAAATTGACGTTTATACTTTTCACATTTGCAAAATTCTTACAACCAATGTTTTATATTTATTCATTTAAGTTACTAATGTTAAGTATTATTATGTGGTTGTTTTAGTCAACTAGTGTCAAACCAAGTTTGCTTATTGCCATATTTGTCTATGCTGAAAAAGACGTTACGTGTGAAAGAGAATATTGATATTTGGAATTACTCCAATTTAATCGATTTTGTGATAACAAAAATAAAGGAGTGACTGCGTAAAAGTCACATGTCTTTGACAGAAATTATCTAAATAGATTCTTGACGGAGGCACCAGACAACAAATATCTTCTCTGAAAGTGGGTTATTAAATGGAAGAATGTCTTTATAATTTAATACTGACAAATAATAAAATACTGTCAATGTTATAGGTTGTTGCGATATATGGGGTATGTGGTGCCTGCAGACGAGAATATAATTTATGAGTCGACATTGTACAAGAAGAAGGAAATGTATTGGTTGTCCATTAAGAAAGAACTAAAATACATATAACTAGAAAATTCACTATCGTTAATAACGACGGTTGTGGTAATTATGTTTAAAAAATGTCGACAGTATATTTCACTTCGCCCCAAACACGTAAAACATAAGAAATTATTTTTATTTTATAATAATGAACGATACACCGTACAGCCAGTAGGCATAAATACTTTTGGAAAGATCACAAAGGAAATTGCTAAATTTTTAAATATTGCAGAAGCAAATTTTTTATAGGGAATTCTTTTAGACGGACGTCTGCAGCATTACTGACTGCTGGAGCTATAGTGGAGCAGATATTTTAACTGTCAAACGACATGGTGGGTGGCGTTCTTCTCCTGTAGCAGAAAGCTATATAGAAGATTCCATCCAAAATAAAATTGAAATTGGAAAGCGTTTAGCTGTGAGATCAGATTCATCAGTCGCAGGGTGCTCACTGCCTCAACAACTCACAGCGCTCTCCCTGGGCCGAGTCATGTTCAAATTTATTAAGTAAATATTGATGAGTCTTCAGAGTTGTTTCCAAGTAACGCTGGAGTGTTTTTTTTTCAAATCTAAGTAATTATACATTTAATATTAATATACTAGCTGGTACCCGGCGCTTTGCTGCTGCAGAAGAAATTATTGCGGAATTCTTCCTCTTTCTCTCTCTTTCCCCACCCCCTTTTCCCCTTTCTTTACCACTCTCTTTTTATCCTCCCCCTCTTTTTCCTTCTCTCTCATTTCTCCACTCTCGCTCTTTTTCCATCTGTGTCTCTTTTCTTCTTCTCTGGGTTTCTTCCCCTCTGTCTATTCTTCCCCTCTGTGTCTCTTCTTCCCCTGTGTCTCTTCGTCCCCTATGGGTCTCTTCTTCCTCTCTGTATCTCTTCTTTTCCCCCATTCTCTGACTCTCTTTTCCCGCTGTTTTCCCTCTGATTTCCCTCTTTCTCTCTATTTCCCTCTCTCTCCATTCCCCCTCTTTATTTCTCTATTTCCCCTCCATTTGCCCCATTCGATTTCCCCCTCTCTCTATTTTTCCTCTCCATTTCCTTCTCTTTCAATATTTTCCTTCTCTTTCTCTATTTCCTTCTCTCTTTATTTCCTTCTCTCTATTTTCCCTTTCTCTATTTTCCCTCTATTTATTTTCCCTCTCTCTATTTTCCCTCTCTCTATTTCCCCTCTCTCTATTTCCCCTCTCTCTATTTCCCCTCTCTCTATTTCCCCTCTCTCTATTTCCCCTCTCTCTATTTCCCCTCTCTCTATTTCCCCTCTCTCTATTTCCCTTCTCTCTCTATTTCCCCTCTCTCTATTTCCCCTCTCTCTATTTCCCCTCTCTCTATTTCCCCTCTCTCTATTTCCCCTCTCTCTATTTCCCCTCTCTCTATTTCCCCTCTCTCTATTTCCCTTCTCTCTCTATTTCCCCTCTCTCTCTTTTTCCTTCTCTCATTGTCCCTGTCTCTTGTCCCTCTCCTCTTCAATTTGCACCGCCTGCACCTCGTGTTCTCCTCGACCTCGCCCCACGGCACACGACAACGCCCAGCAACAATGAAGCTCACGTGAATTGGGAATTGCATTTAAATGAAGCACCATCTAGTGGAGATACAATAATTGTACTATGCCTATGTTCTTCCTGCAAATGCAAGCAATACGTTGACACATTTTTATCGCAATAGGATGCCTGGTAAGGCAGCGCATTAAGCACCAACCAACAAACATTGATTTTTACTTTCCCGTATACGTACGGATACACGGAGTGATATAAGTAGTATAGGGAAAGTTATGTAATGCCGCGCGAAAAAATTGCCACTTTTTGGCGGAAAAAATTCATTGCCGGGCCGTGAAAACGAAAAGGTGGATAAAACCAGTTGCTAAATTAAGAAAAAAAATTCCCTAACACGTGATGTAGCCAGAAACCCTGTTTTCTAGGTCCTTGATACCGAAAACCCAATTGAAAGGAAAACGTCCTTCTGTCCGTCCGCCTGACTGTCTGTCTGTCGGTCCGTCTGTGAACACTGCTAGCGCCTAAACCATACGTACGATTTCTTCCAAAATGGATATTCCCCGGTCGATCTAGTTCTAGTCGAACCTTTGAGATTTTGAAAAAGCTTCTTCAAAATTTGGGGGTACTTTATATGAAGGCCCCCGGGGATTATCAAAATTTTCTCTAAAACGGCTCCAAATTCTTTGTTTAAATTTCTTCTATAAATAGAGTAAAATACATTTATTAACATGGCATAGGTACGATTTTCACGGATAACTGAATTTTCTAAAATTGTGAAAGTTTGAATTTTTTTCGGCGTCTTTCTCCAACTACAAAATTGAAGATAGAGATTTTTCCTTCAAATACATTTTTTTCTTCATAGTGAGTTCTTTCTTTAAGGTCATCTACATTTTTTTTTAATTTTAATATTTTTCGGGCAATATTGCGTGCAATACGTGCAATTTTAAAAAATTACCAAAACAAGATTTTCTCAAAAACGGCTCCAAATTTTTTCTTTAAACTTTTGGTAGGGATAGTAGTAAATGTATTCTATCAGATGACATCAAAGCCATATTGGTCTATCTGTTGGTTTTTTCAAAAATTACAAAGTGTAAATTTTTTTACTTGTCTCTCACGTCGTTAATATTTACATTATCGGCGATTTTTTCACATTATTATATTTACGAGTATATATGCTTTAAATAATGTCAAGTAAAGTTTCTCGAAAACACTACCGTTTTCTGTGAAAAGTAGCTTGAATTTCGGCATTTTCAGAAATGCTCAAACGCCATTTTCTCGTATATGGCTGCAATTTTTTTCTTGAAACTTTTGTAACGGATAGTGCTAATTACACTCTTTAGTATAGCGTAAAGTTTATTTTGAGTTATTTTTTGTTTTTTCAAAAATTACATCATTGTAATTTTTTTGAATGATCTCTCACATCTTTAATATGCACATTACCAGCAATTTGTAAACATTATTATATTTGTGAGTGTATGTGCTTCAAATAACTTCAAATAAAGTATTTTGAAAACTCATACATTTTCTGTGAAAATGAGCTTCAAATTTCGCATTTTTAGTATTGCTAAAATGCACGGCACATTATTTTTAAAAGAAAATTGTCATTTATGACTAGGTTTTTGTGTTCTTTAATATTCTAAAATTAATATTTTCGTTCTACCAATAGGAAACCGAAAAATTAAGAAAATGACAAACAAGTGTACTTTTGGCGGTGCTAGATGGTAGCTGGCAAGAAAGAGTATGTGGCAATTCCGAATAGCTAGCGAAGACCCAAGGAAATAGAAAACTAATACGGGAAAGTCTGTGCCATTCTGTAGCACCACTAGTTTTCTCCTAGAACAAATACTTTCAAGAAAATATTTAAAGCTACTTTGAGAAAAGTTTAGGATCTTCATATAAAGTTAAGTTTTCGCAAAATTAAATCAAATGTTTCAAATTCATGTGACAGACCATATAGATCTGTGTAAGTTTTGGGTACGATTTTTTGTGCCCGATGTTGTTCACAAACATGTCGAAGACATTTAAAAATACCCTTTTTGGGATCTTAAATTTCCATTAAAATCTCGACAATGAATTACATCACATCCAGTAAACATGTAAAAGAACGGAGTAGATATGCGTTTTTATTAACTTCCCAATTTGAATCATTATTATTGTCTGCCATTGCTTAGGACCACGACGCTACACCATGTTTGATGAATGTTTCTGATAACATTTATAATTCAAATAAACGATTTTTGTTATTCATTACATTACAGAAACTGTATTTTTTTTTAGTTAAAAGCCTATGTTTACTTTGCCTAAACTAGGTTTTTATGTATTAATATATAGGTCAATTTACAGTCGAGTCGAAAGTTAGAATTGATATTAATTGAACGAATTTGCAGGTTTTGTAGCAATGTGACGAAGCACAGATGCCATTTTGTTAATTGGATTCTTAGTAAGAACTATACTAAGGTATTTTGCAATGGTTGCACCCCAGGACTAGCTCACCTGAAAGCGGTTTCAATTTTGAGCCACCCCACTATTTTTAGTGCAAGGCCTTGCCCAATATTGGGATCAGTGGCTTTATTATTTATTTATTTAAATGAACAAAAGTTATTTTTAATACTTAACTGTTCCTTTTACAAACTTCCAGGATTAAAAGTAGAGAAAATCAGTCGAAGCAATACAGACCTATAATAAGATACGGAGGGAGGTATGAAGTGCCCCAACCACCTTAATAATATCCTTGAGCTACCCCGTAAAAGGAGCCAAGTATTAATTTATTAATCTTGAAAAAATAAAATAGTAGTATTTTTGTAATATCAATTTTTTATCTGCTTAGGTGTTATATCATGTGATCTGGGAGGTCATAACCCACGAATAATTATTCGATTGTCGCTCACCCTGTATATATTGCTTAAAAATTCATGGATGGTAGAATTACATCGAACACGTGTCGTAAGGAAATATTCTCTGCTTCAAAGAAAATTTCATCTCGGTTGCACAGTTCCAACGTTCTCAGAACACAGTGGAATCGGGATCACGGCTTTTCGAATGACATGCCGGGCGCAGAGTTAGGTCGCCAGGCTTCACAGTCCCCGGCGACGTGAGCCAGCCTCGCCATCTTCGGCGAAAAATACATTGTCTGCCGTGAACTTCCAGACTCCCCAAAACCGTGTATCTGCTTTCGAACCTGCCTCCGAACACGAACATGCATACGTACTTGAACAAAACGTTGCCGACCCAGAGGTCTCCGTGGCAGACGACGTTGCGGAACCGGCGGGACGCCTTGACCATGGCGTAGGACTTGCCGGGCAGCTGGTCGATCTTGCGCAGGATCTCCTGGTAGCGCGGCGACAGCTTGTACTTGGGGACGAGCCCCACGAGGCGCTTGATGCCCAGCATGCCCGAGGTGATGAAGTGGTTCATGTAGGACGGGAAGGCGTCCGTGAACATGTTCTCCTGCACGTATTGGCGGAAGCGCTCGCCCAGCGCCGGAGGCCCCTCCGCCTCCTCCAGCGCCAGCGACGCCGCGTGCAGCGCCGCCAGCGCCTCCAGCGTGGCCGCGCACTGCGCCTCCTCCAGCACCTGCGCCAGCGCACACGCGCGCCGACAAAAGGAGACCGGAAAATGTAGTGAAGGACAGGGGAAAGAGGGCGGGAGGCTAGCGGGGCAATAGAGACTGATGAATTACTTCGAGTTCCCGGGCAGGTCAATTGCTTAGGTCGTTATTCCCGTACGTGTAGTCTATATTTTCCCCAGGAGGTGGTGCTGATCGTCCCTCGCTGGATGGTGACATCCGGTGCCGACCTGCACGTCGGCTAGCGGGATTTCCCCCAACCAGGCCGTCCCACCGGCTTAGCCGGACCAAGCGCTCAGCTCTCGACATTTGTGGAAGGGAAGGACATGTAAGTGTGTGTGCAAGTAAAGAGGTGAGGGTAGGACAAGGAAGGGGAAAGAAAGATCGCAAGCGGTTCGTGCACCATTTGTTACGGTACTTATCTTATATCTGCCTAGTGTGGATCGGAGAAATCACGGAAAGCTGCTGATCAGAGCAGTCGGCTGCTAGAATTCTCCTCTGGACAGCGGATTAATTCGACCTCCCTCCCTCGCTAGTTGCGAAACTCGTACCACCGCCGTGACTCGAACCCTAAGCCTCCCGTTAGAGGTACTGAAGTGATATCAGTCGATGCCCTGAGCCACATTTGCCGGTAATTTGACTAGACTATATGGTTTGAGAGCCTTTCTTCACGTACGCACGTTACCACTAAGCAAATTCCACAACAAATGTTCACTAATTTTTAATAGCAACATGAAATGAATTCAGATTGTGACTCCCGGGCTGCGGTTTGGAATACCCAGGTTGCGGTATCCTTCAAAAATGTTTTAGAAAGTTCAAAAGGTCTCTTTTGTTTAAGGTAAGGGAATAAGAAATATACATTGGAACTCTCTAGGGGAATTTTATAGTGTTCAAGGGTTCACAACGCACCGTTTTCGTCCTGCTAGATGATAACGTGTGTTGCCATTTTCATGTCCATCTGCCTGTTGTTTAGATCACACTCTGAGATATTCTAAATTGTTCGTCTTAAATTTTTTCATCCTTGGGTGATACTTCCATACCAAGTAACAGCAAACTTATGGTGTTTTGTGTAGTCTTATTAGCTCTTACTAAAAATTGCATTTATGTTCGCAGCACTGAGAACGAAATGAAGGAGATAACACTTCCAGCATCTGTTAGGAATGTGTTGAGTACGCAATTGACTTTTTCATTTCTTACAAGCTGCAGTTCGTGCTATCAATAATTTCTGTTGCTAGCACTCTCACCAGGCCACTGCAGAGAGACTGCCCTGGCGCACTGTAATATCTCATTTCCAAACTCGGCCTGTCTAACATCAGTAGCCCTGTCTGCGCGTGGATGTGCGTAAGGATGGCAAAAAAATCGATGTTTTCAAAACGATGGATATTTTTCCAAAAACATCGATGTTTTAAAAAAAGTTTATCTTTTTTTAGGATTTTGTATGTAGTAATATCGTTAAACTGCATTTTTAACGTTGTCTTTTTAGAACACTGATTATATTATTAAGGTGAGAGTATGCATTAAGACAGAATATACTTTAAATTATATTTACATATTATGTTTATTAGATACAGTTTATTTTGATTATTAATGAATGAAAGTGAATAACAGGCGTATTAGCAAAATACGATGCCCTTTATTTTTTTTCTTTTCTTTTTTCCTCCGATAAATATTATTATTAAAATATTACTTATACGTGACCAACCAATAAAATATACTGATATTTGATTTAAGGGCTCTAATTAAACAACAAAGTGAAAACAAGGAGAAAATACCATCTGGTTTATCATATTTAAATCATCGATATTCTAAACATGGATCTTTTTGTCGATATTTTCATCGACATCGAAAACCTTTCGGCGATGATCGATGAATGTGTTTCGCTAGCACTAGCTGTGCGCACCTGCCGGTTGCCGAGCGGGCGGAAGCCCAGGTGTCGCAGGTCCTCCATGAGCAGCAAGTCCTCGCGCGCCGCGAAGCACCGCGGCCTCCAGCGCCTGCCGCGCCCCCGCGCCCGCGCCAGCGCCGCCTCCATGAGCGGGAACGCGCGCCCGTACAGCCCGGCCTCCTTGACGAAGGCGCGGCTCGACAGCGCCAGGCGCGCGCGCGCCGCGTTCCCGCGCGGCACCACCTGCCAGCCGCGCACGCGCCCGCCTTAATACTCTTACATTTCTCCCTCGAACAGGATCAAATAACCCAACAGAAATCTTCATCCATACTTCACCGTCAAGGATATCATAGGATACTCCTATTCTTACTTGCACCGATCTCCTCCCCTCTCCCCCAATTTAAAGACAAGATTTGTTTAAAAAAAACTTAACTTTTCATCACCGAGTGGCATTTCCGCATGAACAAGTAACATTCCTTATTACAAATATTATCCAATGGTGCACGACACCTCACTCCGTATTGCCAATTTCTTGCGTGTAGTTTAAGTATACATTATTTTATACGTGTTTTTATTTTATTTTTTGAAGAATTTAGGGATAATATTTTTTAAACAACTATCGGGGGCCCTCCAAAGTTGGGAGCCCTGGGCCGGGGCCCTTCGGGCCCGTGCGTTAACATGGCAGTGCAGCTGTCATCGCTTCGCGCCGCACGCAACAAACAAAAAAATGTCAAAATTCGGAGACAATGAATGAGTATTACGTGTAAACGCGTTTCGTGAGCCACACACATCCAATGACGGCAGGAAATGGTAAAACTTGGAGAGAATTAGTGCGTTTTGCACGTGAGCGTGATTTTTAAGCCACTCGCATGTCATGATGGCAGAAAAATGTCTAAATTTGGAGAGAGTGGGTGAGTACGTTACGACATCACAGGCAAACTTTCCTGTTATCCTAAAATGTTGAAACCATATTGGAACAAAATGAATTGAGCCATGTTTTCAATGATAATGTTTTTAGATAGCCCCTAATAAAAGTGGTTCTTTCAGGGCATGCGCGGCGTGCTAAAACTTTAATTTTTTGCATTCGTGCTTAAAGTGAGACGCTGGTCACATGTTCAGATAATGATGTGAGAATGCCACAAAGCAAACAGAATAATTTCGTCTGACCGCATCAGCTACTACTGACGTTAATGTATCAGGAAGTGATTTGTATACTTGAATAATGGTAAAATGAAAGTGAGTAAAGCTGCTAAAAAAGTAGTGTATGACACGTGTGGTAAAAGTTACTTTATTTAGCTCGTATTATTACGCCTTTTGTGCTCCCAAAATAAAATGTCACTTTTACCTCTCGTATGATAAAATATCTATTTTATGACAGCATACCCCTTATACTGCGATTTTTCTAATGTTGCCTCTCAAGGCCCGTCTTCACGATGGATGATGTAACGGTACTTCGCGTCTTTCCCAGACGTGCCGCTAGATATCGCATGATCGCGACTCTCGCGATATCGGATGAGCAGTGCTTGCGATCATGCGACTTCTAGCGGCACGACCGAGAAAGGCGCAAAATGCCGTGTGATGTTCCATCGTGACCATAGGGGTTTAAGAGGCGCGCTATAGTTGTTTTTTGTTTTGTTTTTTCTTTGCTATTTAAGGACGCATCAACTACTAGGCCATTAGCGACCACTATTGGATGTCACGTTATGGTATGAGGATGAAACGATATGGTGATGATGGGGGGGGGTGAAAGGACGAACACATACAATCATGCCCGAGGCGGGACTCGAACCCTGGACCCCACGGTCCAAGATCACTACGGCACCACTGTCTTAGCGATCTCGGGCAAGGGGTGGACATTGCACTGTACTATGGATGGGCACAAAAGAAAAGGACGAGATATGGTTGGAGTTTTACAGCACAGACGCTATGACAAACAGAGAATGGATGAGAGCCCAATACGACTTAAGACATGTAATGACTCGTTTCGCGGCACATGGTTTCCACCACCGAATCTGTACAAAGGAAAACTACCACCAGCCAGAAGAAACATGCGTGTGTAAACTGTGTGAAAGTTTTTGTGATAGATATCACGTTAAAACATGTGTAAGACGGACACTATCACTCACAAAATTTAGTGAAAACTAACCGCACATTGTGCGAAAACTATTATTATTATGGATGGGCAGCGCAGGTGGGCGCTCACCTTGAGGAACATGTGCAGGACGCAGGCGCCTCCGCCGGGGCCCTGCTGCACCGTGACGCGCACGGGCAGCGTCTCGCCCACGAAGCCCGCCACCTGCGGGTCCCCCTCGGCGTCCCCGCCCCCCTCGGCGGGGGCGGGGGCGGGCTCCACCTGCACCCGCAGCGCCGCGCCCTCGGCCAGCGCCAGGCAGCGCCGCGCCGCCGCCGCCCACTCCGCCTCCGACACCAGCCCCACAAGCCCCGCCAGCGCTGCCCAAACAGATAACATCGTGCAATTCGTAATAATAATAATAAAATTACTAATATTTATTCCCATCTTGTTTTACAGAGATAATGTACTTTGTAGTTTCTTGGAATGACAAGCCTTCGATAACCAGTTGTGATGGTTAGCAATACTGGGTTTACAATTTATTATCTGTCTACTTCTATGTAGTATTTTTGTAGTTGTGTGTGGCGTATTTTTTAATAATATTTTTACTTTCCCGTATACTATACGTACGTATGTACGTACGTATAGTATACGGAAAGTTAGGTAATGCTGCGCGAAAAAACGGCGGATTTTTAAATCCAAGTGTTTGTGAACGTACAAAAAATAAAAAAAACTTAGACTTAACCCTTTTGTGACCAGTGGGACATATATGTCCCACATGACATATTTCTCGGAAAGGTCGCTGGGATGCATATAACCTTCTGTGGTGCATTCCGTACTGGAGGGAGTGGAGAGTGTGTGTACTGCGTTCCAGTGTTTAGTTACGAATGAATCCATGAATTGTGTGTTTTATTCTCTTTGTTACAAGATGGTGCATATTGCGTTCCTCGTTTTAGAGAGTTTTATTTTTTCCTGTGCGTTTTATTTTGTTTTAAGGTTTCTTTTGTTTCTTTTTTCAATTATTTAGTTAATTATATTGCTGTTAAAATTATTATTTTTCAAATGGGTGTTTACAAGTGATTTTGCGAATTGAACTGCGCGGTTACAAGTGATTTTGCGAAACTGAACATAAAATAAGTGAAACTTTACAGAAATGCAATAGGTATGTATTGATTATTTCGTGATTCCGAACCAGTCAATTTCTACGGTCATTAGTTCCGTAAGTGTAGTGCATGTTTTATACCAGGAGGTGGAGGTGACTTCCCCCGCTGGATGGTAAGATACGGCGTTAAGATTGCAACTTTTATTTCAATTACACCGTCATTGTAATACTTTTCGTTAAAAAAAGGTCACTTAATGCCACTTTCAAAGTGTTAGTCAACATTTCCTGTTTTCCATGCATCATGGCGGCCGGCGACTGGTTTTCAAACGAAGTCCCCGTGTTGTGGTCACGTGGTTCGTGACGCAAACTGGTGTATGAGTAACAATCGGTGCACCACTTATATCTTTCCACCATGCAGCTGCATATAAAACTCTGGTCGCACAGCCCAGCAGTCAGTAAACTATGCTCGCCGCAGCAGTGAAGTCGAGAGCGCTATTGATGTGAGAGCGGTAGTGAGGACAACTTGGAAACTGTACGTTTGGAACGGTAAATGTGCGACGACCTGGAACTTGTGATACATGGACGACTGAACTAGGATCGGCGCATTCTTTGTAATTAGGCACAGTGAATACACTGTGAATAAATATTTCTTCTGAGAGGAAACGTTTTGTCATTATCAAAAGATGACAGACACATGGCACGTTATTACATCATTATCTTTCATTCAAACCAAAAAAAATGTTAAGGAATCAGGAATTAAAAACTATAGCACGATCACACGATATAAACGACAAAAAAACAATTGTTTAATTAAACAAATAACTTAAAACCAATCAATTGCCTGTTGCAATTCTACGGAGTAAGCTTAACATTTGGGACAAGTTAACTATCACATCGTTACCTTCACTTATTTAAGTTTTATTGTCACCCAAACCCATTACACTCCGCAAGTCTTCAACGAATCAGAATTTTATGATAGAGGAGGACCGGTGGTGTATATTGTCAAAGAATGGGTGAGATTACAAAAGGAATACACACGTACACAAAATTGTACGTTCACTATTGATTGGATGTTTAATGAATAACGAAAATGAAAAGCTCATGTAAACATTTGATTCTGAATAAACGATTAATTTTGTGGCATTCATAACATGAAGTTAACAATAACCAGATAATATGTGTTTGCAGGTTAAGTTCATTTCTCAACTTGGTCAAAACCTGACTTAAATTTAGTAACCATAAATAAACTATTTTTTTCTTTGTGCTCTTTGAATTTTCGAAAATGGCAAAAATTGAATTTTACTGCGTTTTCGTACATTACAATATTGAAGATAGAGATTTGTTTTTGTGAAACCTGTTCTCCAAAATTGAATGACCATAATTGTTTTAAATATGAGTTGCACCTATTTAACTTTCTGTTTAAAACGTTGGGAAATTTGTTATTCGAACCTGCGCAATTTGGTTTAATGGATATGGTCACAATTTGCTTAGCCTAAATATGTGAATTTGAATCGCAAAAAGTTTGCAGGTTCAGAGAGTAACATAATATTACGTAACGGTACAAATAATGTAAGAAAATGCGTTCTGTTGTAGCAACAGTAGGTATTATAATTTATAAATATTTTCTTTCTACATGTCTATTATTATTTAATTTAAAGACAATTTGTTAAAGAAGCATTATAATTATATCCATTTTCAAGTTCTCACTCATCAAAAAATACTACGTAATATAACCTTTGTTTTCTTAAAATCTATATCTTTGAATTAAGGACTTTTAATTAATTAAGGAATTACGATCCCACGAATTTAAGATTTAAATAGAATTTTAATAGAATTTAAGATTTAAATTTGAAAAGTATTACCTACATGTGAGTTGGGAATGTGAACAACAACAGAACACATTGTGTTAATATTTTGAAACTTAATTGTAGCGAATTTATAAAAATATCTTTAAGCCCTAATGTAAAGACATAGCAATTAAGTGCAAATCGGTCTGCCTGAAGTCTCAACACACTTTAAAGAGAATCACCGAGTCAAGAGCGGTTCATATGCTTGCCTGGAAATCCGCCGTCAAAATGGACCCTTTGGCTAGCTGTAGCTATAGTTACGAGGGAAGGGATGTTATACAAACGCAAGATATGAAGACCTTGGGGCAATAACATGATATGCCACATTTCTGATGAAACTGAAATATTAATGTATTTTGACGCCCCATAGATGTATCTAGGTGTTGGGTTTTTATTTTAAAAATTTGATGCAAGATGGCAGTGATATTCGTAAATTAATATTCTTTACCCCTCTGTACAGAATGCAATGCCTAAACCTTTACTTTCCATTTTCTCAAAACTTAAGTATTGTGGCACAGCATGTAATTGCCCCCGAAGTCTTCGTATATATTGATTTTTGGAAATTCTGGAAACGATTTTTTGTATCTTCCTAAAACCTAATATAGATTAAAAATCACGTAACCAGAGGCATGCGCTTAAGTCTGCCCTGCGGCAATATCGCTCTTACAGATCACAAAGAACACCATGGCAGGGTCCACCGGTCTCCCCTGGGATATGGCTTCTACCAGGTAATTGATCATTGGTGGAACAACGAGCCAGTCACGGTATTCAAAAAACCCTGCAACGAATCAATCTGAGATTTCAGGATCCAATTGGATATGCCTAGCCCTACCTTACGTAATTGACCTTATTGTCGTAGAAGAGAATCAGGTTTGAAAAGCGGGCGTGACTATTGCAACAATTCCAGAAGACGATCGAAAAAAAATAAAATGTCATGTTCACGAGATAGAGTTAAGAAACATAGTCACCATGATCCGAATTGCAATTGAAATGCTAGGAGCCATTCTCAGAGATCTGACGGAACACCACAAAATCGGTAACTTAATACAAGACTAGCTGCAGAAGATTTTGCTGATGAACACGCGCCGTTGAAGACGAAACAATGCTTCTAAAAAACAATGGAATTGCTATCGAGTGAAAGAAGAAAGCTACTAAAGTCAAGAGTAGCGGAGAAAGACCAAATAAAGAAGTAGGAAACATTATCCCCCTCATTGCTGGAAGAATAAGACTGAAAAAAATAACGCGCCGAAAGACATATACTTGGGTTTCTATAACATGGCACTTCAAGCCCTGTCTTCACGATTGATGCACGATGTAGCATGATCACAAGCACTACTTGATACGGTTGCGACCATGCGACATCTTGCGGCACAACCGAAAAAGACCGTGAGATATTCCATCGTGAAGACACGGTTAGAAGTGCCATGTTATAAAAACCAAAATGTAAGTACTAGTCAAGAAAACGGCATGACGAAGTCTTTGCACTGTCGCAGTCTAATGCATAGAAGAAACCTTCAAGGGTGGATGATAAAGTTTTGGGTGGCACACTTCAGTTTCTTTGCGATCAAACACAAATGTTCAAAGCGATGAGAAAACGATGTTTGCAGTTTGTACATTCATCATTTCCCACATCACGTAAAGCGCTGTCCCGCTACCCCGTCACTGCAATAGAGAGGACCTGGCTTGACAAGAATTGTCAGAGATTTTCAAGAAAGTGCAATTCAGACCCAAGTTATTCTCAAATGATTTTCACTCACTGAGTTAAGTAGCATGAAAAATGAGAAAGATTTGCATTTGTCATGTCACTATTATAAAACACTTTGAATGCATAAAATTAATGTAATAGCTGTAAAAATGTAATAAAATGCTGCGTAATTATCGTCTAAAAGCAATGAATATACATTAAATAATAAATGGTGAAAAATAAAATAATATTTGAGAATTACAAAGGTAACATACTTATCAGAGTATGAAGAGAAGATGATGTAAATTCTCTCCGATTGCTGAGGTCTTCTGGTTTATACTCGACTGTTAGATGCCTTTCTCTTATAAGGAAAACTTTGTACGGAATGTGGCCTCACGTTTTCCTACTGTAAATAGGATTACCTTATCATTTCATTCGTGTACAGCATCTTCAACGAGTAATTTAAACTGAAAGACCAGAATTGACTGTTATCAGCCGTATTAATTTTTTTTCAATTATTTCTTAGGAATTTTTTTCTTTAGTATCCAAATTGTTTTATATTGAAAGTATTAAGTTGTTAATGTTTTTGAAATTTAAAGCTCTTTATGACGGATTCAAGAAGGAAATTATTTATTATATTGCAACTGCAAGTGGATTCTGTGCATCGTGTGTCATTGGCGGCCTGAGTCATTGGAGGCAGCTTCTAATGAATCAATGAAAGTCAAGCTAAAATTTCTAGAAATTTATAAACAATATTGTGTAAAGTATTAACCATGTTGATGAAAAAATATAAAATATCAGTCCTTTTTTATTCAACCCTATGGAACTAAAATCTATTTATTATACACAATTAAACGAGAAAAACGCTACATAAATATGGCAAATTTTTACTTTTATGAATTTATTCAAACAACAATATAATATGAAGAGGTATTAATTTAATGAATAGCAAAATACCTAGAAATACTGTGGACGTTGCTTATTGTTATTAAGTCATTGTATCATCGGCTAATGTTATCAATCTTATAATATCCAGGTCATGGCTGATATTAAACTAAGAAAACGTCGTTTATTTTGATCGGAATTGGTTTTATGTTATCGTTTACTTGAATCACATTTTAATTACGCACATTTTTGATCCCTCATGGGTCGCAACTCGCAAAATACCAAGCAAATACTATTTGATATTCGCGTGAAGAAAATCTTGCGCAATCCGCCACCCACCGAATGCGGCGTAAAACGAATTTCGGAAATGGCTGGCTGTGGATGAGAACATCTACTGGACAAACAGATCACCAGAAGTATATTAAAATCGTTACTTCTGCAGACTCGCTTGTGAATGAGGAATACTACAACAGCTTTCCACAGCTGTTTCTGAAGGTCCGTCTCCACGATGGAATATATCACGGCAATTCGCGTCTTTCTCGGTCGTGCCGCTAGATGTCGAATGCTCGCGGCCGTATCCAGCACTGCTTGATCATGCGTCATCTAGCAACACGACCGAGAAAGACGCGAAATGCCTGATGATTTGAAGACGGGCCTTGAGAGGCAGCTATGGAAAAATCGCAATACAGACAAGAAAATTACAACGATGTTCGCGACATCAGCCAGACCGATGAGGGAATATCAGTTTGGAGAAAAATGGACTGAAACTGCTTAGTTGCTAGAGTTGTTCTCAGATGTTAAGATTTTGCCGTGAACTGATTTTTCGGTGTTAACGAGCCACAAAACATGGATTCTGGCTACACCACGTGTTAGAGGATTATTTTCTAAATTTAGCAACTGGATTTATGCACTTTTTCTTTACCATGGCTCGGCAATAGATTTTTCTGTCGAAAATTCTCCACGTTTCCCGCAGCATTTCATTACTTTCCCTCTACTGTGTAAGCGGTAGCGAGAAAGTAAAATGCATTAGCAATTGTCATGTAACCAGGTCATGCTCGAATATATTAATGCATAACATTTGTGTTGTTGCTATGGTAGTAATAGTTTTATTTTCTGGCAAGGAAATCGTCCTCGAACTGCTCTGTTTTACGTTTTATCTTTATCACGCTCTTATCTACGATTTTAATATCTTACGTCAGCACGAGAAGCTCCTGTACATGCGTACGTGTACAAGCGCAAGGTGACAGACTGCATCCTTCGACTTCACCGCAATAGCAAGGTTCATAAATTTTGTCTAAACATGAAGTTCATTGCCTTTCACAGTTCCTGAAAGTAAAATGTTATATATAGGCAGTAAAGATGAATATCGCGTGCTGTATTAAATAACATTAGCTCAATAAATAAAAGGCGATGATTTCAGTCATAAGTCAAAATTACGTTTCATCGACAGACGTTTCGGTCTTTTTTGCGAGATCCTCTTCAATATCTGAAACTGTTTTCTACAAATTATATTACAAACATATTGTTACAATTTATACTTTTTTCCTAAGTCAGATTTGTGTGGTTAAAATTCTCAAGATGAAAAATCTAAGTTAATAACAGATATATTAATAGTGAATTACCTGTAACTAATTTGAGGTTATGTCACTCGTATTGAATATTTGGGCGCGAGTATAAAGATTTACATTTCGGAAAACAGTATTTTATAACAGTATGATACTCCTAGTTATAATTCATTTAAAATAGTTATTAGTTTGTAATAGTTTGTAGCAATTTAGTTTCAGATACTGAAGAGGATCTCGCAAAAGAGATCGAAACGTCTGTCAATGAAATAGAATGTTTGACTTATGACTGGAATCGTCCCCTGTTATTTATTGTATTTATCCAGAGATCCTTGATTTTTTGAACATTAGTTTAATACGATTATTTCAACACAGTTGCTTATAGTAGGTCTATAACTTCTGCTGAAAAACTCTGTTCACATGTGACTCAATATTCACACAAAGACCGAACATACTTTTTAAAAGAGATATTTCAGATCATTGTTTAGAAACTTCTGCTAATCTTTTCTGGATGCTTCACTTGCTATTTGCAATAGATTAAGTAAGGAATGGAAAGTAAATCAGATATTAGATTTCCTACGATTAAATAATTCATTGAATCTAGTGTGTGTGTGTGTGGTGTGTAAGAGCAATACTCCGACCCCGTTGGACCGATCTCCATGAAAGTTTGCACTTCTACATGTTTTTTTCACTCAGAAGTTTATGTGTTGTTAATTCTGTTGTAACTCCACTACATGGCGCTGTAGAACAAAACTAAATATTCATGTCAAATGCACCTGCAACACACTCGCAGCATTATGATCTATATCGTTAAATAAAACTCCTAAACGAGGCGTTCTAGGGCCTTAAAGGACACGTGAGTAAATTCCGTTAGAGGGGTAAATACATTGTATTTTACCCTCGAAATTTACTTATGTGTCATTTATTAATCACATTATGATAATAAACTATCACACTATGGCCTTAAAAATTAAAATGTTGAGGCCGAAAGAAACGTTGCTCACACTGTAATGTAAAGGATGAAACATTCTTGAACATCCTATTACATTTTTGTTTTCGGCGCTTCCCGATATTACCTCACCTGCTCAGAGGACGTGCAGAATCTGCAAGGAAATGTGAATGAGAAGGACAGAGAGCGGCAGAAACAGAGACAGACAGGGACAGGGTGAGGGAGGGAGAGAGAGAGTGAGAAAGGGAGATGGTGGGGGAAAGAGGAAGATGAAGGGTAGAAAGTCTGCCGAGTTTCCTAGTATCATGTAAAAGTAATCTTCGACGGCTCGAGTTCTTCTTTTGGCTGTCCGGGTGAATGACGCCGCGCGTGGCTGACGAAGCTGTCACATGACAGGCGAAACGTCGGGCCTCTCAGCCACGCCACACCGACGGCTCGTCAAGAATATACGTCATTGATATCATTACTCCGAGGGATATTTTCTGTTACCCAATTGTGTGCATACCATGAGAACCCAGGTGTATTCTTTTGCTTTCAAATCATCCAATATTTTTCAACAGAATGAATCTCTTGATTTGGTGTGGATGGATGTGACGCGATTGCTTTCGTGAATGTATTCCATGTTTTTCTTCATTCATCTTTCTTCGTTCAGTGGACTTTACCGTGTTTGCGCTCTACTTCTGATACTTCTTTGCATTCTCTCCGGTGAATATCGGTGTGCTGCCACAAAAATTCGAATTATTCAATCCAATCTCTTCGGATCCGCGTCGGATAGTTGCTGCAACGGTGCCGTTAGCACCAATCGATTGCAAACCAGGGATTGTTTATTATCTAGTATATTTGTACAATAACCGCTTGTGTGCCGATTAAGTGCCAAAAGTATTTACATTGGTTTTTTAAACATTCACCCCTGACAAATGATTACAGGCACTACAAATTCAGTAAAAATACAGGAATTGTGGGTTTTACTCTCCAAACATAAGTAAAAATAGTAGTAATCCCTTTTTACGAATTCATTTAACATTCAATGAATTATTTTCTTTACGTTTTCTGTCACACGTTACAATTGTATAGTCGTTAGTAGTGCACGAAACTCGGAGCAGTGCAGTTGGTTCCACGCAGAGTGTGTATTTCTGTGAACTATTATTTTTGGTCGATAATATACACTGTAACTAATGAGCTTCCTCAATACAACAAGAATACAGCGAAAAAAGAATGTGAGTTTTACTAAATAGAGAACTGAATATAGTGTTCAGAAAACAGAGTGCAAGAAAAAGAGGGTAGAAAAAATACTGAGTAAGAAAAAACGTGTGTGAAGTGACGAGCGAATAGATATTACCTCCTTATTGTAGAAATTGAGTTTGTGCCAGTGATTTGTGTGAATACCGCAGATGTGGCAGCGAACAATTCAAGAGATCTAGCAAGATGGAAAATCAAGAAAACTGTTCAGCACACCTAGACTTTCCGAACAGTATCCCCTGCAGGTTATCATTAGTGCAGGCGTGGTAGGCCCCGCAACCATTAGGGCTTCGCGCGTAAACTAAACAAATGGCCGAAATCAATTCGTGTCGCTCGTGGAAAAAAACAAACCAAACACGTACGTGCTTTTAATTTATTGCTTAGGAGATCAAGCAGACGATATGTCCTTGAAGTTTACGGCTTTGTCTACAGACCAAAAATATAAAACCATGAAGAAGTAAACTAGTGGGCAGCACGTACATTTTCGCCGTATTTTTCCGCACAATTACGCGAAAAGTACTCAAATTATCGAAAAATGTACATGACTTTTTTTCAAAATCTATCCTTAAGGAACAGATTTCATTCAGAGAAAATATCTGTTCTTGAAATGTTAGTTGTAGAAAGACTCGAAAAAATGTTGAACTTTTGCAATTTTCGAAAAATCAGTTTTTTATGGAACGTGAGACCTACACCATTCTCTAAACGTCCTTCACACTATCCAACAACAAAATTTAATAAAAAACGATAGAGCTATTTTTAATGCCTAAGGGGCTTCTGTAAAGTACCCCCCAAAATTAAAATATCGGTTTAAGTTCATGAGGTCGCAACATCAGCGGATCGGTTGGAGAATATCAGTTTTGAAGATAATCGGCTGAAACGGTTTAACCACTAACGGACGGGCAGATCTTTTGCCGTGATTCGATTTTTCGGTATTAAGGATCCACAAAACATGTTTCTGGCTACATCACATGATAGAGGACTTGTGTTCGATTTAGCCACTGGATGTATCTACTTTTTGTCACCAGGACCTGTAATAAGAGTTTTTCTGCCGAAAATGTGCGTCTTTTCGCGCAGTATTATATATCTTTCTCTTATTCGGTAGTAAAAAGGCCGTTCGTAAAATCATTTTCATAGTAAAACAAAACGTTATGTCTGAACGAGTAAAGTTTAAAAACCCGTTTGTGGAAACAGTTTTTACTTCTCACCACACAAATCACTGTTCAATACAATTAAACACACCTGAACGCTCTCAAACTGCACAAAGGAACACCTGCACATATGCATAGCAACCGAGAAAAAGTTCCGGAAAGTGACTTCAGGAGCCTGGTAATCAAATTGGATTGTAACCTGCACAGATTATATCCAGTCTGACCCTCATTTTTCTGTACCGATGAAAAACGATTTTTTAAAAAATGAACTTTAAAATGCGCTTAGTAAGCAAAAGTAAGGACAAAATGAAACGGCCGAATAATTTATTACAGCTTTGTGTACGCTCGCGGAGTATTGTCACTAGAGCACAGTTTTGATAAGGGACATACTCATGTGTTTTTTCGTGATGTAAACGCTTGGTAAGTGATGTAAGACAATTAATATCAGTTGGACTCTCGCTTCTTAAATATCATAACCAAGCCGAACATAGTGAATAGACAAAGTCTGCAATTCATGGTGATGAAAACACGTAGGATAATTGAGTTATTAACAGCGAAGACGTGTTGTTCGCCTTAATTACAGAAGAACAACAGAACAACTTTATAACAGCTACACAGTACACGCATTTGTCACTGAAAAGAGTAAATCGTGTAACATACGAGTCCAAAAGTGTTTGTGGGAAATGTAACGAAGGCTCACATCTATGCACAAATTGTCCGTCAAATAAAGCAATTTTTGATTCGTGCAATGAACAGGACATTCTGCTAAAATGTGTCGAAATGAAACTAGGAAGACCGCAGTGTCCGATTTAGATTGTACAGTACAGAGAATGAAGGTCTATTTCTCTGAAGGGTAAATCGAAAAACAAGTCGCTTTTATAGAAGCAACTGAACCTGTTTTAATCAAACAAGAATTGTAACAATTGAGAAATTACGAAAACATGAAATCTTGGAAAAAAAGTGTACATATACGTTTTCTGTACTTCATGAGTAATGTATTTGCCTAATTACTCATATTTGTCTCTGCAACAATCCTCGTGGAGCTCCTCAACGCTAATAAGTGACGATTCTCCTCGACAGGTGTTTTTATATAACATTTCGGGGGAGAAAATCTGGATTAATTGATATTTGTAATCGATGGATTTCAATTTAATCCCATTGACAGGGAAATTTTGTGAGAAAACTTGGTATCTTCCGTCGCTACAGAACCAGGCTTTTCATGAAAATGATAGATCCATATGTGTTTTAATTCTCAAAAGACACATTGAATATTTTTGAGGGCCTTGGAAATGGAAAAATTCTTAATACAATTCGACTTAAGGAGAATGACTGCCTGTTGGCATTAACTATAACGAAATTAATTCCTCTTTTGCTAATGCATGAAATAAAACCTCTGCACGACAATATGGTGAAAATGCATCTTTATAGAAGCTGGAGAACCATCTTCGTGGTGTGCTAGAACTTGGTTGTGTATGTGTGTGTGTTGTGCTGTGTTGTGTTTTTTTGAATACATACACTTGAATACCCCGCTTTACTTCCCGTAAAGGCCCTTATAGTATTTCGGTATTTCGGAAAAAAACCATAAAGGTCCAGTCGTTACTTACTGGGGCAGGTGCTTCGGGCAAAAACTTTTCAAACTTGGAAGCAAACCACGAATTTGACAATGATGAGCTGGATCCAGAATCTCGAAGTTGACATTTATTACACCCTTTGGATTTTAAAGGTATAAGGTACACTTGCGTTTCTGAATAAGTAAAGTGTCAGAGGTCTTTCAAAAAGCGTGTGAACTATATTAAGACAGACTTCCATGAATGTGAATCAACATGGTTGGAGTTTTTGGCTCCTTGTCCACAATTGAGGAGCACTACCAAACCTACATAAGAGATACGAAAACTTTATGAGGTTAATATTACGCTTAACGGAGAAAACTGTTTGCTAGTTATCGCAATAAAATGCATGGTGACATCTCGGCGCAGAGCCATTAACAAACAGATGGATACCGTTCAGAATATCTCTGAACTTCGAAGATCCTTAGTTTGGCCCAAACATTATCAAGATTTATACCAGATTATCTATAGGATAAATATGTATTCCTACAGATATTTTATTTTCATTCTGACAATTATCTAAAACAATCTAAACATATTTGCAACATTCAGCTCAGGATTCAAATACTTCTTTTAGAATTATCCTCCTTAGCATAATGACTTCCACATGCTGGAGAACTTTTAATTTGGCTCTTTGACATCAGCAATCAGTGCTTTTGGCACACACTTTCTGACTCATGTTTACCCCTTCGATGAAGATGAGCTGACATTTCTTCTCCACTTTTTATGTAATTCTGGCAAGTCTTCCATTGGAAATTTTGAAAGTAGGGAGAAAGGGTTTGCAAACTTTTATACTTGTGTTGTTTTTTTACCAGTCTCCAGTCGGTATTCATAAATGCACTCTTTCCTATTTCCTGAACCGTTCTTTGGTCGACGAAGTTTAACAGAATGATGTGTACGTTAACCATTTAAGTAGAGATTTTGAGATCAAAATTTCCTAATGCCCAAACATTTTTCTTTCTCTCGGATTCCGTAATCTTACCTAAACATTTGCAAGTACAGAAGCAGTCGAGATTTTCGAATGTTTTCTTTAAAATAATTTGCTTGTTTTTGTAACGTACTCTTTCCCGCGGTTTTCTTTGCGTTTTCGAAGGTTTTGTTCGTACATATCTTCTTTATTTGGCGCTTTTACTTCTAACGCGTTTTACTTTACCACTAACTGCACTAGAATCCCATCACCTGAAGAACGTGCAATAGGATTCGTCAGACCTGAGATATCAGAGTTTTCTGGATCAGAACTGCCGTCTAAAAAGTGCAGAAAGATATTTCAGTCAATGCTGTTGTGTATTATTTGCATTATAAAGCGTGATGACACACACACGTCCATCCTAGAAGGGCACAGTTTTTTATTCCCACAATATGCTAGTTACAATGAATAAATAGCCACTTTACAATGCGATCATTCTTTCGTTATTTTGTATTAACATAAATGCAAAACGTAAAACAAATGTTTAATAGTACTACGTTCACTTACGTGCTACATTTCCCGCGCAGCACGTAACCTACATGCATACTTTTCATTCTCTGAAGAAGACTAAACATTTGAAAAACAGTGACCTTACTTTAATTTACCTGTATCTATAGAATATGTGGGTCAAGATCTTCATCATCAATATCGTCGTACGCTAGAGACCTCTCGAAGAACACACATACGAGACATGTAGAGTTACACACTATCAAAATAAACTCAGTGCGATTTCCAGTAATTTGCTTGCATTGTGATTCGCTTTGTTGGCCATAGAGGAAAACCTGGATTTGCACCACTTCGTGAATAAGTGTAACCCATTTTCGCGGATCTGAAAATAAAGTTAACTCCATTTGTCTGAAAAGTGGAGTTGTACCACTATTAAATAACGCCTCCATATAATAAAATGCAATGTAGTTTTTGTACTGAAGTAAGGTGATGTGTTGTGAAGTGTAGGGCAATAGAGAAGTAGAAATAGAAGTGAAGTGCAAGTATTGTGAAGTGAAGTGAAGTGGAGAGGTTGTGTAGTATAAAAAGTCATGTATTTATTAGTTGAAAATATCTGTATAGCATAAAATGTAGAGTTAAAGCTATTTTATTGTCTTTATCGATATTATTATTTAAAAATGTAAAGCTAATTGTATTAATAATCCTAATGTTTATAAATTGTAGTGTTCTGCCACCTACATGCAGAAATAATAAAAATCTATCTATCTAACTCTGATTGCTGGAGACGTATGGTATTGGCGCAGAACATAGAGGTAGGAATGTAAGAATACCGTCCTATTGCTTTCGCGTGAAGGACACCTTGAGTTCGAATCAGAAGAGTTGGGCACAAATAGGAAGAGAATGATACGCACCATTACGTGCATGTGAACGTTTCAACAATTTCACATTGACTTAAGTAATATTACTAATTATATTATGGAAATAGACTTCAAACCTTCAGTCTCGATCTTCACGACTAACGATACTTCATCAGAAATTCCTCTAAATTACAAAGGTCGAGACATTGTTTAACAATGGAGATATTCGTACAAAGTGAAAGCACAGACGGAGAGAGGATTGTTAATAGTAGACCAAGAAATAGTACTCAAGAAGACGAGTTAGACGAGGATACTGAAGTTTATTTGAGGTAAATTATCCGACAGTTACCACCTAGTCAAGAGGCGATTAGAGCAACTAAAATGGCAAAAAAATGCCTCCATGTGTGTACTAAATTGACAGAATATATCAGGAGGTGATAAACCATCTAAAATTGATGTAGAACAGACAATAATCCCAATATGCCAATACAAAGAGGGTATTACTATTCAGGAAGGGCTTCGGATTAATGAATGAAGAATTGTGATTTCACCAGATACAAGAAGGGTAATTCTGAACAAAACCCATGGTCTTCTAGAAATCACAAAATTCAAATGCAGCCTGGTGATCAGGATTCTCTGCCCAAATTCTGCTAATCGTTGAAATCTGCATTAAATACACAAAAAAGAACCGAAATCGCAACGAACCTCTTTTTCATCAGAATTTTCGCAACGACCTTAGCTACAGCTACCAATGGATTTTATTATTCTTGAAGTAAAAAAGGCATTTACTAGTTACTGATTTTAAGTCAAGATTTTCTGGAAATAACAATTTTACGCAATATCCAAGAAATAATCAAGAAGTCAATACTGATTTCAAGAATGAATGGTTCCTAATAGACGTCGATCGTCTGGCTGAAGGGATAGAAGGCTGACTGCGACGTGAGGAGACAAAAAAGACAAAACCTAATCGTGGACTACTGCAGAGATTAAAACGCTCAATGTCGAAGAAGGGCAAAGACGGTTGTGCGAAAAAGACGCAACAGCTTAAAAAAGTCTCCCATAGAGTCAAAGATCCGCAATGCGTGAGCCTCAGAGAACGCCAAATGCGGCTGGAGGAAGCATAAACAGAATAATAAAACTAAAGCACCCCCTCCGAAGTGTTATCACTGTTTTACACTGTTTCCTTTCACCTTCGTAACTTTTATCCTCCCAGGCCAAGGAGCGACATGCAACATCACTGCGCTTAAGCCGGGCCGTTTTCCGACTGGAATGTGACCTTGAGGGAGCGCGTGACTCCCGAATTCGGCAGCGGAGCGGCGCGTGGCGTGCGGCGTATAAGGCGCGCGAGGGGGCGAGACGGGGCGCGGATTCCGCAGCGATGGCGGCGCGCGCGACCTGCTGTCGGACGGCGAGTGGCTGCTGGCCGCGCGGCGCTGCCTGGGGCTGGCGAGGGCGACAGCCAAGATCTCGTCCTGGAGGACGTGCGGGCGGCGGAGGACGCGAGCGACGGACAGGTACGCGGATCACAAGCGAATTGAGCGAGTGATGGAAAATGTATTCCAGTCCAGGAGTTTTCACCGTCATGTTCAAACAAGTGAGGATGGTGATTATTTAAATGAACTAGTTTTAAATCAAACCCTTGTGATTGAAACTTTCCAATGTTTACAATGGTGAAAATGTCCCCTGGCCGCATTACGGGTGCAGCGCCGGATAAAGCGAGATGACTGGGGCTATGGATTTTACTACCTCCGGCTTACATCCGTATCGTTAGAAGAAAGAGTGAATCAGTACTTTCGCTCAGTTTTCCGGGCGCGTCAACTTTTTGTCGTTGGTTCCGTGAATAAAGTGTACATTGTGTTATGTGGCTATGTTTCCCCCACCAGCTGGACCAAGAGATCTGGCGTCTCCTACAAATCCGCTAGCGGGATTTCCCCTCTACAGGTATCTCCCCCCAGCGGGGCACCTGCCAAGCTATAAGCTCCCGACTAGTCTCCCTATATGTGTGATAATGTAATGCAAAATGTGTGTATGTGCGTGCAAAGGGAAAGCAGGGAAGAGGATGAGGAAACGAAGATCGCAAGTGGTCGGCGGCCGTTTGTTCGGGAACTAAGGCATTCGTCCGGTGATAATCGGAGAAAATCACGTAAAACTACTAGTTCATCATAGCAGTCGACCACTAAATTTTATTGCAGACAGCAACTGACTTGCTGTCGTCTGAGGTAATCTGTGTTGTAAGAAATGAAGCATTCATTTGAGAATTTAGTGGCTTAGCGCAGTACGAGAATAGGTGAAAAACATAATTAAATAGTTGCATTCTTCAATAAGTTTTTTAGAGGGGAATTTACCGCGTTCCTGATACTAACAAAACCATAGACATCTCTCACATCAGCTCGGAGCACCACACCACAACTCACCTGGGAGGCTGCTATTTTCTTTCAACTTCTGCTCGTTTTGGAAATTTGGAATAAAGATTTCCACGAGTTACAGTGACGACTTAAGTTACAAATATGAGCAACACTAATAGTAAATATATAAACTTACGTCCATAAGATAAAAAAAAGTATATTATCAGCATGGAACAATCGTTGAGATGAGTGTACAAAAGAAGATGTACAGTAAAACTCCCAAATACGAACCCCGCAATACGAAATTTCGGATAATTGAACAAAATTGGGGATGATGGAAAAATAAACAAAAAACATCTTGGTTTGTGTTAATTTATGAACGAAAAAGCAGAAACACAGTGTAAGTCAGCCAATTATGAATAAGTTAGTAGAATATCCATTAACAGCAGCGACATAAATCTGCAATATCTCGTTCAACTCGTCTAAAGAGTAATGTTGATGTTTTAAAAACGAACAACACCGTTATGATACCTTCGGGTGTTAACCTCTCTTTAGACAAATTGTTTTAGGCCTTGATACATAGGTAAATCTGCTCCAAAATAATATACACAAAGTAGAGGTGGTAAAAACTATACACACATTCTGCATTATTGGAAAAAATGCGTAAAATGAACTATTGCAATTTCTATCGTATTAACACCCCAGCTAACACTTGAAAAAGGCCAATTAAAAAAACGCCTGAGGTACATATCTACATTATTTGCATGTCAGGAATAGTCAATTTCTGTTAGTTCCCAATATTGTCATAACTCCCCAGTATTGAGTTAAGTCCGAAATTCGGGCTATTACACCTTTGTAACTGTATTTTACTCTATTCTTACAAGAAATTTAAAGAAAAAATTTGGAGCCGTTTGAGAAAATTTTGAAATGTCCGGGGGGGCTTCACGTAAAGTATCCCCAAAAAATAAATGAATGTTTTTCAAAATCGCAGACCTGTTACTCAGGCCAGATGGACAGGGATTTCTGCAATTTCGACATCTTTCGCATGGTTTCGGCGGTAGTGTTGTTTACATACGCCGAACGGACAGACGTTTTGTCCTCAATCGGTATCAAAGACCCACAAAACAGGAATTCTGGCATTAGAGGATTTTGTTTCTTAATTTAGCAGCTGGATTTATCCACTTTTTCGTTATCAGGGCCCGGTAATGATTTTTTTTCCGAAAATCAGCCGTTTTTTCACGCAGCCCTTACATACTTTCCCTATACTCCGTATATACATATGAATACGGGAAAGTAAACTAGTGGTGCACAGCTTTCCCGATATTAGATTTCATTTTCGTTGGTCTCGGTAGTACTTCGGACTTGCACTACTCTTGACAGCTGCCATCTATCGCCGACCAAAGTACATATTTTGGACATTTCATTAATTTTTGTTTTCTTATAATAGGACAGAAATATTATTTTAAGAATATTTTAAAAAAACAGTAAAACTTTGTCCTAAATGGCAATTTTTGTTGAAAAATTCGGAGCCGTTTTCAAGAAAATGGCGTTTAAAAACGCTACTATAAATGCGAAATTTGAAGCTTTTATCAAAGAAAAGTTTTGAGTTTTCGAAAAACCCCATTTGAAGCACTTACTCTCACAAATTCAATAGTGTTTACAAATTGCTGGATATGTGCATATCAACGCTATGAGAGAACTATAAAAAAATTACATTTGTGTAATTTTTGAAAAAAACGAAACAATTGGAGCCATTTATGAGAAAATGGCTTCAATTTGTAGTTAGAGGAAGTCGCCGAAAAAATTCAAATTTTGCAAATTTCGAAAAGTTAGAGTTTACCGTAAAATTGGGGACCTAGCCACTTTTATAAGTGTATTTTATTCTATTCTTATATAAATTTATAGGAAACATTTGGAGCCGGTTTTTGAGAAATTTTGAAAATGTTTGGGGGGGTCATGTAAAGTACCCCAAATTTCAAGAAAGATTTTCAAAATCGCGAAACGCCTCGAGTTCAACAGTGTTTACAAATTTCTGTAAATGTACATTAACGGTGTGAGAAATATTTTAAAAATATTACATTTGTGTAATTTTGAAAAGTAACAAAATTAATTTTACGTCATATTAAAGAGTGCAGTTAGCACTATCCGTCCGAAAAGTTTGAAGATTTGGAGCAATTTATGAGAAATGGCGTGTTGAGCATCTGTGAATACGGAGAATTTTCAGCCAGTTTTCACAGAAAATAGTTGGAGTTTTCGAGATATTCCATATGAAATTATTTAAAGCACATGCAGTCATAACTGCAATAATGTGAACAAATCGCCGCTGATGTAAATATTAACGACGTGAAACACAAGTAAAAAATAATTTTTGTAATTTTTGAAAAACAAAAGAATAGAGCAATATGGCGTTTATGTAATCTCATAGAGAACATAGAACATTATTCCTACCAAATGTTTAAAGAAAAAAATTGGAGCCGTTTTGAGAAAAATTTGTTTTGTTATTTTTTAAAATTCACATATTGCCCGTAATATTGCGCGAAAACTACTCAAATTTTCAAGAAAATGTACATGACCTTAATAAAAGAACTCAATATGGAGAAGAAATTTTAATAGAAGGAAAAGTCTCTATCTTAATTTTTGTAGTTGAAGAAAAGAGACCGAAAAAAAATCCACTTTGCAATTTTAAAAAATGCAGAGTTGGCCGTGAAAATCGAACCTATGTCACATTTATAAGTGTTTTTACTCTATCCTTACAAGAAACTTAAAGAAAAAAAAGTTGGAGCCACGTTGAGAAAATTTGAAATGTCCGGGAGTGCTTCATGTAAAGTACCCTACAAATTATGAACGTTTTTCCGAAATCTCAGAGCTTCAAGTCTGGCCAGATTGACATGATTAACATGGTTTATTCAATTTGGACAAAATCCTACGGATAATTAAGCGCTAGAGTTGTTCACATACACCGGACGGAAGGATGGACGGCCGGACGGACAGACGGAAAGAGGATTAGACCGGGCAGAAGGACGGGTGACGGATTTGAAACGGACGGATTTGAAAAAAACACTTTTTCGGTTCAGGGTACCCCAAATGTAATTTCCGTTGAAATCTCGAAATCGATTTTTGCAGCATAACATAACATTCCTTAGACTACGAAATTACTCTGTTATATACTTATGTATACGGGAAAAGCAAAATGGAGCCATTTTTGAGACAATTTTGAAATTTAATTTTATGTTTCAAGGTTTCATGTGAAGTACCTCCGAAAATCAAATTATTTATTTCAAAATGAAGGAGCAGCGAAAGCAGTTAGATCGAAGGGAAGTCATTCTTGGTTAAAATCTTGCCTACGGTTAGCCACTTGCATTTA
>JAHLJT010009419.1:16769029-16814340 GCA_031308135.1 Acheta domesticus | reverse complement strand
AAATAGTTATTAGTTTGTAATAGTTTGTAGCAATTTAGTTTCAGATACTGAAGAGGATCTCGCAAAGAGATCGAAACGTCTGTCAATGAAATAGAATGTTTGACTTATGACTGGAATCGTCCCCTGTTATTTATTGTATTTATCCAGAGATCCTTGATTTTTTTGAACATTAGTTTAATACGATTTTCAACACAGTTGCTTATAGTAGGTCTATAACTTCTGCTGAAAAACTCTGTTCACATGTGACTCAATATTCACACAAAGACCGAACATACTTTTTAAAAGAGATATTTCAGATCATTGTTTAGAAACTTCTGCTAATCTTTTCCTGGATGCTTCACTTGCTATCTGCAATAGATTAAGTAAGGAATGGAAAGTAAATCAGAGATTAGATTTCCTACGATTAAATAATTCATTGAATCTGTGTATGTGTGTGTGTGTGTAAGAGCAATACTCCGACACCGTTGGACCGATCTCCATGAAAGTTTGCACTTCTACATGTTTTTTTCACTCAGAAGGTTTATGTGTTGTTAATTCTGTTGTAACTCCACTACATGGCGCTGTAGAACAAAACTAAATATTCATGTCAAATGCAACCTGCAACACACTCGGCAGCATTATGAATCTATATCGTTAAATAACTCCTAAACGAGGCGTTCTAGGGCCTTAAAGGACACGTGAGTAAATTCCGTTAGAGGGGTAAATACAATTGTATTTTACCCCTCGAAATGTACTTATGTGTCATTTAATTAATCACATTATGATAATAAACTATCACACTATGGCCTTAAAAATTAAAATGTTGAGGCCGAAAGAAACGTTGCTCACACTGTAATGTAAAGGATGAAACATTCTTGAACATCCTATTACATTTTTGTTTTCCGGCGCTTCCCGATATTACCTCACCTGCTCAGAGACGTGCAGAATCTGCAAGGAAATGTGAATGAGAGGGACAGAGAGCGGCAGAAACAGAGACAGACAGGGACAGGGTGAGGGAGGGAGAGAGAGTGAGAAAGGGAGATGGTGAGGGGAAAGAGGAAGATGAAGGGTAGAAAGTCTGCCGAGTTTTCCTAGTATCATGTAAAAGTAATCTTCGACGGCTCGAGTCGTCTTCTTGGCTGTCCGGGTGACGCCGCGTCGTTGGCTGACGAAGCCTGTCACATGACAGGCGAAACGTCGGCCTCTCAGCCAACGCCACACCGCGGCGTCAAGAATATACGTCATTGAATATCATTACTCCGAGGGATATTTTCTGTTACCCAATTGTGGCATTACCAGTGAGAACCAGGTGTATATCTTTTGCTTTCAAATCATCCAATATTTTTCAACAGAATGAATTCTCTTGATTTGGTATGGATGGATGTGACGCGATTGCTTCGTGAATGTATTCCATGTTTTTCTTCATTCATCTTTCTTCGTTCAGTGGACTTTAGCGTGTTTGCGCTCTACTCTGATACTTCTTTGCATTCTCTCCGGTGAATATCAGGTGTGCTGCCACAAAAATTCGAATATTCAATCCAATCTCTTCGGATCCGCGTCGGATAGTTGCTGCAACGGTTGCCGATAGCACCAAATCGATTGCAAACCAGGGATTGTTTATTATTCTAGTATATTTGTACAATGACCGCTTGTGTGCCGATTAAGTGCCAAAAGTATTTACATTGGTTTTTTAAAACATTCACCCCTGACAAATGATTACAGGCACTACAAATTCAGTAAAAAATACAGGAATTGTGGTTTTACTCTCCAAACATAAGTAAAATAGTAGTAATCCCTTTTTTACGAATTCATTTAAACATTCAATGAATTATTTTCTTTACGTTTTCTGTCACAACGTTACAATTGTATAGTCGTTAGTAGTGCACGAACCTCGGAGCAGTGAAGTTGGTTCCACGCAGAGTGTGTATTTCTGTGAACTATTATTTTTGGTCGATAATATACACTGTAACTAATGAGCTTCCTCCAATACAACAAGCATACAGCGAAAAAAGAATGTGAGTTTTAACTAAATTAGAGAACTGAATATAGTGTTCAAGAAAACAGAGTGCAAGAAAAAGAGGGTTAGAAAAAATACTGAGTAAGAAAAAAAACGTGTGTGAAGTGACGAGCGAATAGATATTACCTCCTTATTGTAGAAATTGAGTTTGTGCCAGTGATTTGTGTGAATACCGCAGGTGGGCAGCAACAATTCAAGAGATCTAGCAAGATGGAAAATCAAGAAAACTGTTCAGCACACCTAGACTTTCCGAACAGTATCCCTGCAGGTATCATTAGTGCAGGCGTGGTAGGCCCCGCAACCATAGGGCTTCGCGCGTAAACTAAACAAATGGCCCAAATCAATTCGTCGCTCGTGGAAAAAACAAACCAAACACGTACGTGCTTTAATTTATTGCTTAGGAGATCAAGCAGACGATATGTCCTTGAAGTTTACGGCTTTGTCTACAGACCAAAAATATAAAACCATGAAGAAGTAAACTAGTGGGGCAGCACGTACTTTTTCGCCCGTATTTTCCCGCACAATTACGCGAAAAGTACTCAAATTATCGAAAAATTGTACATGACTTTTTTTCAAAATCTATCCTTAAGGAACAGATTTCATTCAGAGAAAATATCTCTGTCTTTGAAATGTTAGTTGTAGAAAGACTCCGAAAAAATGTTGAACTTTTGCAATTTTCGAAAAATCAGGTTTTTATGGAACGTGAGACCTACACCATTCTCTTAACGTCCTTCACACTATCCAACAACAAAATTTAATAAAAAACGATAGAGCTATTTTTAATGCCTAAGGGGGCTTCCTGTAAAGTACCCCCCAAAATTAAAATATCGGTTTTAAGTTCATGAGGTCGCAACATCAGCCGGATCGGTTGGAGAATATCAGTTTTGAAGATAATCGGCTGAACGGTTTAACCACTAACGGACGGGCAGATCTTTTGCCGTGATTCGATTTTTCGGTATTAAGGATCCACAAAACATGGTTTCTGGCTACATCACATGATAGAGGACTTGTGTTCGAAATTTAGCCACTGGATGTATCTACTTTTTGTCACCAGGACCCTGTAATAAGAGTTTTTTCTGCCGAAAATGTGCCGTCTTTTCGCGCAGTATTATATATCTTTCTCTCTATTCGGTAGTAAAAAGGCGTTCGTAAATCATTTTCATAGTAAAACAAAACGTTATGTCTGAACGAGTAAAGTTAAAAACCCGTTTGTGGAAACAGTTTTACTTCTCACCACACAAATCACTGTTCAATACAATTAACCACACCTGAACGCTCTCAAACTGCACAAAGGAACACCTGCACCATATGCATAGCAACCGAGAAAAAGTTCCGGAAAGTGACTTCAGGAGCCTGGTAATCAAATTGGATTGTAACCTGCACAGATTATATCCAGTCTGACCCTTCATTTTTCTGTACCGATGAAAAACGATTTTAAAAAATGAACTTTTAAAATGCGCTTAGTAAGCAAAAGTAAGGACAAAATGAAACGGCCGAATAATTTATTACAGCTTTGTGTACGCTCGCGGAGTATTGTCACTAGAGCACAGTTTTTGATAAGGGACATACTCATGTGTTTTTTCGTGATGTAACGCTTGGTAAGTGATGTAAGAACAATTAATATCAGTTGTGACTCTCGCTCTAAATATCATAAACCAAGCCGAACAAGTGAATAGACAAAGTCTGCAATTCATGGTGATGAAAACACGTAGGATAATTGAGTTATTAACAGCGAAGACGTGTTGTTCGCCTTAATTACAGAAGAACAACAGAACAACTTTATAACAGCTACACAGTACACGCATTTGTCACTGAAAAGAGTAAATCGTGTAACATACGAGTCCAAAAGTGTTTGTGGGAAATGTAACGAAGGCTCACATCTATGCACAAATTGTCCGTCAAATAAAGCAATTTTTGATTCGTGCAATGGAACAGGACATTCTGCTAAAATGTGTCGAAATGAAACTAGGAAGACCGCAGTGTCCGATTTAGATTGTACAGTACAGAGAAATGAAGGTCTGTTTCTCTGAAGGGTAAATCGAAAACAAGTCGCTTTTATAGAAGCAACTGAACCTGTTTTAATCAAACAATGTAATGTAACAATTGAGAAATTACGAAAACATGAAATTCTTGGAAAAAGTGTACATATACGTTTTCTGTACTTCATGAGTAATGTATTTGCCTAATTACTCATATTTGTCTCTGCAACAATCCTCGTGGAGGCTCCTCAACGCTAATAAGTGACGATTCTCCTCGACAGGTGTTTTTATATAACATTTCGGGGGAGGAAAATCTGGATTAATTGATATTTGTAATCGATGGATTCAATTTAATCCCATTGACAGGGAAATTTTGTGAGAAACTTGGTATCTTCCGTCGCTTACAGAACCAGGCTTTTCATGAAAATGATAGATTCCATATGTGTTTTAATTCTCAAAAGGACACATTGAATATTTTTGAGGGCCTTGGAAATGGAAAAATTCTTAATACAATTCGACTTAAGGAGAATGACTGCCTGTTGGCATTAACTATAACGAAATTAATTCCTCTTTTGCTAATGCATGAAATAAAACCTCTGCACGACAATATGGTGAAAATGCATCTTTATAGAAGCTGGAGAACCATCTTCGTGGTGTGCTAGAAACTTGGTGTGTATGTGTGTGTGTCTGTGTGTGTTTTTTTGAATACATACACTTGAATACCCCGTGTACTTCCCGTAAAGGCCCTTATAGTATTTCGGTATTTCGGAAAAAACATAAAGGTCAGTCGTTACTTTACTGGGGCAGGTGCTTCGGGCAAAAAACTTTTCAAACTTGGAAGCAAACCACGAATTTTGACAATGATGAGCTGGATCCAGAATCTCGAAGTCTGACATTTATTACACCCTTTGGATTTTAAAGGTATAAGGTACACTTGCGTTTCTGAATAAGTAAAGTGTCAGAGGTCTTTCAAAAGCGTGTGAACTATATTTAAGACAGACTTCCATGAATGTGAATCAACATGGTTGGAGTTTTGGCTTCCTTGTCCACAATTGAGGAGCACTACCAAAACCTACATAAAGAGATACGAAAACTTTATGAGGTTAATATTACGCTTAGTACGGAGAAAACTGTTTTGCTAGTTATCGCAATAAAATGCATTGGTGACATTCTCGGCGCAGAGCCATTAAACAGATGGATACCGTTCAGATATCTCTGAACTTCGAAGATCCTTAGGTTTGGCCAAACATTTATCAAGATTTATACCAGATTATCTATAGGGATAAATATGTATTCCTACAGATATTTTATTTTCATTCTGACAATTATCTAAAACAATCTAAACATATTTGCAACATTCAGCTCAGGATTCAAATACTTCTTTTTAGAATTATCTCCCTAGCATAATGACTTCCACATGCTGGAGAACTTTTAATTTGCTCTTTGACATCAGCAATCAGTGCTTTGGCACACACTTTCTTGACTCATGTTTACCCCTTCGATGAAGATGAGCTGACATTTCTTCTCCACTTTTTTATGTAATTCTGGCAAGTCTTCCATTGGAAATTTTGAAAGTAGGGAGAAAGGGTTTGCAAACTTTTATACTTGTGTTGTTTTTTTACCAGTTCCAGTCGGTATTCATAAATGCACTCTTTCCTATTTCCTGAACCGTTCTTTGGTCGACGAAGTTTAACAGAATGATGTGTACGTAATCCATTTAAGTAGAGATTTTGAGATCAAAATTTCCTAATGCCCAAACATTTTCTTTTCTCTCGCATTCCGTAATCTTACTAAACATTTGCAAGTACAGAAGCAGTCGAGATTTTCGAATGTTTTCTTTAAAATAATTTTGCTTGTTTTGTAACGTACTCTTTCCCGCGGTTCTTTTGCGTTTTCGAAGGTTTTGTTCGTACATATTCTTCTTTTCTTTGGCGCTTTTACTTTCTAAACGCGTTTTACTTTACCACTAACTGCACTAGAACCCCATCACTTGAAGAACGTGCAATAGGATTCGTTAGGACCTGAGATATCAGAGGTTTTCTGAATCAGAACCGCCGCCTAAAAGTGCAGTAAGATATTTCCAGTCAATGCTGTTGTGTATTAGTTTACATTATAAAGCGATGATGACACACACCACGTCCATCCTAGAAGGGCTGCCGGCACATTGTTTTATTCCCACAATATGCTAGTTACAATTAATAAATAGCCACTGTTACAATGCGATCATTCTTTTCGTTATTTTGTATTAACATAAATCGTTTAATAGTACTACGTTCACTTACGTGCTACATTTCCCGCGTAAGCACGTAACCTACATGCATACTTTTCATTCTCTGAAGAAGACTAAACATTTGAAAAACAGTGACCTTACTTTAATTTACCCTGTATCTTATTAGAATATGTGGGTCAAGATCTTCATCATCAATATCGGTCGTGTCGCTAGAGACCTCTCGAAAAACACTCATACGAGACATGTAGAACTCAATTGAGTTACACTACTATCAAAATAAACTCACTGCGATTTCCAGTAATTTGCTTGCATTGTGATGAGCTTTGTTGGCCATAGAGGAAACCTGGATTTGCACCACTTCGTGAATAAGGTAACCCATTTTCGCGGATCTGAAAATGAAGTTAACTCCCATTTGTCTAAAAGTGGAGTTGTACCACTATTAAAATAACGCCTCCATATAATAAATGCCAATGGTAGTTTTTTGTACTGAAGTAAGGTGACGTGTTGTGAAGTGTAGTGCAATAGAGAAGTTAGAAAATAGAAGTGAAGTGCAAGTATTGTGAAGTGAAGTGAAGTGGAGTAGGAGTGTAGTTAAAAAGTCAGGTATTTATTAGTTTGAAAATATCTGTATAAGCCCTAAAATGTAGAGTTAAGCTATTTTATTGTCTTTATCGATATTATTATTTAAAATGTAAAGCTACATTGTATTAATAATCCTAATTGTAATGTTCATAAATTGTAGTGTTCTGCCACCTAACATGCAGAAATAATAAATCTATCTATCTAACTCTGATTGCTGGAGATGTATGGTATTGGCGCAGAACATAGAGGTAGGAATGTAATGAATACCGTCCTATTGCTTTCGCCGTGAAGGACACTTGAGTTCGACATCAGAAGAGTTGGGCACAAATAGAAGAGAATGATACGCACCATTACGTGCATGTGAACGTTTCAACAATTTCACATGACTTACAGTAATATTACTAACTTATATTATTGGAAATAGATTTCAAACCTTTAGTCTCGATCTTCACGACTGACGATACTTCTCAGACATTTCCTCTAAATTACAACGGTCCGAGACATTGTTTAACAATGGGTATATTCGTACAAAGTGAAGGCACAGACATGGTAGAGGATTGTTAATAGTAGACCAAGAAATAGTACTCAAGAAGACGAGTTAGACGAGGATACTGAAGTTTATTTGAGGTAAATTATCCGACAGTTACCACTTAGTCAAGAGCGATTAGGGCAACTAAAATGGCACAAAAATGCCTCCATGTGTGTACTAAATTGACAGACTATATCAGGAGATGATAATCACCTAAAATTGATGTAGAATCAGACAATAATCCCAATATTGCCAATACAAGAGGGTATTACTATATCAGGAAGGGCTTCGGATTAATGAATAAAGAATTGTGATTTCACCAGATACAAGAAGGGTTAATTCTGAACAAAACCCATGGTCTTCGAGAAATCACAAAATTCAAATGCAGCCTAGTGATCAGGATTCTCTGCCCAAATTCTGCTAATCGTTTGAAAGCTGCATTAAATACACAAAAGAACCCGAAATCGCAACGAACCTCTTTTTCATCAGAATTTTCGCAACGACCTTAGCTACAGCTACCAATGGATTTATTTATTCTTGAAGTAAAAAGGCATTTACTAGTCACTGATTTTAAGTCAAGATTTTCTGAAATAACAATTTTACGCAATATCCAAGAAATAATCAAGAAGTCAATACTGATTTCAAGAATGAATGGTTCCTAATGGACGTCGAGCGTCTGGCTGAAGGGATAGAAGGCTGACTGCGACGTGAGGAGACAAAAAGACAAAAACCTAATCGTGGACTACTGCAGAGATAAAACGCTCAATGTCGAAGAAGGGCAAAGACGCTTGTTGCGAAAAAGACGCAACAGCTTAAAAAAATCTTCCATAGAGTCAAAGATCCGCAATGCTGTGAGCCCCAGAGACGCCAAATGCGGCTGGAGGAAGCATAAACAGAATAATAAAACTAAAGCAACCCCCTCCCAAGTGTCTCACATGCTGCCACTGTTTAACACTGTTCCTTTTACCTTCGTAACTTTTATCCTCCCAGGCCAAGGAGCGACGTGCAACATCACTGCGCTTAAGCCGGGCCGTTTTCCGACTGGAATGTGACCTTGAGGGAGCGCGTGACTCCCGAATTCGGCAGCGGAAGCGGCGCGTGGCGTGCGGCGTATAAGACGCGAGGGGGCGAGACGGGGCGCGGATTCCGCAGCGATGGCGGCGCGCGACCTGCTGTCGGACGGCGAGTGGCTGCTGGCCGCGCGGCGCTGCCTGGGGCTGGTCGAGGGCGACAGCCAAGATCTCGTCCTGGAGGACGTGCGGGCGGCGGAGGACGCGAGCGATGGACAGGTACGCTGAGCGACAAGCGAATTGAGTGAATGATGGAAAATGTATTCGTCCAGGAGGTTTTCACCGTCATGTTCAAACAAGTGAGGATGGTGATTATTTAAATGAACTAGTTTTAAATCAAACCCTTCTGATTGAAACTTTCCAATGTTTACAATGGTGAAAATGTCCCCTGGCCGCATTACGGGTGCAGCGCCGGATAAAGCGAGATGACTGGGGCTATGGATTTTACTACCTCCGGCTTACATCCGTATCGTTAGAGGAAAGAGTGAATCAGTACTTTCGCTCAGTTTTCGGGCGCGTCAACTTTTGTCGTTGGTTCCGTGAATAAAGTGTACATTGTGTTATGTGGCTATGTTCCCCCACCACTGGACAAGAGAACTGGCGTTCTCCTACAAATCGGTTAGCGGGATTTCCCCTCTACAGGTATCTCCCCAGCGGGGCACCGGCCAAGCTATAAGCTCCCGACTAGTCTCCCTATATGTGTGATAATGTAATGCCAAATGTGTGTGTGTGGGTGCAAAGGGAAAGCAGGGAAGAGGATGAGGAAACGAAGATCGCAAGTGGTCCGCGGCCCGTTTGTTCGGAAACTAAGGCATTCGTCTGGTGATAATCGGAGAAATCACGTAAAACTACTGGTCATCATAGCAGTCGACCACTAAATTCTATTGCAGACAGTGACTGACTTGCTGTTGTCTGAGGTAATCTCTGTTGTAAGAAATGAAGCATTGAATTTGAGAATTTAGTGCTGGCTTAGCGCAGTACGAGAATAGGTGTAAAACAATTAAATAGTTGCATTCTTCAATAAGTTTTTAGAACGGAATTTACAGCGTTCCTGAATACCTAACAAAACCATAGAAATCTCTCACATCAGCTCGGAGCACCACACCACAACTCACCTGGGAGGATGCTATTTTCTTTCAACTTCTGCTCGTTTTGAAAATTTGGAATAAAGATTTCCACGAGTTACAGTGACGACTTAAGTTACAAATATGAGCAACACTAGTAGTAAATATAATATTTACGTCCATAAGATAAAAAAAAGTATATTATCAACACTGGAACAATCGTTGGCAGCGACATAAATTCTGCAATTCTTCTCGTCCAACTCGTCTAAAGAGTAATGTTTGATGTTTTTAAAAACGAACAACACCGTTATGATACCTTCGGGTGATAACCTCTCTTTAGAACAAATTGTTTTTAGGCCTTGATTCATATGTAAATATGCTCCAAATAATATACACAAAGTAGAGGTGGTAAAACTATACATACATTCTGGCATTATTGGAAAAAGTTGCGTAAAAACTGAACTATTGCAATTTCTACCGTATTAACACTCCAGCTAACACTTGAAAAAGGCCAATAAAAAAACGCCTGAGGTACAAATCTACATTTATTTGCATTGTCAGGAATAGTCGTCAATTTCTGTCAGTTCCCAATATTATGCATAACTCCCTAGTATTGAGTTATGTCCGAAATTCGGGCCTATTACACCTTTGTAAGTGTATTTTACTCTATTCTTACAAGAAATTTAAAGAAAAAATTGGGAGCCATTTTTGAGAAAATTTTGAAAATGTCCGGGGGGCTTCATGTAAAGTACCCCCAAAAATAAATGAATGTTTTTCAAAATCGCAGACCTGTTACTCAGGCCAGATGGACAGGGATTTCTGCAATTTCGAATTTCGCATGGTTTCGGCGGTAGTTACATACGCCGAACGGACAGATGTTTTGCCCTCAATCGGTATCAAAGACCCACAAAACAGGAATTCAGGCATTAGAGGATTTTGTTTCTTAATTTAGCAACTGGATTTATCCACTTTTTCGTTATCAGGGCCCGGTAATGAATTTTTTTTCCGAAAATCAGCCGTATTTTCACGCAGCCCTTACATTACTTTCCCTATACTCCGTATATACATATGTACAATATACGGGAAAGTAAACTAGTGGTGCACAGCTTTCCCGTATTAAATTTCATTTTCGTTGGTCTCGGTAGTATTTCGGACTTGCCCCTACTCTTGACAGCTGCCATCTATCGCCGACCAAAATACATTTTTTGGACATTTCATTAATAGTTGGTTTTCCTAATAATAGAACAGAAATATTATTTTAAGAATATTAAAAAAACAGTAATACCTTTTCCTAAATGGCAATTTTCGTTGAAAAATTCGGAGCCGTTTTCAAGAAAATGGCGTTTAAACGCTACTATAAATGCGAAATTTGAAGCTCTTTTCCAAAGAAAAGTTTTGAGTTTTCGAAAAACTCCATTGGAAGTCATTTGAAGCACTTACTCTCACAAATTTAATAGTGTTTACAAATTGCTGGATATGTGAATATCAACGCTATGAGAGAAATATCAAAAAAATTACATTTGTGTAATTTTTGAAAAAACGAAAAAATTTGGAGCCATTTATGAAAAAATGGCTTCAATTTTGTACTTAGAGGAAGTCGCCGAAAAAAATTCACTTTTGCAATTTTCGAAAATTTAGAGTTTACCGCGAAATTGGGACCTATGCCACTTTTATAAGTGTATTTTATTCTATTCTTATAATAAATTTAAAGGAAACATTTGGAGCGGTTTTTGAGAAAATTTTGAAAATGTTTGGGGGGGGTCATGTAAAGTACCCCCAAACTTTCAAGAAAGATTTTCAAAATCGCGACGCCTCGAGTTCAACAGTGTTTACAAATTGCTGTAAATGTACATGTTAACGGTGTGAGAAATATTTTAAAAGCATTACATTTGTGTAATTTTTGAAAACTAACAAAATTAATTTTACGTCATATTAAAGAGTGCAATTAGCACTATCCGTCCGAAAAGTTTGAAGATTTGGAGCAATTTATGAGAAAAGGGCGTTTGAGCGTTTGTGAATATGGAGAATTTTCAGCCAGTTTTCACAGAAAACGGTTGAGTTTTCGAGATATTTCATATGAAATTATTTAAGGCGCATGCAGTCATAACTGCAATAATGTGAACAAATCGCCGCTAATGTAAATATTGACGACGTGAGACACAAGTAAAAAAAATCATTTTTGTAATTTTTGAAAAACAAAATAATAGAGCAATATGGCGTTTATGTAATCTCGTAGAGAACATTGAGCATTATTCCTACCAAATGTTTAAAGAAAAAATTGGAGCCGTTTTTGAGAAAATCTTGTTTTTGTTATTTTTTAAAATTGCACATATTGCACGCAATATTGCGCAAAAACTACTCAAATTTTCAAGAAAATGTACATGACCTTAATAAAAGAACTCAATACGGAGAAGAAATTTTAATAAAAGGAAAAGTCTGTATCTTAATTTTTGTATAAAGAAAGGTTCCATTAATTATAGACAATCAGATCAGGTGATAATAAAATATATTTAATACAAAGTTGAAGAAAAACGAAGTTCAATACGAATTTTCAAACGAATTTTCAATATTTAAAATCTTTTTAACTTTCCCTATACTACGAAATTACTCTGTATATACTTATGTATACGGGAAAGCAAAATTGGAGCCATTTTTAAGAAAATTTTGAAAATTAATTTTTATGTTTCAAGGTTTCATGTAAAGTACCTCCAAAAATCAAATTATTCATTTCAAATTGAAGGAGCAGCGAAATCAGTTAGATCGTAAGGGGAAGATCATCCTTGATTAAAATCTTGCCTACGGTTAGCAACTAGCATTTGTCACAGACAGACGTTTTGCCTTGAATAGATTTTTCGGTTTCAAGGACCGACAAATTGTAGATTGTGACTCACACAACATGTTAGAGTAAATAATTACTACACGTAGAAATAAGATTTGTCTACTTTTTCGTTGTCAGAACATGACAATAAGAATTTTTTAATCGAAAGATTGCCGATTTCTGAAGCTCAGTAACAAGCCTTTCTATTTATACGAAGTAAGGCGAGTAATAGTACAATAAAGTTTAATAGTCCAATAAAGTTTAATAGTCCAATAAAGTATACCATTAAAAAAGGGAGAGAACAAAACCGTATAACTTTTAAAAGAGTACTTCTGGCAATCATATGAACGTCGAATGTGTGGCAAACCGCCATAATGAATCCTAAACATTATTTCCTATCATCATTCAAAAATCTTGTATCAATAAAAAATTAAATTGCTAATGGCTATTTTGAACTGCCTGCAACTATTGGAGAGTTTAGAAGATGTGTTACCTGTAAGTAATCGGTCGTGATTTGTTGTTTGAGGTTTAGTAGAAACGTCCTCTGCGTCAACCTTGGAGCTCCTCTTCTCAGCAAAAGCTCTGCAATCTGGTGCAGAAGTCTGCGTTCAGCCTTTTATACACCCCCTTCCATCGCGTTGTGCCCAGGGATTCCCCTCCGGGAACCCCCAGCTGTTGAGTTTCTCTTCCTGAAAGCCGCGTCTTCCTGCGATCTTTCTCCTTAAGCCTAGAGCCCACAGGGCCGGCTCAACACGGACGGACGCAGGGAACGGACGGGATTTTTTAGTAGTTCGTTGCATGGTTTCCTGTTAGGGTGCGCGCACCAGGCCGTCAAGGTGCGGACGGAACGAACCGCACCTTCCGCCGTGTGCAAAAAGTTTGAAGGAAAGATCTTCTGGACATTCTGACGCGTCGTTCCGTCCGTTCAGATGACGTCATTGGCACGTCAGGTCAACTCCGCGTCTACTCAAGGCCTCCGTACAACACCACCTACACTCAAAGCCTCTGCACAAGCCAACGACGTCATGATATTTATGCCGATTGCATTGGCGTTTACCCGCGTCGCGATAGTATTTGGATATTAGTTTTTCCCTCAATGTTCGCTGCTAGGAAAAATAAGTATAACGCCAAATAAAGTGGTATCAGTAATTATTATTAAACATATTGAACAGGCAGAGGGCAAAATTTGCATTCCCGAATTAAAATAAAACACAATTAGCTTGTTCCAGAATATCTTGCACTGCCGAATAGAAGAAAAAGAATGTAAATAAATTTTAGATGCATAGGTATTTGTAAATCTTCGGAAACTTATAACACATACGTTATACTTCACATTTTTTAGAACTGCAATACTTCTGATTTCAGATAAAAAAATTAATGATCTAACTTAGGTTCGTTGTTATTCAGTCGAAAAGAGACGGCACCTTCTTAAAATTATTGACCAGAACAAATTAATTTTATATTCTCTACAAACCACTCTGGAAAGCTTAAATATCTTTAATGGAAGTGGCATCGTTGTAAGAGAAAATAACTCGACTGCATTTTTGTCTCGTATTTTATATATTCACTTATTCAAATTAAAAATAATGAGAATACTTCACACGATATTCAATGAATGTGTTTGTTATTCAGAGTCCGCATTTATTAACTGTGGTAGATAGAAAACACCAAATTTCTCCAGAACAACATACCAGGTTTATACATATTTCAAATTAAAATAAATTGTAAGAGCATTTTATAAAATGAATAGTAAAATTTTCATTTATAAAACTGTTCAAACCCTTGAGTGTACTATTTACCAATTATGAGAACAATCATAACGTTATGAGAAACATTTTATTAACTGATAATGAAAAATTATTTAAAAATCATCACCTACAGATCACCAAAATTGATGTGTTTTCAAAACAAGACAATTTTCACTGCAGTGATTGAGAACATTCCAACTGATTCTCTTCTGGCTCGCTTATTACTGGAGTCTCCTCGGTATGATCTTTCAGAAGAAAAGTAAACCGGATGCGTTGTAAATATAGCTGGTACAATCCCCTTTTCAGTCTTGGTAAAGACAATGTTGCTGTTATCATCTTTCAATTTACTTCGTCCAGACATTCCACAACTTGAATAATATCTTCAGGATGGAAAAGCAACTCACACAGCTAGGCAGGTGTAATATATTAGAATTTATTATAACTAAAGACTATACATATTACAGTCATGAAAATAGTAATGAATTAAATATATTTAAAAATGAGAAATGTTAAACATGTGAACATAGGAAATGAATAAATTTCAAAACATAAAACAGACCTATTGAATGATCGTGTACATTTTATTGTTACATTATTATACTGCTTGGATATAATGATTTTCATTCCTTTTTATATATTATACAAAGTGTATAGGCGTAGAACACAAGAAATAATTATTTCAATAATGTAACAAGATTTCAAAAGTAATTACAAATACTTTAGAACTGTTGGTAGGACGAAAATCCTTGCATTGTATTGCTCCCAACGCACTTTCTACTTAAAGATTCATCTTCCTGAAATCCGAAAGCTGAAATATTTCGACCATTCAAGTAATTACCGCGTCACCACGACACACTACACTCAAAAGGCAAATTCATCTAGATAAAAACTGTCACAAAGCTTCAAAAGACATAACCAAATGAGCGTATCTCAGAACACAACGTGGCCTTTTCACTGCACACGCTGAATGAAATGTGAAAACAAGATGGAGATGGCCTAGGTTTGACGAGGTCACGCGTTCACCCCAGTTATATTGGCTTAGAGCTGAGGCCTTCTGTAGAGGCGGTGTTGATCAGGTCGAAACGGCCTTCCCGCCATTTCAGTTTTGATGTTATGTGAACCGTATTCGACGAACATGAATGTATCCAATTTAATTATATTGATCCATAATTATCCCGAGATATGTAACATGATATTACGTTTTGTTTAATGTATTAAGTAACAGTTGGAAGTGTAATTTAACTAGTTAACTGAACTATCTGTATAAAGGAGTAACATGTGCCAAATTTAAAAGACTAAATACATACAAGTAACTGTGCAGTATAAGTGATACTTGATACATTTGTACACGGTGAATAAATTATACCACATTTTGGAATGGTACATTGGTTCATTAATCAATGTTATTGATTTTTGTGTCTTATTTGCGGAAATCTGTGCCGATTATCTTCTTAAGTTTCTAAATAAAATGATACAATTATGACTTTGAACCCAATTACAGTATTTATCAATATTTATTTATGGAGTATATTTTTCAAAATGTTCGATTTAAGGTCCGTTCGCTGTAACTTTACTCCACATGTAAACAAACTTTGCGAGTATCTCTCCGCCCTGTAGTTCGTGATTGGCTGCGTCATTCGCGCCACGACCATACTCAAATACCGGCACGTGTCGCAGCCAGAAGTGTCATTACATATTATTTTCACAAGTACTTCTTTATTACGGCCAAAACACCAAAACACGCAGATAATTTGCTTAAATATTACAGCACTTACATTTACGATGTGCTCTCGCAAGGTAGCGGTGAAATCTTGTCCAAAGCACTGTCTGAAAAATGTTCATCGCTGGAAGAACTGACCACAAGTATTAATAATTATTTCTTCTGTTAAAGTGTTATATGCAAAGTCTTCCTGCCACATTCGTAAAATGTTTCAGCCCTAGCTTGATAACAAACCACAGCTTGATTCTTTTCATTTTAATTTCAAATTTCAAAATACTTAAATTGTTATTCAAAAGTAATTTCCACAAGTCACATGAATAAGAACAAAAACATCAATTCTAAAACTACAAATAATATTTTATGACAAAATTTGTTAAATTTCTTGCACAAAAACATCATTAGAGAAGCTTGGGGGACATTTCCAAGGATTCTTCAGCAACAACATTTTATTTAAATGCAGTTTTATTTAGTACAGAAAAACATTACATTTTAACACTTGAATGATATTTCTACAACAACATGATGACAATATTTCTATGTCATCATATGGGATAATTTCATTTGTACCATGTGGTTGAAGCAAAATATCAACTGTATTAAAAAGGTAGTATAACAATGCCCATTATTGATAACAATGTGCAGCAGTGACTTGCACATTTCAAAACTTCTGAACCACAAGGCACAAACTTTACTACAAGGTTTGAAATTGCAAATTTTTTTATTTTTTCTGTAGATACATTCTGTAGATACACTGCACTACCCTTCCAATGATTATATGGTTTAAGTCAATTGGAAAATATAAATAATGTTCAATTTTTAAAAAAGAATAGTTGGTATACGATTTTTATCTGATTTATTTCCATATATTGTTGTTTAACTAATTGAATGGCCTTAAATTTAAGAATTGTTTTCAGTTCAATATTTCAAAAATGCTTTGAATCAACAAAAACACTGTATGCCTTAATATGTTTTTTATCATAATACCTCAAGAAAAAGTATGTTGCTAAATTTCTAATGAACATTTCAAAACTATTTTTCAAGCCACACGGTTTTCAAAACAAACTAAATAACAACTTGTTACTACAATAACACTTATCACTACAAAAACAACAAATTTCTAAAACGAACGAACGAACAAACAAACAAACATTCTTCACAATAATCCACTGAATGTAAACAATATTTATCACATACTTCTTTGGAATGATCTGCTGATATTCTTTTCGTAATGTTTCTGTCCATTTAAAGAGCAACCGGCAAAACATTTCTATTTAACTAGAAACTTGCTAACTACCTCTAAGAATCATAAATAAATGTGCCGGAGATATGATATTGTTGGTTTTGTACGCTCAAAACTATGAGAAAGAAAAGTCAACTTATGTGTAATGTTTCAATCTGTCAAATGTGTGAGGCTGATTTATTAAGATCTTTTGGTTTTTCTGCAAAACATGGTTTATTTCCAGTTGCAAAAAGCGTTGGCTTGCAGTAACTTGGCACATGTTATTTCCAGAAAACTTCAGATTGCTTTTCATAGGTTATGTTAAGTAAGGCATGCACTCTTTAAGTTATAAAGTAACACTTACGTTACTCTGAAGTTACAAAATCGAATAACTGCAACTGCAATGCATAATACAATAAAACAAGATCGAAAACGACTTACTAAAAGTAATCGAAAACAATAAAAGTAATCGAATACAATAAAATAAGATCGAAAACGATGTACTAAAAGTAATAGTGATGTATTATCTTACAATAGTGAAAACGTAATGAAACACTCAGCAGTTCGTCATAATTTTGTTCCACTAACACCAAAATAAACTGAACACTCTTTCCTTTAGCTACTGCATTTGAAACAAATTATTTTTCATGAAAAACGTAAGTCACAAGAATTTGCACAAAATAAGTAGCATGTATGACAGTCATAGGCTAAAAGGCAACTTGAGGCAGAGCGAAGTAAAGGTATTTAAATCTTGTTACCAAATGTAGCGAAGAATTAAATAAAATGTTGACGATATTACAACAAATATCTGCATCTTTTTTCACGCTTTCTACGTATTTTCTGTTCGTGGAGAGTGCCAAGAAATAAATCAATTTTGGAAGAGACCTAGCTCTTATTGCGTACGACACCCGGAAGGGTAGTGTGGTGTCCGTCAGCCAATGAGAACAAGTGACGGCCACGTGCGTTTGTTTACATGCGGAGTGAAGTTACAGCGAACGGACCTTAGATTCGAATTTATTGTAAGACATCCTAAAGTACTACTGAAGTAATATTTCATCTCCACCAGTCTGGATATAATAATATGCAATTCTGTTTTCTTTTCGTTCTCCTTCTGTTTAGATGAGAGGATAATCCGGGCTGTCCTCGACTCCTTGCATCATTTTCTTCCGCTATTAAAAATGAACACAATGTGATTGCTTCTTTTTTTAAATTATGAAACTGAAAAAGATGGCTCAGGGAATGAATACCTATGTCACTGCAGTTATTCTGTCAAGGTTAGAGTCCTAACGGCGCCAGGATTTCCGACACTAGCTTGACAGCTACGTCGAATTCAGTCGCTGTCTGGGGTAGAATTCTAGCAGCCGGCTGCTCTGTTCGATAATTTTCCGTGGTTTCTCCGATCAACACCAGGCGAATGCCGGAGATGTACCGTATCAAACGGGCCACGAACCGCGCGCAATCTTTCCTACCTCTTCCTTGTCCTATCCTCTCCCCTTACACACACATTTAACATACACTACCATACATACCGGGTGACCGGTCGGGGGCTTATAGCTTGTCCCGGTTGGGGCGGTGCCCCGCTGGTGGGAGATGCGTGGTTGGGGAAAAGCCCGCTCGCCGACGGTAGGCGTGCGCCGGATCTCGTCGGATTTCGCCATCCAGCGGGGGAAGACCACCGCCACTTCCCGAGCAAAAACACGCACTGCACTTACGGGACTAACGTCCGTAGTAGTACCCGCGCCCGGAATCACTAACAATCAATTAAATTATGAAGCCTTTGCGCATAACGCAAGACACGGAACGAGGAGCAAAAGGGACTCAGAAATTGTGCGAAGTGACCGTTCAGTCTCGTCGCGGCCTAGTGCGCACGACCCCCGCAAAAGCTGCCCTCCGTCCGCGCACGCATAGCTTAGAATAGAAAATGTTAACTACTAGCCCTCCGGCAACATCTAGCGACATTTGGGTCTGTGAAATGTTTCCTGGAACGTGATTTCCTTCAAGCCTCCCCCTCCAAACTTCTAGCCTAACAACTATTGCAATTCGTGAAGTCGGTTTTTTGTGGAAATTATCTCAAAATTGCGCATTTTACAAAACGAACAAACGTCATTTTCTCGAGAACGGCTTCAAATTTTTCTTTAAACTTTTTGTACGGATAGTGCTAAATGCACCAATTAACACGACATTAACGTCAATTTCATTTATTCTTTTGAATTTTACTTTCCCGTATACGTACGTATACACGGAGTGATACGTAGTATAGGAAAGTTATGTAATGATACGCGAAAAAAAGGCCAGTTTTCGGCGGAAAAAAATTAATTACCGGGCCGTGAAAACGAAAAAGTGGATAAACCAGTTGCTAAATTAAGAATAAAATCTCCTAACACGTGGTGTTGCCAGAAATCCTCTTTTGTGGGTCCACGATATCGAAAAACCAATTGAAAGGAAAACGTTCGTCTGTCCGTCTGTCCGTCTATCCGTCTGTGAACACTGCTAGCGCCTAAACCATATTTACGATTTCTTCCAAAATGAATATTCCCTGATCGATCTAATTCTATTCAAAGTTTGAAATTTTGAAAAATATTCTTTAAAATTTGGGGGTACTTTACATGAAGCCCCCGGACATTTTCAAAATTTTTCTCAAAAACGGCTCCAAATTATTTCTTTAAATTTCTTGTATGAAAAGAGTAAAATACACTTATTAACATGCCATCAGTCCGATATTCACGGATAACTCTAAATTTTTGAAAATTGTGAAAGTTTGAATTTTTTTCGGCGTCTTTTTCCAACTACAAAATTGAAGATAGGGATTTTGCTTTCAAATAAAATGTGTTCTCCAAAGTGAGTTCTTTGTTTAAGGTCATGTACTGTAACCCAATGTACGGGATCTTTTCCTCAAATTTAGGATGGAAAAGGTCCCTGGTTCTTCAGGGTTACAAGAAATTTTACTTGCTTGTGGGGGACTGGGCAATTCTCGGATTTGTGATTAACAGAAAAAATACACCTTGGATGTGTAACGAATCAACAATATAATTACTTATAGAAATAAACACAATTACATGATAAAGCACTGATTGAAATGCTTGCATACACCTTCATAGAATAAATAATTTTAAAATGTTTTATGATCAATTGTCCTTGATTCTCCTCAGGACGTGAGTGTCATATTATAGCAAAGTACCACAGTGTTGTACTGGCACGTACATAAACTAACAAAACCCTTAGACCTATTTCACCAGAAACACAAAAAAAGAATATCTCATTCTGCCTTAATTTACATGCTACCGCGCAGTGCACTGTACAAAATCGAAAAAAATGATAAGGTGAAAAGTACAACTTCTCTTGGTCCTATACTCTCTTAATTTACTAATTAAGATTAACAAAAAAAATGCGGAAGTGAAAAAAATTTAGAAACCCTTTCCTTTCTAACGCAAAGCTTATGCCTTCGTCAAATTGTATCGTCTGCGTTCACAAATAACAAGAAGTGACTCAAAATGTTCACAACCGATTCCACTGGGAGTTCGCAAAAATATTATATACAAAGTTAATGAACGAAGTTCGTCCGACTTCCCTTTGCGATGCCGGTGGCAGCGTGGACCTTACACGCGGCAGGCGGGTCGCAGCGTTCTCGCGGTGCAGCTCGCCCAGCTGCTGGCCGAGTTTCGTCCGGCCTCGTCTCGGACGAAAGATTCTGCCCCTCAGTTGCAGGATGGCAGTTCGCAGGAAAGATAGAGGGCTGAAAATTCGATAAGATTTGTTATTTGTTTCTCTTCGTGAAGGATGCAGTTCACTCCGCGTTGCTCAGTGCAGCGGCGGCGCTCTCATTCGGTCGCTCTTGACGGCACGGCAGCTGGCGAAGAAGTGCCCGCTCGCTCCGCCCAGGCAGTAGTCCGTCGATTCCCCGTATCGATTGCGGAGCGTTTCGTTCGATTTACTATCGCGCTGGGCGTTCCGTGCCTGTGTTGTGAACGTATAGCTTTTTGTGTACGGTCACAGTACATTGTTTTGAAAATTTTAGTAGTTTTCGCGCAATATTGCGTGCAATATGTGCAATTTTAAAAAATTACAAAAAGCTAGAGGTTCTCAAAAACGGCTCCAAATTTTTTCTTTAAACTATTGGTAGGGATAGTGCTAAATGAGCCCTATGAGATGACATAAACGCCATATTGTTGTATTCTTTCTTTTTTCAAAACTTGCAAAAATGTATTTTTTTTACGTGTCTCTCACGATGTTAATATTTACACTATCGGCTAATTGTTCACATTATTATATTTATAAGTATTGCTTATTGCTCTCTTTAATATGATATAATGTTTATTTGAGGTGTTTTTTTTTCAAAAATTGCAAAAATGTATTTTTTTATTTGTCTCTCACATCGTTAATATTTACATTAGCGGCAAATTGTTTACATTATTATATTTACGAGTACATGTGCTTTAAATAATGTCAAGTAAAGTTCTCGAAAACACAACCGTTTTCTTCGAAAAATAGCTCAAAATTCCGCATTTTCAGAAACGCTCAAACGCCATTTTCTGATATATGGCTACAAATGTTTTCTTGAAACTTTTGTAACGGAAAGTGCTAATTAAACTCTGTTAATATGACGTTAAGTTTATTTTGAGTTTTTTTTTGTTTGTTTTTTCAAAATTATATAAATGTATATTTTTTTAAAGGAATTCTCACATCTTTAATATTCACATTACCAGCAATTTGTAAACATTATTATATTTGTGAGAATATGTGCTTCAAATAACTGCAAATAAAGTATTTTGAAAACTCAAAAGTTTTCTGTGAAAATGAGCTTCAAATTTCGCATTTTTATTAGCGCTAAAACGCAATTTTCTTTTAAATAGCACATAATTTTTAAAAGAAAATTGCCATTTATGACTAGGTTTTTGTGTTCTTAATATTATAAAATTAATACTTTCGTTCTACCAATAGGAAACCGAAAAATTAAGAAAATGACAAACAAATGTACTTTTGGCGGTGATAGATGGTAGCTGGCAAGAAAGAGTATGTGGCAATTCCGAGTAGCTAGCGAAGACCCAAGGAAATAGAAAACTAATACGGGAAAGTCTGTGCCATTCTGTAGCACCACTAGTTTCAAAATAACACGAATGTCGTTTTCTACTTTCCCCGTATACGTACGTATATACGGAGTAATATACGTAATATAGGGAGAAGTTATGTAATGCTGCGCGAAAAAATGGCGAATTTTCGGCAGAAAAAAATTCGCTTGCCGGGCTATGATAACGAAAAAGCAGTTAATCTAGTTGCTAAATTAAGAAAAAAATCCCTAACACGTGGTGTAGTCAAAATCCTTGTTTTGTAAGTCTTTGATACCGAAAAATCAATTGAAAGCAAAACGTCTATCCGTCCGTCTGTCCTTCCGTCTTTCCGTCTGTCCGGTGCATGTGTACAACCTGTCAAGTAGCGCCTAAACTATGCGTACGAATTTTTCCAAATTGAAAAAAAAAACCTGTCAATCTGGCATGAGTCACAGCTCTGAGATTTTAAAAAAAACCTTCATTAATTTTTGGGGGTACTTTACATGAAGCCCCCCAAACATTTTCAAACTTTTCTCAAAAGTTGCTCCAAATTTTTCTTTAAATTTCTTGTAAGACTAGAGTAAAATACACTTATAAAAGTGGCATAGGTTTGATTTCCACAGTTAATTCTGAATTTTCGAAAATTGCAAAAGTTTGAATATTTTCGGCGTCTTTCTCCAATTACAAAATTAAAAATATAGATTTTTCCTTCAAATGAAATTTTGTTCTCCATAGTGAGTTCTTTCATTAAGATCACGTACATTTTTTTTGAAAATTTCAGTAGTTTCCGCGCAATATTGTGTGCAATATGTGGAATTTTAAAAAATTACAAAAACAAGATTTTCTCAAAAACGGCTCCAATTTTTTTCTTTAAACTTTTGGAAAGGATAGTGCTATTAAATTGCGCATTCAATTAAAACGTAAATTGCGAACTCACCATAATTATAATAGATGCTGAGTGAGTTGTCCCCTTCCCGTATTTCCCAGTGATCTCGTTGTCACCACCATAAATGCAATTTTTTATAGGAAGTCCTGACTCGACTCAATGAGGAAAGACCTGGCGTAAGTTTTTGTTTTTATATTACGGACGTTTCTTATACGTTATTTGACATTTGCGCTTCAAATGATTTCTAATGAAATTTCTCGAAAACTCAAAAGTTTTCGGTGAAAATGTCAAAATTGCACATTTTCAGAAAAACTCGAACAACATTTTCTCAAAAATATCTATAAAATTTCCACTGAAAAATGTTCTTTAGGAGGCAATAAATGAAAGCTGGGAAGAGGGTGGGACAACTAACTAGTATGAGTCTGTGTAATTCTTTAGTTACTAGTTACTTCACAAGTCACTAGATATTTTCACGTAGTATACGTATAGGAAGGTACCCAAATCAGGGCCCTCATTTTGTTTTCAAATTTTTTTAAATCCAATTTTCTGCACAATTAAATCAGTGCGTACCTTACTTACTTATACAAATATTATCTTTTCTTAAAGTTATTGACCAAATAGTTTAAGAATAAAATAATTGTTTACATTTTTGGATGTTTAAAAAAGATTTCCTACTGTGAGCCCCTCGCAAACGTTTTAAGAATTGAGTAAAAATAAATGAAAACTGCAAATAGATTGAAATCAATAAAAATTTTACAAAAATAATAGTTTAACGTCTTATAAATAAGAGAAATGCTGAAAAGAATTGTTTCAAAATACTTATCGCTACGTTTGAGAGACGCAAAGGCAGCATTTCCCTTGTGAAATGCTCTGACCGAGAGGTTCTGGGGTTCGAGTCACGACGGTTACGGATGTTCCACATTTGCTAGATAGCGAGGTCGAACTCATTCGCTGTCTGCGGGGGGGGGAGAATTCTAGCTTCCAACTGCTCTGAACGGTAGATTTCCCTGGTTTCTCCGTCCAATATCAGGTGGATGCCGGAGAAGTATTCTAGCAAACGGGCCAACGACCGCGCGCGATCTTTCCTTCATCATCCTTGTCCCCCTTCTCTTCACCCTTGTCTCCCTTTACACACATATAAAATACACCACACTCCACATAAATCGGAAGCTTAGGGCTTCTCTCGGCTAGGACAGTGCCCCGCTGGAGGAAGATCCCTCGAGGGGAAAACCCCGCAAGACGGACCTGTAGGTCGGCGTCGTATCTCGCTTCCCACATCGCCACTTGCCAGTACTTCACTTTGGCTGCCATGTGTATCAAACTGATGCACAGGAACCCCTCGTACCTGGCCACGTGCATACGTCTGACACACAACTTTAGGGCTTTGAGAATACATTTGATACATACATAGTTTTTTGGGAACTAGTGGATGAATAGGTTTCCATGGCTTTCTGAATCATAGTCCAGGTTTATTTGCAGATTTATTGACAGATAGCGCGCCATTTGTGTTTTATATGTACTACATGCATGTGTCTTTGTGTAATATATTCAAATTTATACACATGGCCCAGGACAGTGAAAGTTTTAGAAAATTAATCTCACAGGCCGTGTATATAACAGTTATACACATACAGAAAACGGCTGTGACCTGGCACAAGAATTGGTCAGATTAGGTCTGGCAGTCAAAGTGATATTAGGCCTCATTCACAATGCAAACTTAAACGTAAACATAACGTAGCCGCAAAACCTAGAAATGTGTTATTAAGCGAGACCATTCACAATGCCTTGACGTAACCGTTGACTTAAGACCGTAAACTTAAGAGTTCGCCAGCTCCAAGCTTTTACGTTAAGTTACGTCGGAATTCTACCGAAGACCAATCAGAGAGAAGCATGGAAATTCGATTTCAGATTGTGTTCAGGTAGTTTGTGGTTATGTCATTGTTTTTGTAATGTAGAGAACTAGTTTACGAACGCTTTTCATGCGTGTAGTGAATTCAATGTAAGAATTTGGACAATTTTTATTGTGACTTTAACCTGAGATGGCGAATCAACTAATTATGTTGGACGAATTACTCGTGCATTTGGTTCAAGAGAATCCTTGTTTATAAGATGAAGGAAATGTGAGCACTACTACAACATCTACTCGCATGTACATAAAGACAAATCAATAGGAATCTCCAAGAAAAAGCTAGAAACCATGATGGAAAGATCTTTTCACTATGTCAGAGACGAATCGATCAAGTTTCAGTACGTTGAATTCTGATTGGTTCAGGCGAAACTTACGTTCCAGCTTACGTTCGTCATTGTGAACGCTTGTTTTTACGTGTAATTTTGCGGCTAAGTTTACAGCATTACGTTACGTTTAAGTTCCATTGTGAATGAGGCCTTATATCTGCAAATGTTACGGTGTAAATGAGCAGAGCAGTTGCCGCGCGCGTGCGCAGGTGCTGGGCTTCGTGGGCGAGGGCGTGGCGCTGCGCGTGGCGGTGCGCGGGGCGCACGACGAGCTGCCGAGGCACGTGGCGCTGTTCGCCAAGCGCCCCGGCGACGCGTCGCCCCTGGCCGCCGACATGGCGCGCACGGAGGCCGGCGTCTTCGCGCAGCTCTTCCCGCTCATGGAGGCCGCGCTGCGCCCACGCGCCTCGCCCTCCAACGTCCGCAACCACTCTCCTGCCCCAGAAGAGAGCCACGCTTCCGAAGCCACCGACGGACGACGTCACAGACACGCCCACAAGGACGCCTGCCTTCCAAACGGTGACCACGCCCCCAACGACAACGACCGACCCGAGCGCATCCGCGATTCCAACGACCGCCAACCCCGAAACACAGCCACATCCTCAATGGACAAACACAACGGCGCCCTCGTCGACAGCGGTTCGTCGTCGCGTGCCCCCGCGCCGCTGTCCGCGTCGTCCCCCGCGCGGCGGCGTGGGCGCCGCGCTGCTTCGTAGCGCGCCCCGACTTGCTGCTGTTGGAGGGACCTGACGGCGGCGGCTTCGCTCGCCCGGCAACCACCACCTTGCTGGACTTCGAGGGCTGCGCGGCGGCGCTGGCCGCCCTCGCCGCCTTCCACGCCGGCTCCTTCGCGCTCGAGGAGCGAGGCGGCGCCCCGCTCGACGCGCGCTTCCCGCACCTGCTGCGCCCCACGCTCTTCGACGACCGACTCGGTACGCACGCTCGGTCAACAGGAGCTGCTTTGCTTATGGATTGGCGAGGTAAAAGTTATCGCCTTCTCTCTCAGTCTGAATCAGTGAAAAACTACTGATTGACAGTGACCATTCACTGATGGCGTCAGTTATAACCTGCCACTGACGATCAGTGAATTGAACTGAACAAATCAGTTGAAATGGGGTCCACTCTTTGAATTCAGTGAAACTTCCACTGTTTGAATCAGTGAAGTCGGTGACAATTAATTGAACGTGACGACTGAATGATCAGTGAAGCAATGGTGGCGCGGCACTTTTTACCACTGACGACCAGTGAAATGCTGGCGGTCAGTATGAAAAGGTTCGCCTATTCGCTGATTGTCAGCGAAACTGCACATTTCGACTGAAGGTATCAGTGATTTTGGCTCTCACTGATTGAATCAGCGAAAATTTCACTGATTCAGATTCAGAGAGTAGACGAACATTACAGAATGGAAATTCTCGCACTGTTGAAGACTCGCGGTTGAGCCTGAAGACATATGTCAAAGAGTTGACAAGCACAAGCGGCGTTCGCAGAGGGCTAGCTTTCCACGTTCTTCTCGTGCTGCGGGGACGCGCTGATGCAGATGGAGGCAGAGATCGAAGAGTCAACAACCACCCGCGTCGTTTGTAGACGATTAGGTACTGCCTTGTATGAACTCGCTGTTGGGGTTGGATGCAGAAGGTCAAAGAATTAGCATCCGCGTAGTTGACAGCAACAAAAGAAACTGTTCCTCATGCTAGGGAATGAACCGGAGTCAGAGATTAAGAAGTTAAACATCTGCGTCGTTTGCAGAGGGGGAGTTGTGTGGTTCTCAGGTAGTGTGGACGTGCAGTTGGGTTTAGACGCAGATGTCGAAGAGTTGCCAAACGGTCGCGTCGTTTGAAAAGGGCGAGTTGTGCGCACAGTTCTTTCGCTGCATGGACATGCTGTTGGGACTGGAGGAAGAGAGCAGATAGTTAACAAGCGTCTTCGGCATTGGCAGAAGGACTAGCTGCCCACATACTTCTTGCTCTGCGTGGACTCGCTACTGAGGCTGGAGGTAAAGGTCAACTAACCACTCGCGTCGTTTGCAGATGGGCGAGCAGTCCACCGTACTTGTGGCGCTACGTGCATCCGATGTTAGAGGCTAGAATCGGAGATGAAAGAGTTAACAAACAACCACGACGTTGCAGAGAGAGCTCTCCGGGTACTTCTTACGCGCTTGGGAGCGCTGCTGGCTCCGGAGGCAGAGATCTGAGAGACAACAACCATCCGCATGGTTTGCAGAGAGCTAGGTCAATTCAACACCCGCGTCGTTTGCAGAGGGCGAGCTGTCTCCGTTCTCGCGCTGTAGGACGCGCTGTTGGAGATGGAAGCAGAGAGGAAACAATCACCCGCGTCGTTTGTAGAGGGTTAGGAGTATGGGTACTTCCCGTCCAGCTGTGAACTCGCAGTTGGGACTGGAAGCAGAGGTAAAAGAATTAACAACCACCCACTGTTCGCGTACTGCGTACGAGCTGTTCGCGCACTTCTCGCGCTGCTTGGAGATGGACGCAGATGTCAAAGAGGTTAAACAAGGGCGTTGCGGCAATATGCGACACCTTAAATAACGCGCCAAATCAGCGGCGAGAGTATTCGGGGCAGCGAACAGGCGAGAGAGCTGGCCAATGAGAAACGAGTGGCCAACGAGGGGAGCTGCGGGGAAGAAGCGAGGCCACGCCGCCAGGAGGAATGTAAACGGGAGCCGCCTCCGGAGAGACAGGCAGAGTTTGTGTTAAGCAGTGATTACGTTCGAGCGATTGTGTTGGCCCGGCAGAGTGATTTTGGACTGTCTTACGGCTTGATGTAGAACTACGCTTGGCTTGGTACATCTTCAGGCAGAACGGTAACTTGTCTTTGTTTCTGGATATTCTTGTGGTTCCCGGAGGAATTACTGTGTGTACGTATTTCTCTTTGAATGACCTCCTTCTATTATGCACTAATGTAATAGAATTTTGAAAGTGGTTCGTCGGAAGAGCAGGCTAAGTGGCCTGAACCTCGCCACACATAAAGACATTTGTTTGTTTGTTTGCTTGTTTGTTTGTTTGCTTGTTTGTTTGTTTGCTTGTTTGTTTGCTTGTTTGTTTGCTTGTTTGTTTGCTTGCTTGTTTGTTTGTTTGCTTGTTTGTTTGTTTGCTTGTTTGTTTGTTTGCTTGTTTGTTTGTTTGCTTGTTTGTTTGTTTGCTTGTTTGTTTGTTTGTTTGAAAAATTGTATATGTTGAATAAAAACCTGTGTTCTCGTTTACTGGATCCAACAAAGGCCGCGCGTGGTTCGCAGAGGGCGAGCTGTCGGGTGTACTTCGCGCGCAGCGTGGAGGCGCTGGCGGCGGTGGCGCGGCTGGTGCCGGAGCTGCGCTGGGCGAGCGAGCGGCTGCCGGGCGCGCTCAAGGCCACCGGGCGGCGGCTGCTGGGGCCGTCGCGCCGCTTCCGCAACGTGGCGTGCCACGGCGACCTGTGGATCAGCAACCTGATGGTGCGCGCGGAGGGCCCCGGCGCCGCCGTGCGCCTGCTGGACTTCCAGACGCCGCGCTACGCGCCGCCCGCGCAGGACGTGGAGATGCTGCTGCGCACGTGCGCCGGCCACGCGCTGCTGGCCGAGCGCGCCGACGAGCTGCGCGACAGGTACAACACACACACACTCGTCGTGCTGCCTGTATATGCACTCCTCAGGGGTGGGGATCGTGGACCACTTAGGTGGGCACGGTCTCTGGTGAAGAATCGTAGACGGTCTCGCGGCCCCACTCAGGTCGTTAGCTTAGCGTGCAGGCAGCGAGTAGGCGATCCTAAGCTCCTGGTTGTCGGTTCAACCCGGCAACCCACCGGTAGGGCCCATGGACTTTGAGGTAGGATCGGGTGAAGGAGACCCTTGGGCGCTCTGGAATCCACATTTAAAAATCCGGGGGCCCGAGCCGCCCGGACCTTAGTTCCCAGTTGGACTCTTGGCTTCGTGGGGGCAGTGACCCAATACTCTGGGCACAGAGGAGGGACTTTGGTGCCCCGGCGCATGTGAGTGGCGTGTAGGCAATGTTTACTCCGGTACTATCCCGGATAGATAGTAGCTCTGAGCGAGCAAGGCGGCCTAGACCTAGCATATGGGGAGGTTGCAGCGAGGGCTAATTGCGTTCCCGCGAGATCCGGATGTTAGTCGGAAGGTGTACTTGTACACCCAACAAGGACGAGGATTAGAGGCTAACGCCCAGGCGCCCACCCTGGGACTTCGGTCCCCTAATAAGGTACAAGTGCAAGGTGTGCTAAATCTGGCAAGCACGTACATACACACAATATCTGCCTGAATATGCAATGCGACCATTGTATAAATGTGCCGATCGCGCGGGGACTTGACCTCTGGGGCCTTTGGATGCCGGTGGAAATCGAGAGAGGGCGACCAGCAGAACTACCGGAGGGGAAAGGTGGCTTTTCGCTACCGGAAAGTTTAAATTGTACTCAAGTCATAGAACATGTTGGAACTACTCACCATTCTGACATCTCTCTGATGCATTCTCGACATCTACACAAGTTCTGGTTCACTCAGTAAAGAATGCTCTGTGGTACTGCAAATATATTTTCCTGTTGTCCCGCAATTCTTCCGTGTGGGAATTTGTCGCGTATTTGCGATCTTTCACGAATCCCCAAATAAAAAAATCGCAGTCAGATCAGGAGAGCGTGCCGAAAAACTACGTGTGATAATTATGTCTTCATAAACGGCATGTAAATCCTTAAGGAAACTGCAGTAGTGTGTGCGGTAGCAGAGTCCTGTTGAAAATGACCGTAATTTTTTACTCGTCGACACTTGACAGAATAGCTCCAGGATACGATGCACCTAACGGATTGGCACATTTTACCTATGTGTTGTAGACAAACAATTTATCTTTGAGAGTGAACTTCGAGCAAGCCATCACAAACCGACTATTCACTAATACTAAAAATCATGCCTATTGCAGGGCAAGACCTTGAGTAGAGTTCCCAGGAAACTTCAGGGCACCGTTTTCCGATGATTGAGGGCCCGTCGGCCGAACAGAATTTTCCACGATCGCGGCACACTAATAAAATACTCGCACTGTCATTGTACGTCCGCCCGCCTTCGGAATACCTCGCTCCCTCTGCGTGGAGCTTCCTTGCCTGATAGCTTGCTAAAGTACCTCAGACACTCGCTCAGGGCTAGGCTTACCCACCTGCGCAGCTCTGAAACTCACACCGCCTATGTCACATTTGTAACTCCCATTGTCTGTATACGTCACATGTGTAACTCCCTCTTATGAAATTTCCCACTACATAATCATTGGCAAAAAGTGATCATTGTCCACCCCTCTTCACGTCTTGAAACTTTGCAACATTTGTTCTCAGACACTATGTGTTTCCTCAGGGGTATATTCACTCAGACCCTTTAATTCGCTGTAAACTATACAAAAATGACTAAGACAATTACTCTTATTGTTATCGAAATTCACTGTTATCAGGTGAAGTATTTTGTTCTCTAAGTAGTTTTTCTTATTATCACTACAGCCGATGTGGAGGCACCGTGTTCAATGCAACGCCTGTCATACAAGTATTGGATGCATTATTACCGGCGCAGGTGGTGCAGATCATCAATTGATGTGCCTCTGAACATGTCGCAGGGTTCAAGTTCCAACTGTCGCAGACGTTTCGACACTAGCTAGATAGGTCGAATTTAGGCGCAGTCAGGAGGATAATTCTAAAGGGCGTCTACTCGGATTGGTAGTTTTACGTGATATCCGATCAACACCAGGCGAAGCCTGAGCAGAACTGTAACTGAAGTGTTCAAATGTCAAAGGCAGCACGCAAACTTAACAATGCTTTATTGAAATCACCATAACATAGTTGACCACATTTACAATCATGAAATATTGGAATTGCTCTCCTCCCGATGAAGTGTGAGACAGGCACGTCCCTTTCCCGCGTGTCGCTTGACTCGACACACGTCCCGCGCGTCTCCACGGCGCGGCTCTCTCCTCCAGGCGAAGTGTGCGTCCGGCACGACTTCTTCCCGAATGTCGTTGGGAACGAACACGTCCCGTGCGTCTCCACGGCCGGCTCTCTCCTCCAGGCGAAGTGTGCGTCCGGCACGACTTCTTCCCGAATGTCGTTGGGAACGACACACGTCCCGTGCGTCTCCACGGGCCCGGCCTCTCTCCTCCAGGCGAAGTGTGCGTCCGGCACGACTTCTTCCCGAATGTCGTTGGGAACGACACCGTCCCGTGCGTCTCCACGGCCCGGCTCTCTCCTCCAGGCGAAGTGTGCGTCCGGCACGACTTCTTCCCGAATGTCGTTGGGAACGACACACGTCCCGTGCGTCTCCACGGCCCGGCTCTCTCCTCCAGGCGAAGTGTTGCGTCCGGCACGACTTCTTCCCGAATGTCGTTGGGAACGACACACGTCCCGTGCGTCTCCACGGCCCGGCTCTCTCCTCCAGGCGAAGTGTGCGTCCGGCACGACTTCTTCCGAATGTCGTTGGGAACGACACACGTCCCGGCGTCTCACACGGCCCGGCTCTCCCCCAGGCGAAGTGTGCGTCCCGGCACGACTTCTTCCCGAATGTCGTTGGAACGACACACGTCCCGTGCGTCTCCACGGCCCGGCTCTCTCCTCCAGGCGAAGTGTGCGTCCGGCACGACTTCTTCCCGAATGTCGTTGGGAACGACACACGTCCCGTGCGTCTCCACGGCCCGGCTCTCTCCTCCAGGCGAAGTTGCGTCCGGCACGACTTCTTCCCGAATGTCGTTGGGAACGACACACGTCCCGTGCGTCTCCACGGCCCGGCTCTCTCCTCCAGGCGAAGTGTGCGTCCGGCACGACTCCTTCCCGAATGTCGTTGGGAACGACAAACGTCCCGTGCGTCTCCACGGCCCGGCTCTCTCATCCAGGCGAAGTGTGCGTACGGCACGACTTCTTCCCGAATGTCGTTGGGAACGACACACGTCCCGTGCGTCTCCACGGCCCGGCTCTCTCCTCCAGGCGAAGTGTGCGGTCCGCACGACTTCACCCGCGTGTCGCTGGGCACGACACATGTACCGCGTGTCTCACACAGCGCGGCTGCTCCACGAGCCACTACTGGCCCGTTAACCCCTCCGTGCGTGACTGGCACGGCTGCTGGTCGCACGCCTCCTACCTCGACGGTCGCGCTGGGCTCCCCGAAACCTCTCTCCCGTTGACTGGGTCGGCGCTGTCTCACCTGTCTCTGCTCTCAACTGCCCGGCCGGCGCCCGCTCCCGTTTAAGTAGGGGAGGCGCCGGCCCCGGGTAGCCTCGCCTCGAGGCTCTGCTTATCGCTGGCCAGCGTTCCGCGCATGTGGTGTATTACCGCGCGCGCGCAAGCTTCAAAAAGGCTGACCTCAGCACTTTCAAACGGGCCACGGACCACGCGCCATCTTTCCCTTCCTCTTCCTTCTCATGTCCTAATCTTCTTACCACACACTTACTCTACTCTTATATGCACAGTATTACCACACATGTCGGTAGCTTAGAACTTGTCCCTGCTGGGGTGGTGCCCTTCTAGTGGGAGATACCTGGTTGGAGAAAATCCCGCAAGCCGACGAGTAGGTCGGCAACGGGTCTCACCATCCAGCAGGGGAAAGATCACTGCCGTCTCTCCGCGATAAAAATAAGTTCACTACACTTACAGCACTAATGACCTTAGCAGTTGAAGAGCTCGGAAACAATCATCAGTCAATTGGATTCTCGTATAGGGGCTAACACCTAGGTGCCCACCCCGGGCGAACTCGCCCTGGTAGAATATAAGGTGCGGGTATATAGAGAACTTGACAGCGTAACATTAACACTTACCGACAGGCGTTGGCACTTTTCTTCGTATAATGTTTATAAGCTTCGCCACAGCCGAACCTCATCACCTCCGCGACTTCGAATGAGTCAGATCAGCGCCAAGGCTGAACCCTGGCTGGTGAAAAAGTAAACAAATCTTCGCAAGCTGATTGTTTCAGAGCAGGTCACATGACGCGGCGAGAGAACTGTCAGTCGCTTACACGCTGCCAGTACTGTACTCAATTGGATTCAATTAGAGATGGGCTTAACAGCTTTTCTTCAATAACTGTTATCGGAATAACAGTGGACTCGTACTAACGGTTATTAATAACAGTTGAAAAAAACACGTTCATGATCAGAAACCTAACATGACTGTCTGCTAAGAGTTAAATCAGTTGTGGCGACTGTTAAGAGTTAAACCAGACAAAAACGAATAAAGTTGGTAACCGTAACGCTTGTGCAGCTATCACTTACGCGCGCGCTTTTTTGCACTACTTCCCCCCAAACATGTTTGGGCAGGAACAGCTGATATGAACGAGACTCAATGAACTGCCAAGGAAGAATAGTCGTTAATATGATGAGTAGCAAATGTGTGTAGAATATTACTACAATAACAGTGATTCCGTGATCAGATTGCAAATATTCTTTGTAATACGCAAAATGACTTCATAGTGAAGTGGCGAGTGCCAAAAATAATGAAAGTAGAAACTGTGTTTTTGCATACTTACAGATAAAGTGGTAATGACTGTTTGAATATCAAATATTATAATGAGAGTTATTTGACCGTATCTCGTTGTATTATATCGCACGTAAGCAAATATTAGTGGATCTTACATAAGCTGTAATGGGATAGAAAGAAGTTAACCAAACATATTGAACGGGTTTAATTTAAAGGACAAACTATCTTATTGTAGTATACGTATACAATAAAATATAAAAATATTGTGGCACGTGGTGTGTAATAATAACGAATTATGTATTAATGAATCTATAATTTGAACACTTGTTAATCACGATTGATTACATGAAGTGAAACTTGTCGTACAAAACGGTTGCCGCGAAAGCTTGTAGTAGTTTCGGGTTTGGCCCATGCTAGATAGGAGCACTATGAATATCAACCGATAAACACCAATAACAGGATAAATGAAATAACTGTTATTTCGCTTAACAGTTACTAAACGTTAACTGTTAAGAAATAACAGTTTAGCTGTTAAGGGCACGTCCCTAGATTCAATATGAATTACTATACTGCGATTTTTCCATAGCTGCCTCTCAAGGCCCGTCTTCACCATGAATTATTTCACAGCATTTCGCGTCTTTCTCGGTCGGGCCGCTAGATGTCGCATGATCAAACCGTGCTTGATACGGTGGCGGCCATGCGATATCTAGCGGTACGACCAGAAAGACGCGAATGCTGTGAGATATTCCCTCGTGAAGAGAGGTCGTGACGTGCCACGTTATAAAAAACCGAAGTTCAGTAATCCCTCGACATCCGCGAATTCGCTATTCGCGAGTTCCGAACATTCGCGATTATAGAAATGCCTCCCGGTTTTAACACTCGCGAGTGCGTCTTTGGTCGAACATTTTTTTGAAAACGAGCACATTTCATTTCCTTTTGTTAGCGTCCATCTGGAAAAACGAACTTGGCAGACGTCGGAGCTCAAAGTGTCACTTTCTGCAAAAATTTCAAAGTTGAAATGTATGGAAATGTTTATTAGAAATAAACACAATTGTTAAAATAATTTCAATTCATTTGCGTCATACTAGAGGTAAAGGTTTTAGACAGATGAACAGAAAGCCCATTCAGGATCAGTAAAATTTTCATTATAATGACCACATTGAAGAGGACCGTCGGGAAATTATCAGTGAAGAAAAACCTCCTCGAATGTAATGAAGGGAAACTGCGTCTTGGAGCAACTTCAGTGTCAAAACTGTTAATGGCGTTCTTAAACTTCAACAAGGTCCTGGTGAAAGGCCATTCGAATATGATCCGAATATGGAAATAACTTCGAAATTTTAAGAGAAATAGAAGCAGCAACTCTTCTGTATTTGGATATTAGAACGAGGAGGGTGATGAAAAAAAAAAAAAACAATCCTATATCCAATTGCTTTCAACTTTGAAATAAGTTTCAAACATTGTTTTATTTCATTTTAGAATGTTAATTGTGAATTCTGCTTGTAGTAGCTCTTTATCAGTTCTACTGTAATTGATTGTCAGATTTTTTTTCTTTCTTTTTTAAACAGTTTTTTCTATATACAGGAACCTAACCCACCCTTTCTTCATTTAAAGATATACTCAACATTCGCAGATTTAACATTCGCGATGTTTTGGGGGAACCTAACTCTCGCGAATGTTGAGGGATTACTGTACACTGTTATTTTTTTCAACTATTTCCCCATCCAGTAACCCTGGAGGGGCGGGAATTTATTCAGTAACGGGGCTTACATTTTTACTCCAGTCGATTGGGCTTTTGGAGTTTGTGGAGGGCGGTTATCTTAAATAAACTTCTTAAAACTAGAACTTAATCCTAACTTAAAACTATTACATGGCTGGCCTCTTTGGGCCTCTGTACACCAGGGCTGTCAAATGGAGCACGTACGTGCTCGGAGCGCGCTTGCGCTCTGCAAGGGCACGCAGGGCCCGCGACCAAGGAAAGTCCGCACTGCGATTTCTCAGGGATGCACAGTAGGTGGTCATGGCGGGACGCAAGGAGACATAAAACGTTTCAGTTCGAGTGAACTCTTGATTTCGTGTGCAGTGAGAGTGGAGGTGATACACTTTGTTTAATAAATGTTCATCATTACTGTATAAATTTTAAGTGGTTTATTACGTGTATTTTCACACGAAAGATATGATCATAGTAATTCTTTAAATGTTTACTTTCAATAATAGTGTTTTTCTGAAATTATGTTACATAACACTTATATTGATTCAGTATGTATTTTGGTTTATATTTCTTCAAAATATTCATTTGAGTTATTTGTCATTAGTATTAATAGTTCTCGCATATTGCATTCTCTTACATAAGAGGAAATGTGCGTTAATATTTCCTTCCTGTAATGATCAATGCTTGTATAACTGCAGTTTCTCTTTACACGTTAATGTCCATTAAAAGTTGGTAAAATTTAATAAATGTCTATGATACACCAACCCGTATACTTGACCAACTCGCCGCATGCGCACGAAGTTTTGTCACCCCTGCTTCCCGCCTGTAACACGAGTGCCTTCGCTAAGCTGCTATCGCCGCGTGGCCCACACCTTTGCGAAGGCCATTGGCGTGCTGGTTGGTGTGGCGCAGGTACTACTTGTCGCTGCGCGCGTGTCTGTCTGCGCGCGGGGCTGCGCGCGGAGGCGCTGCTGCCGCGCGAGGCGCTGGCGGCGTCGTGCGCGGAGTACGCGCCGCTGGGCCGCGTCGCCGCCGCCGTCTTCCACAGCAACAACCTGCTGCCGCAGGCGGCGCTGCGCGCGTCGCTGGCGCGCCATGGCCGCCGCCACCTGGTGCGCGACCGCGTGGCGCTGGTGACGCGCGCCTTCGCCCACGACGCCGCCTTCCGCAGCCGCATCACCCACGACCTGCGAGAGATCGTCCAGCGCGACCTCTGAAACGACACGCGCCGACCTTTTGGTCAACCCTGTTGTTCACGGGGGTTTTTCTGTAAAATTGTTGTGTAAAACGTTTTATAGCATCTACATTCTGTACCGGGACAGGTGGCTCAGTGCATCAACTGATGTCACTACAGTCCCTCTGACCGGGAGGCCCTAGGTTCGAGTCACGACGGTGGCAGGGTTTTCGACACTAGCTTGTCAGCTAGGTCGAATTCAGTCGCTGTCTCGAGGAGAATTCTAGAAGCGGCTGCTCTTTCCGTGCTTTTCCGTTTCCCATGGTTTCTCCGATCAACATCAGGCGAATGCCGGAGCAGTACCCTAACAAGCGGGCCACGGACCGCGCGCGATCTTTCCTTCCTCTTCCTTGTCCTATTTTCACCCCTTACACACACTTTCATTAACTGCATGTTACCACTCATGCCGGGGGACCGGTCGGGAGCTTAGAGCTTGTCCCAACTGGGGTGATGCCCCGCTGGTGGCAGATACCTGGTTGGGTGGAAACCTCGCTAGTCGACAGTATTTCGGCGTCGGATCTTGCCATCCAGCTGGGAAAGATCATCATCACCTCCCGATGAAAAAACACGCATTACACTTACGGGACTAATCACCTGAGTAGTTGACGTGCCCGGAATCACAATCCATCTACATTTTGTAATATACATTGTATACAGTGTTATTTTCTGTAAAATTGTTTATCAAAAATATTCTGAAAACGCCTTAATGCCTGTTGTACACAGTGATATTTTCTGTAAAATTGTTTCATCAAAAAGCTTTTCAGAAAAAGTGCGTTTTGTAATGCCTGTAGTTTTCGGTGACATTTTCGGTAAAATTGTTGTATAAAACGTTTTATAAAACTCACATTTGCTAGTGCAGGTTGTATACGATGTCATTTTCTGTAAAATTGTTTTATCAAAAAACATCTCAAAAAACGTACATTTTCTAATGCCTGTTGTTCATGGTGATATTTCCTCTAAAATTGTTGCTTAAAAAGTTTCATGTAGTGGCGGAACCATCTTTCCGGGCCCTGGTAACAAGATCATCAGAGGTTCCCACACACTCCAAAAAAACTTGTATTATTTGAAGAACCTTTTATTACCTATAAAAGATTCAAAAAGTGTTTCATATTAAGATGCTTTCCATAAATGATGGAACGCAAAACAAACGGGCACCTTTTGCTGAACAAGAGGGAAATTACGTATTATTTCCTACTTGTTCAACTTTCAGTGCCCTCCCTTGGTACATAATACATCGTAAAAGTCTCTGGCGCAGTGACACCCTCTTCAATAATGTACTATTGTTACTTATTCATTCTCTACAATATTTTATTTGCCTTTTAATATAAAGAAAATAATACGGGAAAGTGGTGAAAGAAAATAATTACGGGAAAGTGGTCAAAGTGGAACAACACTTTTTCTCTATTTTGTTATTTCTTTTATTTCAACCACCCTAAATTGAAATCTATTAAATAAAAAACTTGAAACTAAGAAAATGTTTAGTTTATATGCGGGGCCCTTTAGAGCCAAAGGTCTTCGCAAATTGCTGCACCACTGGTAGTTTCACCACTGCTTTCATAAAACGTAGATTTTATAATGCCTGTTGTATCTATCTCGCACATGGTGATATTTTCTGTAAAATTGTTGTATGAAACGTTTCATAAAACGTACGTGTACGTAGAGAAAATGTAAATGTACACGGTACATATTTGCTGTAAAATTGTTGTATGAAACGTACACTTTATGTCTTTTGTACACAGTGATATTTTCTGTAAAACTGTTTGCATGAAAAGTTTCATAAAACGTACATTTTGTAATGTCTGTTGTACACAGTGATATTTTTGTAAAATTGTTTTATAAAACGTTTTACAAAACGTACATTTTGTAATGCCTGTTTTACACAGTGTTATATTCTGTAAAATTGTTTTACAGAATAAACACAAAAAACCTACAGAAAAAACTTTTCAAAAATCTGTTTGTATATGTTTTGATGTACATAGCGAAAAAACATGCCTAAGGTCCGTTCGCTCTAACTTTACTCAGCACGTAAACAAACGCACGTGGTCGTAGCTTGTTCTCATTAGGGAGTTTTGGCACCCTCGAACCTTTGCACTATCGATCTTCTGCTCATGCGCAGTACCAATTTCGCATCACTTGAATGCATCTGCGCATGCGCAGAAGATCGATAGTACTTCACGTTCGAGGGTGCAAAAACTTTCTATTGACTGACGGACACCACATTCCCCTCCCAGGCGTCGTACGCTATAAGACAGTGGTTGCCAACTCAATGCTCTGTGACGTCACAGAAATCTCTCTTGCTCCGAACCGAACGACCGAGCGAAGGCAGAAGCCGCGGCAGCAAGCGCGTAGTGTTCCAATGATGGTACGGAAGTGGGGGGAAAAGGTTCGCTTGGAAAATTGATAATTACAATTATTAGCTGGTAATTATTATTTAGAATGCTTATTTTTTAATATCAATATTAAGGATTATATAATAGAAAATACATTATTACATATCTCAAAACAATATCCTACCCTCTACCACTACCAGTACTGTAATTCCACTTCCATTCTTCTATTAAATAATATTTTTTGGAAAAGAAGTTTTCACATTTTAGGACAATAATATTTTATACAATAATATATAATATAACGAATTAGTTCTTTCTGAAACAATAATTAATGTTAAAAAATGGTACCCGGTAGAGGTCACGTAAGAAAATTTTGACCTCAGGCTTGATTATTATTGATGTATAGTTTTGTTTGAGAATGTTGTAAATCCTCGTGATTTTCAGAATCTTTTCCATAATCTTCAATCTGCAAATTTCTTTACTTTTTCCATGACTGCGAGCTATGTCTATTCTCAGAATTTATTTTAATCTCGCAGATTTCTCTGTGTCGCATAGCTACGTAATGCATCTGTAGTTTGGACTTTTTAACGTACTGCAGTTCTTTTGAACATACTAAACACTTCGCCATTGTTCCAGTAACAAACAAAATTGTTTTTTGTTACTTACGTCGGTAAAACACGCATTTAGCCCCTTAGCAACCAACCATCGAAACAACTCTTTAAGAGCGTGTCCATAGCAACGGCCATTAAAATGCTCGACAGTCCATTAAAAATATTTTAGCGGACTTTCGGGTTTAGATTCTATCAGTGCTCGTAAATCTTGGAATAAATATGACTTTAACACAAAACACAAGTTTTGGGAATAAATGTAAAAATTGTCAGAGGAATATGTACCCAGTATTGTTCCTTTCTCTTGTATATTGTTCACGGTCAAGTCTTATCCCCGGCAAGCACCAACTACTACAAAAACAAGAATGACCTTCAAAAGCAGGTTTATGTGATCGTCAGCCTCTTTTATGAACTTAGTTACTTGCTATTCTGATCTTTTTAGGCTAGTAATTAGCTTATGTTTTTTCTTCAAATATTCAATAACATTATAATGGTATATTCAAATAAATCTTAAATAATTCGCCTTCAATATTTACTATTTTTTCAAATTATAGTGAATCAATAACTTACGTAGATACTCAGTCTTCTCATGTATTTTTATACATTTTTTCAGCATACTAAACTATGACTAAAGACTAGTTGGTTTTAATGTTTTGATCGTTCGTTCAAAAATGCTAGAATAATCTCTTCCTTTCCTCGAACATTCCTTTTCGTTCGTCAACCACAGAATAAATCAGAAGCTTTTTCATAAGTGGTTACAGATTGAGAAGGCATCAAACTATATCTTGCATCGTCTGCTTCCTCCAGAATATAATTGGTACGAAAAATATCTGCTGATACTTCGAAATTTCCGGATTTTTTTTTCAATCAGCTTGCATTACCAGAAAAAGCATTCAACTGTTTGATCACAAACAAAGCACTCAATACAACCAACCCCTGCTACAGAAAATCGAGAGTAATGACAAGTTTTTTTTTTTAACTCATGAAAGTGATAAAAGTTTATTTTGAATAAGCGATAAACTTGAAATAACAAAAAACACTATGTGACTCGTCCTCTATTTAAGGACTCTCTTTAAGGACTCAGCCGGAAGGTTAACTACTCGGCTTCGCTATCGCTCTGCTTCGCAGTTAACCTTCTGGCTTCGTCCTTAAAGACCCATTTAGAGGACTCGTGAAATAACTATTCTTGCCCCCACAGGTGTGCAAATTTCAGTTCTTTTCTTATGTATTTAATGATGCAAAGACTTGTAGATTTTAAAAATGTTTTAGGAACATAACACTAAGTAGCTTTAAAATTATATAAAGAATATTTATGTAAAATCATGTATAAATATATGGGCGAATTAAAACCTCTAATTTTTCTTTGAAAAAAGTTTAATTAAAAGAGACAATTTTAAAAGCAAATGAAGAAAAAAATTTGAAAAAAACTCTTTTGTCGTGCTTAGTATTAACAATAACAATATATTATTTTATTTTTGATTGTTGGAGTTCATGCAAAGAAGTTCAGAAGTTGCATTCAGTTTGAAACATACCTGCAAAGCACCGGCGATAATGGACTAGTCACGTCAAGTCGCTCTTCCATTTTTCTGTCTTAACAATTACATTTTCTCGTTAGAATTACTTCCTGTATGAACCCATTTTATTTGACACAGTTTTTCACTTTTTGATTTAAAAAGATAAAATGCACAAAAAACAGCATCACACGTGTTATTATATAAGATATATTCGTATTTTGTGGAAATCAATGACATTTATTTATTTATTTATTTATTAGTCAAAAAACAGTAAAAACTGTATATGACGTGTGGGGAAAGATATTTACCTGCGCAAATTTTCTTGAGGGCCAGAATTTAAAAAAAAAAGAAAATAAAAAACGAAAAAAATGAATTTAGAAAATAATTATTTTTATAAAAATAAAATATTTGAAAAATGTTTGTTCCCGAGTTACAGAAATCAATTTAAACGGTAAATGAACTACAAGCAAAAGGAAGTGCTCAACAAAACGTGCGCACTGTGAAGCTACATTTACGTCCAGAAGCAAAACAAGGGCAATCTCAGCATTTGCTCAATGGATCAGGGAAACTGAACAAAAACCGGATTGAGATGGGGGTCATTGACCCGAAAGCTGAAGTACATTACTTGTAACAGGCGTATTAATTTTTTTTAAATGTATACAATACAAACGTAAACTATTTCATTATACATCATTGTTTTGTTAAAATAAACATTATTTTTCTTTTCACGATCAGTGTAGTCTCTAATTGTATAGAAACAGTTTTGCAGCAGAAAATATTTTCCTTTTAACTTAAATTTGTGTACCGACTTTAATTGTTTAATGTCATCTGGCAATGCGTTTTAAAGTAACGTACATGTATTGTATGTTGATTTCTTGTACTGCGCTGTTGATACTGACACTTGATGCACGTGATTTCTACGGCGTGTGTTGTAATTATAAATATCAATATTGCATGAAAATATGTTCCGTTGAGTAGGTCATTTGACAAATATTACAGATTCATAACTAAATAGACAAGGCAATGGGTAAGATTCCCAGCTCAATGAAAAAAGGCTTGCAGGGATCACGTGGAAGGCATTTTTTCATTATTCGAATAATTTTCTTTTGCAATCTGAAGGTCTGAATACTAACAGGATGAGCTTCCCCAGAATATTATGCCATATCGCAGGCGGGAATGTACATTTGCAAAATTAACGCAACGAGCTGCATGAAGGCAGACAGAATTTGAAATAGTTCTGAATACGTAACATAATGAAACTTAATTTAGTGTTTAATTCTGTTATTTGTACATTCCATTTGAGGTTTAATTGAATTGAGAGACCTAAAAATGTTGTTACCTCAACATCAGCTAATTGCATATTGTTCATTTTCAATGGAACATGCGATTGCCGATTTGACATGCAAAAATGCATTGAAACCGTTTTTCTTTCGTTAACAATTAATTTGTTATTATTAAACCAATTTGAAACTTCTGAACTCGTACTATTTACTGCTTCTTTTTGCAAAGAACATTCGTGTCATCGGCAAACAAAAACCGTCCTCCTCCATTTTTAATCGACTAGGGCATATCGTTTTACATATAACAGAAAGAGAACAGGACCTAAGATCGAACCTTGCGGGACCCTATGCTCAATTGGCAAAAGGATTGGGAAACATAAGCATGTAATGTTCCTTTCGTGCCAGTATGGTATTTCTACTCTTTGAGCCCGATGTTTAAGGTACGAAGTTATCCAATCTAGGGCAATACACACGAATTCCATAGGAAGGTAATTTTGAGAGCAAGATGTTACGGTCAATAACGTCAAAAGCTTTCGAAAGATCTAAGAATATTCCGATGGGTACTTCATTTTGGTCTATTGATGAAGCAACATCTTTGAGAAAAGAAAAAATGGCAATTTCCGTAGATTTTGATTTTCTAAAACCGTGTTGTGAGTCTGAAAACGCTTGTTTTTCATGAGAAAAGTTTACTCTAATATTTTTGTAGTAGTAGTTTTTCTGAAAACGCTTTGTTTTTCATGAGAAAAAGTTTACTCTCTAATATTTTTGTAGTAGTAGTTTTTGTAGTAGAAAAGCCTCTCTAATATTTTTGAGAAAACTGACAAAAGAGAAATTGGCCGGTAATTTGAATATCATTTTTGTTCCCTTTTTTAAAAAGTGGCTTAATTTTGCTGTTTTGAAAATATCTGGAAATATTCCTGTACATAAAGAAGCATTGAAAATGTGAGTTAACGGGTGTATAAAGGCAGGTGCACAAGATTTTAATAAACAATCCGGAAATTCATCTAAACCAGATGAATATTTATTTTTTAGTTTACTGACTATTCTGAGGATTTCGTTGGGAGAAGTTTCGGAAATAAACATCGTATCGGAAATTTTTAGGGAAGTGTAAGATGTTGGATTTTGTGGTTTTAGTCCCTTCGTGAGAGCAGACGCAATTATAGAAAAGTGTTTGTTGAAGAGATTGGCAACTTTTTCCAGATTACTCGTTTCTCTTTCATTATCCTTTAAAATAACATTTTCTACAAGGTATCGAGATGATGTGGTTATATTTTTACGATATCCCACATTGCTTTAGTTTTGTTATTAGCGCTCAAAATGCCCTGAATATTTTTTCATTATTTTTGCCTGAACAATTACTCTTCTTAAAATTCTTTTGTATTCTCGGGAGTAGGGTCTATATATGGAAACGGGTGATTTGTTTATGATGTTTAGAAATGAAGTAAAGCGTACGTTTGTTTTTACACGATGTTCTAATTCCTTGTGTGATCCAACTATTACTTTTGCTTGAAATGTTAATTTCTCTTTTAAGAAGAAGCACGCGTTAAAATGAATTGAAAGCTTGGAGAAAAATAAATTATATTTTTCATTTGTTTCAACAGCGTTATAAACTGCGTCCCATGATTCCTTCATCAAGTAGTCCGTAAATAATTTTAAATTAACTTAGTGATGCTCTGCACATGCGTGTATTATTTATTGTGTCAGTGCTTTATGTTCGTAGTATTGTAAGAATTTGTGCATCGTGGTCACTGGTAACCTAGATTATTCGTTATTAGTTCATATGTAATTGTGGGTTGTTGGTACACGACATTAAAAAAATGTCCAGTGTACGGGATCTGACATGCAAAATTCCGAGATCAAATTCGCAGTCAATTACAATCAAATCTTCGTAGTATACTTATTTTTGTCAAAATTGAATGACATTTTCATTCAATATTTTTTTCATTTTTTGAATTCGTCATTTTGAATTTTACTATTTTTGATAGAAAATTCGAAATTAGAACCCTCTTCCCACCCCAAGGTACACATCCTTTTAATAGATTTCCTGAATCTTACTACTTCCGCCAGGCTTGAGTACCTTTCTAATCTCTGCCAAAACCGAATAAAAATAATTATTGAAAATAAGCGTGTCGCCATCTGTAATTTTCAATTGATTACAAAATTGAGTTATACTACATCTTATACTAAATATTTTTATCTCGTAACAACACTTTGAACGCATTATTTGAACGTAATTACCCTTGAAACTCAATGCGCGCGTTTCAGTCCAATTCAGCCCACTGTGCGGCGCTGCTCCTGCCGATTATGACCAGTTGCACTTCCGTTCTTGAATGAGGTTTGAAAAGAGTGCTGTATTTGTTTGGTTAGTGAAAGGTGGTGTTTGCTCGTTGTGTTGATTTTTTGTTGCCACGTCGAACACAAATAGTGAAGCAGTTCCCGGTACGTCCGGTTTGAAGCATTTACAGGGAAACCATCAGAAGTGGTGAGAAGTGCTGCATGTGTTTGAAACACTATCGGCTAACTGTCGTATTGACTACGAGTGTGCGGCAGGCGGAAGAAATGATTCCTGATTGTCAGGTGTCGGTGTCAGAAGTGTTGGAAAACTGCGGAGTGTATTGAGTCACTGGACAGGTAACTTCATGTAAGAAGAGAAGTAGAGCAAAGCCAGTGCAAGGGCAAGTGCGACGAATTTGTTAAATCTGCTATTCGTATTCATGTGCACAATTTTTTCATGGGAACGAACTTCCAACGTTAAGTAAAATTCTTGAAGTGGTTATGAAGATTCTGGACTGCCGAATATTAAAGAACGTCACCTTATGTTCTGTTGAAATCTTTGTTTCGTTTACCACAAATAGAGCACAAGGAACTCTATAATGGGAGAGAGTAGGTTTTGGGTACGGAGTGGTTTGGGCCGGTTGGGTAACGGAGTGGTTTTTCGGTATATTCAGGGACCCACAAAACAGGATTCAGGCTACACCACGAGTTAGAGGAGTTTTTTTTCTTAATTTAGCAATTGGATTTATCCACTTTTTCGTTAGGCAATGATTTTTTTCCTGCCGAAAATCCGCCGTTTTTTCGCGCAGCATTAC
>JAHLJT010009419.1:16702804-16768029 GCA_031308135.1 Acheta domesticus | reverse complement strand
ATACTGGCGTCCTCCTACAAATCCGCTCGCGGGATTTCCCTCTACAGGTATCTCCCAGCGGGCACCTGCCAAGCTATAAGCTTCCCGACTAGTCTCCCTATATGTGTGATAATGTAATGCAGAATGTGTGTATGTGCGTGCAAAGGGAAAGCAGGGAAGAGATGAGGAAACGAAGATCGCAAGTGTCAGGCGGCCTGTTTTGTTCGGGAACTAAGGCATTCGTCCGGTGATAATCGGAGAAATCACGTAAACTACTAGTCATCCATAGCATCGACCACTAAATTTTATTGCAGACAGCAACTGACTTGCTGTCGTCTGAGGTAATCTGTGTTGTAGAAATGAAGCATTCAATTTGAGAATTTAGTTGCTTAGCGCAGTAGCGAGAATAGGTGACAAACATAATTAAATAGTTGCATTCTCAATAAGTTTTTTAGAGGGGAATTTACCGCGTTTCTCTGAGTACCGAACAAAACCATAGACATCTCTCACATCAGCTCGGAGCACCACACCACAACTCACCTGGGAGGCTGCTATTTTTCTTTCAACTTCTGCTCGTTTTGGAAATTTGGAATAAAGATTTCAACGAGTTACAGTGACGACTTAAGTTACAAATATGAGCAACACTAATAGTAAATATAATACTTACGTCCATAAGATAAAAAAAAAGTATATTATCAGCATTGGAACAATCGTTGGAGATGAGTGTACAAAAGAAGATGTACAGTAAAACTCCAAATACGAACCCCGCAAATACGAATTTCGGATAAATTGAACAAAATTGGGGATGATGGAAAATATAACAAAAAAACATCTGGTTTTGTGTTAATTTATGAACGAAAAAGCATGAACACCAGTGTAAGTCACCTAATTATGAATAATGTTAGTAGAATATCCATTAACAGCAGCGACATAAATTCTGCAATACTTCTCGTTCAACTCGTCTAAAGAGTAATGTTTGATGTTTTTAAAAACGAACAACACCGTTATGATACCTTCGGGTGTTAAACCTCTCTTTAGAACAAATTGTTTTTAGGCCTTGATACATAGGTAAATCTGCTCCAAAATAATATACACAAAGTAGAGGTGGTAAACTATACACACATCTGGCATTATTGGAAAAAATTGCGTAAAAACTGAACTATTGCAATTTCTATCGTATAACACCCCAGCTACACTTGAAAAAGGCCAATTAAAAAAACGCCTGAGGTACATATCTACATTTATTTGCATTGTCAGAATAGTCAATTTCTGTTAGTTCCCAATATTGTTCATACTCCCCAGTATTGAGTTAAGTCCGAAATTCGGGCCTATTACACCTTTGTAACTGTATTTTACTCTATTCTTACAAGAAATTTAAAGAAAAAATTTGGAGCCGTTTTTGAGAAATTTTGAAAATGTCCGGGGGGCTTCACGTAAAGTATCCCCAAAAAATAAATGAATGTTTTTCAAAATCGCAGACCTGTTACTCAGGCCAGATGGACAGGGATTTCTGCAATTTCGAAAACTCTTTCGCATGGTTTCGGCGGTAGTGTTGTTTACATACGCCGAACGGAAGACGTTTTGTCCTCAATCGGTATCAAGACCCACAAACAGGAATTCTGGCATTAGAGGATTTTGTTTCTTAATTTAGCAGCTGGATTTATCCACTTTTTCGTTATCAGGGCCCGGTAATGATTTTTTTCCGAAAATCAGCCGTTTTTTCACGCAGCCCTTACATTACTTTCCCTATACTCCGTATATACATATGAATACGGGAAAGTAAACTAGTGGTGCACAGCTTTCCCGTATTAGATTTCATTTTCGTTGGTCTCGGTAGTACTTCGGACTTGCCACTACTCTTGACAGCTGCCATCTATCGCCGACCAAAGTACATATTTTGGACATTTCATTAATTTTTGGTTTTCTTAATAATAGGACAGAAATATTATTTTAAGAATATTTTAAAAAAACAGTAAAACTTTGTCCTAAATGGCAATTTTTGTTGAAAATTCGGAGCCGTTTTCAAGAAAATGGCGTTTAAACGCTACTATAAATGCGAAATTTGAAGCTTTTATTCAAAGAAAAGTTTTGAGTTTTCGAAAAACCCCATTTGAAGCACTTACTCTCACAAATTCAATAGTGTTTACAAATTGCTGGATATGTGCATATCAACGCTATGAGAGAACTATAAAAAAATACATTTGTGTAATTTTTGAAAAAACGAAACAATTTGGAGCCATTTATGAGAAAATGGCTTCAATTTTGTAGTTAGAGGAAGTCGCCGAAAAAATTCCAAATTTTGCAATTTTCGAAAAGTTAGAGTTTACCGTAAAATTGGGACCTATGCCACTTTTATAAGTGTATTTTATTCTATTCTTATAATAAATTTATAGGAAACATTTGGAGCGGTTTTTGAGGAAATTTTGAAAATGTTTGGGGGGTCATGTAAAGTACCCCCAAATTTTCAAGAAAGATTTTCAAAATCGCGACGCCTCGAGTTCAACAGTGTTTACAAATTTCTGTAAATGTACATATTAACGGTGTGAGAAATATTTTAAAAATATTACATTTGTGTAATTTTTGAAAAGTAACAAAATTAATTTTACGTCATATTAAAGAGTGCAGTTAGCACTATCCGTCCGAAAAGTTTGAAGATTTGGAGCAATTTATGAGAAAATGGCGTTTGAGCATCTGTGAATACGGAGAATTTTCAGCCAGTTTTTCACAGAAAATAGTTGAGTTTTCGAGATATTCCATATGAAATTATTTAAAGCACATGCAGTCATAACTGGCAATAATGTGAACAAATCGCCGCTGATGTAAATATTAACGACTGAAACACAAGTAAAAAAATAATTTTGTAATTTTTGAAAAACAAAAGAATAGAGCAATATGGCGTTTATGTAATCTCATAGAGAACATAGAACATTATTCCTACCAAATGTTTAAAGAAAAAAATTGGAGCCGTTTTTGAGAAAATTTTGTTTTGTTATTTTTAAAATTTCACATATTGCCCGTAATATTGCGCGAAAAACTACTCAAATTTTCAAGAAAATGTACATGACCTTAATAAAAGAACTCAATATGGAGAAGAAATTTTAATAGAAGGAAAAGTCTCTATCTTAATTTTTGTAGTTGAAGAAAGAGACCGAAAAAAAATCCACTTTTGCAATTTTAAAAAATGCAGAGTTGGCCGTGAAAATCGAACCTATGTCACATTTATAAGTGTATTTTACTCTATCCTTACAAGAAACTTAAAGAAAAAAAGTTGGAGCCACGTTTGAGAAAATTTTGAAAATGTCCGGGAGTGCTTCATGTAAAGTACCCTAAAATTTATGAACGTTTTTCGAAATCTCAGAGCTTCAAGTCTGGCCAGATTGACATGATTAACATGGTTATTCAATTTGGACAAAATCCTACGGATAATTTAAGCGCTAGAGTTGTTCACATACACCGGACGGACGGATGGACGGACGGACGGACAGACGGACAGAGGTTAGACGGGCAGAAGGACGGGTGACGGATTGAAACGGACGGATTTGAAAAAAAACACTTTTTCGGTATCAGGGTACCCCAAATGTATATTTCCGTTGAAATCTCGAAATCGATTTTTCGCAGCATAACATAACATTCCTTAGGACTACGAAATTACTCTGTATATACTTATGTATACGGGAAAGCAAAATTGGAGCCATTTTTGAGACAATTTTGAAAATTAATTTTTATGTTTCAAGGTTTCATGTGAAGTACCCTCCGAAAATCAAATTATTTATTTCAAATTGAAGGAGCAGCGAAATCAGTTAGATCGTAAGGGGAAGATCATTCTTGGTTAAAATCTTGCCTACGGTTAGCCACTTGCATTTATCACAGACAGACGTTCTGCCGTGAATAGATTTTTCGGTTTCAAGGACCGACAAAATGTAGATTGTGACTCACACAACATGTTAGAGTAAATAATTACTACACGTAGAAATAAGATTAATCTACTTATTCGTTGTCATAACACGGCAATAAGAATTTTTTAATCGAAAGATTGCCGATTTCTGAAGCACAGTAACAAGCCTTCTGTTTATACGAAGTAAGGCGAGTAATAGTACAATAAAGTTTATAAAGTTTAATAGTCCATAAAGTATACCATTTAAAAAAGGGAGAGAACAAAACCGTATAACTTTTAAAAGAGTACTTCTGGCAATCATATGAACATCGAATGTGTGGCAAACCGCCATAATGAATCCTAAACATTATTTCCTATCATCATTCAAAAATCTTGTATGAATAAAAAATTAAATTGCTAATGGCTATTTTGAACTGCCTGCAACTGTTGGAGAGTTTAGAAGATGTGTTACCTGTAAGTAATCGGTCGTGATTTGTTGTTTGAGGTTTAGTAGAAACGCCCTCTGCGTCAACCTTGGAGCTCCTCTTCTCAGCAAAAGCTCCACAATCTGGTGCAGGAGCCTGCGTTCAGCCTTTTATACGCCCCCTTCCATCGCGTTGTGCCCAGGGATTCCCCTCCGGGAACCCCCAGCTGTTGAGTTTCTCTTCCTGAAAGCCGCGTCTTCCTGCAGCGTTCTCCGTAAGCCTAGAGTCCACAGGGCCGGCTCAACACGGACGGACGCAGGGAACGGACGGGATTTTTTGATAGTTCATTGCATGGTTTCCTGTTAGGGTGCGCGCACCAGGCCGTCAAGGTGCGGACGGAACGAACCGCACCTTCCGCCGTTTGCAAAAAGTTTGAAGGAAAGATCTTCTGGACATTCTGACGCGTCGTTCCGTCCGTTCAGATGACGTCATTGGCACGTCAGGTCAACTCCGCGTCTACTCAAGGCCTCCGTACAACACCACCTACACTCAAAGCCTCTGCACAAGCCAACGACGTCATGACATTTATGCCGATTGCATATAAAATGCATGAATTCCAAATAAAGTGGTATCAGTAATTATTATTTAACATATTGAACAAGCAGAGGGCAAAATTTGCTTTCCCGAATTAAAATAAAACACAATTAGCTTGTTCCAGAATATCTTGCACAACCGAATAGGAGAAAAAGAATGTAAATAAATTTTAGATGCATAGGCATTTGTAATCTTCGGAAACGTATAACACATACGTTATACTTGACAGTTTTTAGAACTGCAATACTTCTGATTTCAGATAAAAAATTAATGATCTAACTTAGGTTCGTTGTTATTCAGTCGAAAAGAGACGGCACCCTCTTAAAATTATTGACCAGAACAAATTAATTTTATATTCTCTACAAACCACTCTGGAAAGCTTAAACAACTTTAATGGAAGTGGCATCGTTGTAAGAGAAAATAACTCGACTCCATTTTTGTCTCAGATTTTATATATTCACTTATTCAAATTAAAACTAACGAGAATACTTCACACGATATTAAATGAATGTGTTTGTTATTCTGAGTCCACATTTATTAACTGTGGTAGATAGAAAACACCAAATTTCTCCAGAACAACACACCAGGTTTATACGTATTTCAAATTAAAATAAATTGTAAGAGCATTTTATAAAATGAATAGTAAATTTTCATTTATAAAACTGTTAAAACCCTTGAGTGTCAACTATTTACCAATTATGAGAACAATCATAACGTTATGAGAAACATTTTATTAACTGATAATGAAAAATTATTTAAAAATCATTACCTACAGATCCCCAAAATTGATGTGTTTTCAAAATAAGACAATTTTCACTGCAGTGATTGAGAACATTCCAACTGAGAAATTTCTCTTCTGGCTCGCTTATTACTGGAGTCTCCTTGGTATGATCTTTCAGAAGAAAAGTAAACCGGATGCGTTTGTAAATATAGCTGGTACAATCCCCTTTTCAGTCTTGGTAAAGACAATGTTGCTGTTGTCATCTTTCAATTTACTTCGTCCAGACATTCCACAACTTGAATAATATCTTCAGGATGGAAAAGCAACTCACACAGCTAGGCAGATGTAATATATTAGAATTTATTATAACTAAAGACTATACATATTACAGTCATGAAAATAGTAATGAATTAAATATATTTAAAAATGAGAAATGTTAAACATGTGAACATAGGAAATGGATAAATTTCAAAACATCAAACGGACCTATTGAATGATCGTGTATATTTTATCGTTACATTATTATACTGCTTGGATATAATGATTTTCATTCCTTTTTATATATTATACAATGTGTATAGGCGTAGAACACAAGAAATAATTATTTCAATAATGTAACAAGATTTCAAAGTAATTACAAATACTTTAGAACTGTTGGTAGGACGAAAATCCTTGCAATGTATCGCTCCCAACGCACTTTCTGTTTAAAGATTCATCTTCCTGAAATCCGAAAGCTGAAATATTTCGACCATTCAAGTAATTACCGCGTCACCACGACACACTACACTCAAAAGGCAAATTCATCTAGATAAAAACTGTCACAAAGCTTCAAAAGACATAACCAAATGAGCGTATCTCAGAACACAACGTGGCCTTTTCACTGCACACGCTGAATGAAATGTGAAAACAAGATGGTCGGAGATGGCCTAGGTTTGACGAGGTCACGCGTTCACCCCAGTTATATTGGCTTAGAGCTGAGGCCTTGAGGCGGTGTTGATCAGGTCGAAACGGCCTTCCCGCCATTTCAGTTTTGATGTTATGTGAACCGTATTCAACGAACATGAATGCATCCAATTTAATTATATTGATCCATAATTATCCCGAGATATATAACATGATATTACGTTTTGTTTAATGTATTACGTAACAGTTGGAAGTGTAATTTAACTAGTTAACTGAACTATCTGTATAAAGGAGTAACATGTGCCAAATTTAAAAGACTAAATACATACAAGTAACTGTGTAGTATAAGTGATACTTGATACATTTGTACACGGTGAATAAATTATACCATATTTTGGAATGGTACATTGGTTCATTAATCAATGTTATTGAGTTTTGTGTCTTATTTGCGGAAATCTGTGCTGATTATCTTCTTAAGTTTCTAAATAAAATGATACAATTATGACTTTGAACCCAATTACAGTATTTATCAATATTTATTTATGGAGTATATTTTTGAAAATGTTCCATTTAGCTTCATATTTATTGTAAGACATCCTAAAGTACTACTGAAGTAATATTTCATCTCCACCACTCTGGATATAATAATATGCAATTCTGTTTTGTTTTTTTTTTCGTTCTCCTTCTGTTTAGATGAGAGGATAATCTGGGCTGTCCTCGACTCCTTGTATCATTTTCTTCCGCTATTAAAAATGAACAGAATGTGATTGCTTTTTTTTTAAATTATGAAACTGAAAAAGATGGCTCAGGGAATGAATACCTATGTCACTGCAGTTATTCTGTCAAGGTTAGAGTCCTAACGGCGCGCCAGGATTTCCGACACCAGGTTGTCAGCTAGGTCGAATTCAGTCGCTGTCTGGGGTAGAATTCTAGCGGCCGGCTGCTCTGTTCGATAGTTTTCCGTGGTTTTTTCCGGTCAACACCAGGCGAATGCCGGAGAAGTACCGTATCAAACGGGCCACGAACCGCGCGCGATCTTTCCTACCTCTTCCTTGTCCTATCCTCTCCCCTTACACACACATTAACATACACTACCATACATACCGGGTGACCGGTCGGGGGCTCATAGCTTGTCCCGGCTGGGGCGGTGCCCCGCTGGTGGGAGATGCGTGGTTGGGGAAAAGCCCGCTCGCCGACGGTGGGCGTGCGCCGGATCGCGTCGGATTTCGCCATCCAGCGGGGGAAGACCACCGCCACTTCCCGAGCAAAAACACGCACTGCACTTACGGGACTAATGTCCGTCGTCGTCGTCGTCGTCGTCGTCGTAGTAGTAGTAGTAGTAGTAGTAGTAGTAGTAGTAGTAGTACCCGCGCCCGGAATCACTAACAATCAATTAAATTATGAAGCCTTTGCGCATAATGCAAGACACGGAACGAGGAGCAAAAGGGACTCAGAAATTGTGCGAAGTGTCCGTTCAGTCTCGTCGCGGCCTAGCACGCACGACCCCCGCAAAAGCTGCCCTCCGTCCGCGCACGCGTAGCTTAGAATAGAAAATGTTAACTACTTGCCCTCCGGCAACATCTAGCGGCATTTGGGGCTGTGAAATGTTTCCTGGAACGTGATTTCCTTCAAGCCTCCACCTCCAAACTTGTAGCCTAACAACTATTGCAATTCGTGAAGTCGTTTTTTGTGGAAATTATCTGAAAATTGCGCATTTTCCGAAACGAACAAACGTCATTTTCTCGAGAACGGCTTCAAAATTTTTCTTTAAACTTTTTGTACGGATAGTGCTAAATGCACCAATTAACACGACATTAACGTCAATTTCATTTATTCTTTTGAATTTTACTTTCCCGTACACGGAGTGATCCGTAATATAGGGAAATTTATGTAATGCTGCGCGAAAAAATGGCCAATTTTCGGCGGAAAAAAATTAATTGCCGGGCCGTGAAAACGAAAAAGTGGATAAAACCAGTTGCTAAATTAAGAAAAAAAATCTTCTAACACGCGGTGTAGCCAGGAATCCTCTTTTGTGGGTCCACGATATCGAAAAACCAATTGAAAGGAAAACGTTCGTCAGTCTGTCCGTCTGTCCGTCAGTCCGTCTGTCCGTCAGTCCGTCTGTCCGTCAGTCCGTCTGTCCGTCAGTCCGTCTGTCCGTCTGTGAACACTGCTAGCGCCTGAACCATATTTACGATTTCTTCCAAAATGAATATTCCCTGATCGATCTGATTCTAGTCAAAGCTTTGAAATTTTGAAAAATATTCTTTAAAATTTGGGGGTATTTTACATGAAGCCCCCCGGACATTTTCAAAATTTTCTCAAAAACGGCTCCACATTATTTCTTTAAATTTCTTGTATGAATAGAGTAAAATACACTTATTAACATGCCGTCAGTCCGAAATACACGGATAACTCTAAATTTTTGAAAATTGTGAAAGTTTGAATTTTTTTCGGCGTCTTTCTCCAACTACAAAATTGAAGATAGAGATTTTTCTTTCAAATAAAATGTGTTCTCCAAAGTGAGTTCTTTGTTTAAGGTCATGTACATTGTTTTGAAAATTTTAGTAGTTTTCGCGCAATATTGCGTGCAATATGTGCAATTTTAAAAAATACAAAAAGCTAGAGGTTCTCAAAAACGGCTCCCAATTTTTTCTTTAAACGTTTGGTAGGGATAGTGCTAAATGTGCCCTATGAGATGACATAAACGCCATATTACTGTATTCTTTTCTTTTTTCAAAACTTGCAAAAATGAATTTTTTTACGTGTCTCTCACGTTGTTAATATTTACACTAGCGGCTAATTGTTCACATTATTATATTTATAAGTATTGCTTATTGCTCTCTTTAATATGATATAAAGTTTATTTTGAGTTTTTTTTTGTTTTTTCAAAAATTGCAAAAATGTATTTTTTTATTTGTCTCTCACATCGTTAATATTTACATTAGCGGAAAATTGTTTACATTATTATATTTACGAGTACATGTGCTTTAAATAATGTCAAGTAAAGTTTCTCGAAAACACAACCGTTTTCTTCTAAAAATAGCTCAAAATTCCGCATTTTCAGAAACGCACAAACGCCATTTTCTGATATATGGCTGCAAATGTTTTCTTCAAATTTTTTAACGGATAGTGCTAATTACACTCTTTAGTATAGCGTAAAGTTTATTTTGAGTTATTTTTTTGTTTTTTCAAAAATTACATAATTGTAATTTTTTTGAATGATCTCTCACATCTTTAATATGCACATTACCAGCAATTTGTAAACATTATTATATTTGTGAGTGTATGTGCTTCAAATAACTGCAAATAAAGTATTTTGAAAACTCAAAAATTTTCTGTGAAAATGAGCTTCAAATTTCGCATTTTTATTAGCGCTATAACGCAATTTTCTTTTAAATAGCACATAATTTTTAAAAGAAAATTGTCATTTATGACTAGGTTTTTGTGTTCTTTAATATTCTAAAATTAATGTTTCTGTTCTACCAATAGGAAACCGAAAAATTAAGAAAATGACAAACAAATGTACTTTTGGCGGTGCTAGATGGTAGCTGGCAAGAAAGAGTATGTGGCAATTCCGAATAGCTAGCGAAGACCCAAGGAAATAGAAAACTAATACGAGAAAGTCTGTGCCATTCTGTAGCACCACTAGTTTCAAAATAACACGAATGTCGTTTTCTACTTTCCCGTATACGTACGTATATACGGAGTAATATACGTAATATAGGGAAAGTTATGTAATGCTGGCGAAAAACTGGCGAATTTTCGGCGGAAAAAAAATTCATTGCCGGGCTATGATAACGGAAAAAGCAGTTAATCTAGTTGCTAAATTAAGAAAAAAATCCCCTAACACGTGGTGTAGTCAAAATCCTTGTTTTGTAAGTCTTTGATACCGAAAAAACCAATTGAAAGCAAAATGTCTATCCGTCCGTCCATCCGTCTGTCTGTCCGTCCGTCTGTCCGTCTGTCCGTCTGTCCGTCTGTCCGTCTGTCCGTCTGTCCGTCTGTCCGTCTGTCCGTCTGTCCGTCTGTCCGTCTGTCCGTCCGTCTGTCCGTCTGTCCGTCTGTACATCTGTCCTTCCGTCTGTCAGGTGCATGTGTACAACCTGTCAAGTAGCGCCTAAACTATGCGTACGAATTTTTCCAAATTGAAAAAAAAGTGTCAATCTGGCATGAGTCACAGCTCTGAGATTTTAAAAAAACATTCATTAATTTTTGGGGGTACTTTACATGAAGCCCCCCAAACTTTTTCAAACTTTTCTCAAAAAGTTGCTCCAAATTTTTTCTTTAAATTTCTTGTAAGACTAGAGTAAAATACACTTATAAAAGTGGCATAGGTTCGATTTCCACAGTTAATTCTGAATTTTCGAAAATTGCAAAAGTTTGAATATTTTCGGCGTCTTTCTCCAACTACAAAATTAAAAATAGAGATTTTTCCTTCAAATGAAATTTGTTCTCCATAGTGAGTTCTTTCATTAAGGTCACATACATTTTTTAAAAAATTTCGGTAGTTTCCGCGCAATATTGTGTGCAATATGTGGAATTTTAAAAAATTACAAAAACAAGATTTTCTCAAAAACGGCTCCATTTTTTTTTCTTTAAACTTTTGGAAAGGATATTGCTATTAAATTGCGCATTCAATTAAAACGTAAATTGCGAACTCACCATAATTATAATAGATGCTGAGTGAGTTGTCTCCTTCCCCTATTTCCCAGTGATCTCGTTGTCACCACCATAAATGCAATTTTTTATAGGAAGTCCTGACTCGACTCAGTGAGGAAGGACCTGGCGTAAGTTTTTGTTTACATTTTGTGGATGTTTAAAAAAGATTTCCTACTGTGAGCCCCTCGCAAACGTTTTAAGAATTGAGTAAAAATAAATGAAAACTGCGAATAGATTGAAATCAGTAAAATTTTACAAAAATAATAGTTTAACGTCTTATAAATAAGAGAAATGCTGAAAAGAATTGTTTCAAAATACTTCTCGCTACGTTTGAGAGACGCAAAGGCAGCATTTCCCTTGTGAAATGCTCTGACCGAGAGGTTCTGGAGTTCGAGTCACGACGGTTACGGATTTTCCACATTTGCAAGATAGCGAGGTCGAACTCATTCGCTGTCTGCGGGGGGGAGAATTCTAGCTTCCATCTGCTCTGAACGGTTGATTTCCCTGGTTTCTCCGACCAATATCAGGTGGATGCCGGAGAAGTATTCTAGCAAACGGGCCAACGACCGCGTGCGATCTTTCCTTCATCATCCTTGTCCCCCTTCTCTTCACCCTTGTCTCCCTTTACACACAAATAAAATACTCCACATAAATCGGAAGCTTAGGGCTTCTCTCGGCTAGGACAGTGCCCCGCTGGAGGAAGATCCTCGAGGGGAAAACCCCGCAAGACGACCTGTAGGTCGGCGTCGTATCTCGCTTCCCACATCGCCACTTGCCAGAACATCACTTTGGCTGCCGTGTGTATCAAACTGATGCACAGGAACCCTCGTACCTGGCCACGTGCGTACATCTGACACACTACTTTAGGGCTTTGTGAATACATTTGATACACAGTTTTTTGGAAACTAGTGGATGAATAGGTTTCCATGGCTTTCTGAATCATAGTCCAGGTTTATTTGCAGATTTCATTGACAGATAGCGCGCCATTTGTGTTTTATATGTACTATATGCATGTGTCTTTGTGTAACATATTCAAATTTATACACATGGCCCAGGGCAGTGAAAGTTTTAGAAAATTAATCTCACAGGCCGTGTGTATAACAGTTATAGACATACAGAAAACGGCTGTGACCTGGCACAAGAATTGGTCAAATTAGGTCTGGCAGGCAAAGTGATATTATATCTGCAAATGTTACGGTGTAAATGACCAGGGCAGTTGCCGCGCGCGTGCGCAGGTGCTGGGCTTCGTGGGCGAGGGCGTGGCGCTGCGCGTGGCGGTGCGCGGGGCGCACGACGAGCTGCCCAGGCACGTGGCGCTGTTCGCCAAGCGCCCCGGCGACGCGTCGGCCCTGGCCGCCGACATGGCGCGCACGGAGGCCGGCGTCTTCGCGCAGCTCTTCCCGCTCATGGAGGCCGCGCTGCGCCCACGCGCCTCGCCCTCCAACCACTCTCCTGCCCCAGAAGAGAGCTACGCTTCCGAAGCCACCGACGGACGACGTCACAGGCACGCCCACAAGGACGCCTGCCTTCCAAACGGTGACCACGCCCCCAACGACAACGACCGACCCGAGCACATCCGCGATTCCAAAGACCGCCAACCCCCGAAACACAACCACATCCTCAATGACAAACACAACGGCGCCCTCGTCGACAGCGGTTCGTCGTCGCGTGCCCCCGCGCCGCTGTCCGCGTCGTCCCCCGCGGCGGCGTGGGCGCCGCGCTGCTTCGTAGCGCGCCCCGACCTGCTGCTGTTGGAGGACCTGACGGCGGCGGGCTTCCGCTCGCTCGGCAACCACCACCTGCTGGACTTCGAGGGCTGCGCGGCGGCGCTGGCCGCCCTCGCCGCCTTCCACGCCGCGTCCTTCGCGCTCGAGGAGCGAGGCGGCGCCCCGCTCGACGCGCGCTTCCCGCACCTGCTGCGCCCCACGCTCTTCGACGACCGACTCGGTACGCACGCTCGGTAGCTGCTTTGCTTATGGATTGGCGAGGTAAAAGTTATCGCCTTGTCTCTCAGGCTGAATCAGTGAAAAACTACTGATTGACAGTGACCATTCACTGATGGCGTCAGTTATAAACCTGCCACTGACGATCAGTGAATTGAACTGAACAAATCAGTGAAAATGGATTCACTTTTTGAATCAGTGAAGCTTCACTGTTTGAATCAGTGAAATCGGTGACAATTAATTGAACGTGACGACTGAATGATCAGTGAGCAATGGTGGCGCGGCACTTTTACCACTGACGACCAGTGAAATGCTGGCGGTCATTATGAAAAGGTTCGCCTATTCGCTGATTGTCAGCGAAACTGCACATTTCGACTGAAGGTATCAGTGATTTTGGCTCTCACTGATTGAATCAGCGAAAGTTTCACTGATTCAGATTCAGAGAGTAGACGGACATTACAGAATGGAACTTCTCGCACTGTGAAGACTCGCGGGTGAGCCTGAAGACAGAGGTCAAAGAGTTGACAAGCACAACCGGCGTTCGCAGAGGGCAAGCTTTCCACGTTCTTCTTGTGCTGCGGGGACGCGCTGATGGAGATGGAGGAACAGATCAAAGAGTTAACGCGTCGTTTGTAGAGGGTTAGGAGTACGTGCACTTCTCGCATTGTATGACCTCGCTGTTGGGGTTGGATGCAGAAGTCAAAGAATTAGCATCCGCGTAGTTGACAGCAACAAAAGAAACTGTTCCTCATGCTAGGGAATGAACCGGAGTCAGAGATTAAGAAGTTAACATCTGCGTCGTTTGCAGAGGGGGAGCTGTCCGTGTGGTTCTCACGTAGTGTGGACGTGCAGTTGGGTTTAGACGCAGATGTCGAAGAGTTACCAAACGGTCGCGTCGTTTGAAGAGGGCGAGTTGTGCGCACAGTTCTTTCGCTGCATGGACATGCTGGGCGACTGGAAGAAGAGAGCAGATAGTTAACAAGCGTCTTCGGCATTGGCAGAGGACTAGCTGCCCACATACTTCTTTCTCTGCGTGGACTCGCTACTGAGGCTGGAGGTAAAGGTCAACTAACCACTCGCGTCGTTTGCAGAGGGCGAGCAGTCCGCGTACTTGTGGCGCTACGTGCATCCGATGTAGAGGCTAGAATCGGAGATGAAAGAGTTAACAAACAACCACGACTTTGCAGAGAGAGCTCTCCGGGTACTTCTTACGCGCTTCGGAGCGCTGCTGGCTCCGGAGGCAGAGATCTGAGAGACAACCATCCGCATGGTTTGCAGAGAGCTAGGTCAATTCAACACCCGCGTCGTTTGCAGAGGGCGAGCTGTCTGCGTTCTCGCGCTGTAGGACGCGCTGTTGGAGATGGAAGCAGAGAGTAAACAATCACCCGCGTTGTTTGTAGAGGGTTAGGAGTATGGGTACTTCCCGTCCAGCGTGAACTCGCAGTTGGGACTGGAAGCAGAGGTAAAAGAATTAACCACCACCCGCTGTTCGCGCACTTCTCGCGCTGCTGGAGATGGACGCAGATGTCAAAGAGGTTAAACAAGGGCGTTGCGGCAATATGCGACACCTTAAATAAGGCGCCAAATCAGCGGCGAGAGTATTTGCGGCAGCGAACCGGCGAGAGAGCTGGCCAATGAGAAACGAGTGGCCAACGAGGGGAGCTGCGGGGAAGAAGCGAGGCCACGCCGCCAGGAGGAATGTAAACGGGAGCCGCCTCCGGAGAGACAGGCAGATTTTGTGTTAAGCAGTGATTACGTTCGAGCGATTGTGTTGGCCCGGCAGAGTGATTTTGGACTGTCTTACGGCTTGATGTAGAACTACGCTTGGCTTGGTACATCTTCAGGCTGAACGGTAACTTATCTTTGTTTCTGGATATTCTTGTGGTTCCCGGAGGAATTACTGTGTGTACGTATTTTCTCATTGAATGACCTCCTTCTATTATGCTCTAATGTAATAGAATTTTGAAAGTGGTTCGTCGGAAGAGCAGGGTAAGTGGCCTGAGCCTCGCCACACATAAAGACATTTGTTTGTTTGTTTGATTGATTGTTTGATTGTTTGTTTGCTTGTTTGCTTGTTTGTTTGTTTGTTTGCTTGTTTGTTTGCTTGTTTGTTTGTTTGTTTGTTTGCTTGTTTGTTTGTTTGCTTGTTTGTTTGTTTGAAAAATTGTCTATGTTGAATAAAAACCTGTGTTCTCGTTTACTGGATCCAACAAAGGCCGCGCGTGGTTCGCAGAGGGCGAGCTGTCGGTGTACTTCGCGCGCAGCGTGGAGGCGCTGGCGGCGGTGGCGCGGCTGGTGCCGGAGCTGCGCTGGGCGAGCGAGCGGCTGCCGGGGGCGCTCAAGGCCACCGGGCGGCGGCTGCTGGGGCCGTCGCGCCGCTTCCGCAACGTGGCGTGCCACGGCGACCTGTGGATCAGCAACCTGATGGTGCGCGCGGAGGGCCCCGGCGCCGCCGTGCGCCTGCTGGACTTCCAGACGCCGCGTTACGCGCCGCCCGCGCAGGACGTGGAGATGCTGCTGCGCACGTGCGCCGGCCACGCGCTGCTGGCCGAGCGCGCCGACGACCTGCGCGACAGGTACAACACACACACACACACACACACACACACACACACACACACACACACACACTCGTCGTGCTGCCTGTATATCCTCAGGGGGGATCGTGACCACTTAGGTGGGCACGGTCTCTGGTGAAGAATCGTAGACGGTCTCGCAGCCCCACTCAGGTCGTTAGCCTAGCGTGCAGGCAGCGAGTAGGCGATGCTAAGCTCCTGGTTGTCGGTTCAACCCGGCAACCCACCGGTAGGGCCCGTCGACTTTGAGGTAAGATCGGGTGAAGGAGACCCTTGGGTGCTCTGGAATCGACATTTAAAAGTCCCGGAGCCCGAACCGCCTGGACCTTAGTTCCCAGTTGGACTCTTGGCTTCGTGGAGGCAGTGACCCAATACTCTGGGCATAGAGGAGGGACTTGGTGCCCCGGCGCATGTGAGTGGCGTGTAGGCAATGTTTACTCCGGTACTATCCCGGATAGATAGTAGCTCTGAGCTAGCAAGGCGGCCCTAGACCCAGGCATATGGGGAGGTTGCAGCGAGGGCTAACTGCGTTCCGGCGAGATCCGGATGTTAGTCGGAAGGTGTACTTGTACACCCAACAAGGACGAGGATTAGAGGCTAACGCCCAGGCGCCCACCCTGGGACTTCGGTCCCCTAATAAGGTTGCGAGAATGTTGCTGCTCCAGCAGTGGACTGTAGGAAAAGTGTTGGGTTTTGGGGCAGCTAATCTCACATTCCTCGATAGCTCAGAATGTAAATGAATAATCTGGAACCTTTCATCTAGTTTAATTGTAGCAAAGTGGTCAGATTATACAGACAATCTGCTGTATGATCAGCATTCTTATCAAGTGAGGTGTTAAACTTATAATGCAAATACATAGAAAACATATACAGAAAACAGAAAATATATACAAATAATTAGGTTGAAGATTACAACTTTGTGCAAGCTGTGTAACTCCTGGAGGTTGCCAGTTGTATACACGCAGGCTATAAATCTCGCAGTCGTCTTCTATAGTTATGCCATCCCGATCCTGGACCAGAAGATGCCACACAGGGCGGAAACATCAAATTACAAATCCGCACAAATGTGAGTCTCGAGAGAGAGTTAATTGTAAGCGGCAAGAGGAGAAATGCCTCCTTGCCATGTGGCGCACACGTGCTAAACCACTTTACACGTTTTTAACGTTTTCAAAGGGAGGAGCAAAACCAAACACTGTCTCCGCACTTAAAAGTTTGCGACACATCAATAAACATATGGTTAGCGTCTCACAGAGCAAAACTCCCCAGATGGCTTGGGACAAGAGGGAGCACATTGACCAACTCCCCACGTCGCCATCTTTCACACGGCACATGCATCAACTTGCCACGACTGCACGAGACTGACTGTTGCTTCCGGCTAGCGGAAGTAGCGGCTCCTGGCCCGTCCGGTGGAAGATATGACACTCGGCACGGGCCAAGGAGGTTGAAGGGGCAGAGGGGTAACTTCGCTATATCCAACAAAGGTAGTGCAGGTAAGTGCAGGGTGTGCCAAATCTGGCAAGCACGTATACACACAATATCTGCCTGAATATGCAATGCGACCACTGTATAAATGTGCCCTTTCGCGCGAAGATGTGAACTCTGGGGCCTTTGGATGCCAGTGGAAATCGAGAGAGGGCGACCAGCAGAACTACCGGAGGGGAAAGGTAGTTTTTCGCTACCGGAAAGTTTAAATTGTACTCAAGTTATATAACATGTTGGAACTACTCACCATTATCTCTGATGCATTCTCGACATCTACACAAGTTCTGGTTCACTCAGTAAAGAATGTTCTGTGGTATTGCACATATATTTTCCTGTTGTCCCGCAATTCTTCCGTGTGGGAATTTGTCGCGTATTTGCGATCTTTCACGAGTCCCCAAATAAAGAATTCGCAGTCAGATCAGGAGAGCGAGCGAAAAAACTACGTGTGATAATTATGTCTCCATAAACGACATGTAAATCCTTAAGGAAACTGCAGTAGTGTGTGCGGTAGCAGAGTTCTGTCGAAAATGACCGTAATTTTTTACTTGTCGACACTTGACAGAAAAGCTCCAGGATACGATGCACCTAACGGATTGGCACATTTTACCTATGTGTTGTAGACAAACAATTTATCTTTGGGAGTGAACTTCGAGCGAGCCATCACAAACCGACTATTCGCCAAGACTAAAAACCATGCCTATTGCAGGGCGAGACCTTGAGTAGAGTTCCCAGGAAACTTCAGGGCACCGTTTTCCGATGATTGAGGGCCCGTCGGCCGAACAGAATTTTCCACGATCGTGGCACACTAATAAAATACTCGCACTGTCATTGTACGTCCGCCCACCTTCGGAAGACCTCGCTCCCTCTGCGTGGAGCTTCCTTGCCTGATAGCTTGGTAAAGTACCTCAGACACTCGCTCGGGGCTAGGCTGACCCGCCTGCAGAGCTCTGAAACTCACATCGCCTGTATACGTCACATGTGTAACCACATGTCACATGTGTAACCCCCTCTTATGAAATTTCCCACTACATAATCATTGGCAAAAAGTGATCATTGTCCACCCCTCTACACGTCTTGAAACTTTGTAACATTTGTTCTGAAACACTCTGTATTTCCTCAGGGGTATATTCACTCAGACACTTTCATTCGCTGTAAATTATACAAAAATGACTAAGACAATTACTCTTATTGTTATCGAAATTCACTGTTATCAGGTGAAGTATTTTGTTGTCTAAGTAGTTTTTCTTATTATCACTACAGCCGCTGTGGAGGCACCGTGTTCAATGCAACGCTGTCAAACAGTATTGGATGCATTATTACCGGCGCAGGTGGTGCAGGTCATCAAGTAATGTGCCTCTGAACATGTCGCAGGGTTCGAGTTCCAACTGTCGCAGAAGTTTCGACACTAGCTAGATAGGTCGAATTTAGGCGCAGTCAAGAAGATAATTCTACAGGGCGTCTACTCGGATTGGTAGTTTTACGTGATATCCGATCAACACCAGGCGAATGCCTGAGCAAAACTGTAACTGAAGTGTTCAAAATGTCAAAGGCAGCACGCAAACTTAACAATGCTTTATTGAAATCACCATAACCATAGTTGACCACATTTACAATCATGAAATATTGGAATTGCTCTCCTCCCGATGAAGCGTGAGACAGGCACGTCCCTTTCCCGCGTGTCGCTTGACTCGACACACGTCCCGGGCGTCTCCACGCCGCGGCTCTCTCCTCTAGGGGAAGTGTGCGTCCGGCACGACTTCTTCCCGCGTGTCGCTGGGCACGACACATGTACCGCGAGTCTCCACAGCGCGGCTGCTCCACGAGCCACTACTGGCCCGTTACCCCTCCGTGCGTGCGGCTGCTCCTCGCACGGCCTCCTGCGTGCGAGGTCGACGGTCGGGCTGGGCTCCCGAACCTCTCTCCCGTTGACTGGGTCGGCGCTGTCCCTCCTGTGTCTGCTCTCACTCCTCCTGGCCGGCGCCCGCTCCCGCTTAAGTAGGGGAGGCGCGGCCCAGGGTAGCCTCGCCTCGAGGCTCTGCTTCGCGCCAGCTTCAAAAATGCTGACCTCAGCACTAACAAACGGGCCACGGTCCGCGCGCCATCTTTCCTTCCTCTTCCTTCTCATGTCCTAATCTCTTTCTTACACACACTTACTCTATTCTTATATGCACATTACTACCACACATGTCGGTAGCTTAGAGCTTGTCCCTGCTGGAGTGGTGCCCTTCTAGTGGGAGATACCTGGTTGGAGAAAATCCCGCAAGCCGACGAGTAGGTCGGCAAACGGGTCTCGCCATCCAGCAGGGGAAGATCACTGCCGTCTCTCCGCGATAGAAGCAAGTTCACTACACTTACGGCACTAATGACCTTAGCAGTTGAAGAGCTCGGAAACACTAATCAGTCAATTGGATTCTCTTATAGGGGCTAACACCTAGGTGCCCACCCCGGGCAGAACTCCCCCTGGTAGAATATAAGGTGCGGGTATATTGAGAACCGGCAGCGTAACATTAACACTTACCGACATGCGTTGACACTTTTCTTGATACAATGTTTATAAGCTTCGCCACAGCCGAACCTCATCGCCTCCGCGACTTCGAATGAGTCAGATCAGCGGCAAGGCTGAACCCTGGCTGTGAAAAAGTAAACAAACCTTCGCAAGCTGATTGTTTCAGAGCAGGTCACATGACGCGGCGAGAGAACTGTCAGTCGCTTACACGCTGCCAGTACTGTACTCAATTGGATTCAATATGAATTACTATTCTGCGATTTTTCCATAGCTGCCTCTCAAGGCCCGTCTTCACCATGAATTATTTCACGGCATTTCGCGTCTTTCTCGGTCGGGCCGCTAGATGTCGCATGATCAAACCGTGCTTGATACGGTGGCGGCCGTGCGATATCTAGCGGCACGACCAAGAAAGCCGCGAAATGCTGTGAGACATTCCCTCGTGAAGAGAGGTCCTGACGCGTCACGTTATAAAAACCGAAGTTCAGCAATCCCTCGACATCCGCGAATTCGCTATTATAGAAATGCTCCCGGTTTTAACACTCGCGAGTGCGTCTTTTGGTCGAACATTTTTTTGAAAACGAACACATTTCATTTCCTTTGTTAGCGTCGTCTTGAAAACGAACTTGGCAGACGTCGGAGCTCAAAGTGTCACTTTCTGCAAAAATTTCAAAGTTGAAATGTATGGAAATGTTTATAGAATAACACAATTGTAAAATAATTCAATTCATTTGCGTCATACTAGAGGTAAAGGTTTTAGACAGATGAACAGAAAAGCCATTCAGGATCAGTAAAATTTTCATTATAATGACCACATTGAAGAGGACCGTCGGGAAATTATCAGTGAAGAAAACCTCCTCGAATGTAATGAAGAGAAACTGCGTCTTGGAGCAACTTCAATGTCAAAACTGTTAATGGCGTTCTTAAACTTCAACAAGCTCTGGTGAAAAGGGCATTCGAATGTGATCCGAACATGGAAAATAACTTCGAAATTTAAGAGAAATAGAAGCAGCAACTCTTCCGTATTTGGATATTAGAACGAGGAGGGTGATGAAACAAAAAAAGACAACAAATCCTATATCCAATTACTTTCAACTTTGAAATAAGTTTCAAACATTGTTTTATTTCATTTCAGAATGTTAATTGTGAATTCTGTTTCTAGGAGCGCTTACTCAGTTATATTGCAATTAATTGTCAGATATTATTTTCTTTCTTTTTTAAACAGTTTTTTCTATATACAGGAACCTAACCCACCTTTCTTCATTTAAAGATATACTCAACATTCGCAGATTTAACATTCGCGATGTTTTGGGGGAACCCAACTCTCGCGAATGTTGAGGGATTACTGTTATTTTTTTCAACTATTTCCCCATCCAGTAACCCTGGAGGGGCGGGAATTTATTCAGTAACGGGACTTACATTTTTACTCCAGTTGATTGGGCATTTGGAGTTTATGGAGGGCGGTTATCTTAAATAAACTACTTAAAAGTAGAACTTAATCCTAAATTAAAACTATTCCATGGCTGGCCTCTTTGGGCCTCTGTACACCAGGGCTGTCCAATGGAGCACGTACGTGCTCGGAGCGCGCTTGCGCTCTGCAAGGGCACGCGGGGCCCGCGACCAGGAAAGTCCGCGCTCCGATTTCTCAGGGATGCACAGTAGGTGGTCATGGCGGGACGCAAGGAGGCATAAAAAGTTTCAGTTCGAGTGAACTCTTGATTTCGTGTGCAGTGAGAGTGGAGGTGATGCACTTTGTTTAAAAAATGTTCATCATTACTGTATAAATTTTAAGTGGTTTATTACGTGTATTTTCACACGAAAGATATGATCATAGTACTTCTTTAAATGTTTACTTTCAATAATAGTGTTTTTCTGAAATTATGTTACATAACACTTACATTGATTTAGTATGTATTTTGGTTTATATTTCTTCAAAATATTCATTTGAGTTATTTGTAATAGTTCTCGTATATTGCATTCTCTTACATAAGTGGAAATGTGCGTTAATATTTCCTTTCTGTAATGATGAATGCTTGTATAACTGCAGTTTCTCTTTACACGTTAATGTCCATTAAAAGTTGGTAAAATTTAATAAATGCCTATCCGTATACTTGACCAACTCGCCGCATTCGCACGAAGGTTTCTCACCTCTGCTTCCCGCCTGTACCACGAGTGCCTTCGCTGAGCTGCTCTCGCCGCGTGGCCCACACCTTTGCGAAGGCCATTGGCGTGCTGGTTGGTGTGGCGCAGGTACTACTCGTCGCTGCGCGCGTGTCTGTCGCGCGCGGGGCTGCGCGCGGAGGCGCTGCTGCCGCGCGAGGCGCTGGCGGCGTCGTGCGCGGAGTACGCGCCGCTGGGCCGCGTCGCCGCCGCCGTCTTCCACAGCAACAACCTGCTGCCGCAGGCGGCGCTGCGCGCGTCGCTGGCGCGCCACGGCCGCCGCCACCTGGTGCGCGACCGCGTGGCGCTGGTGACGCGCGCCTTCGCCCACGACGCCGCCTTCCGCAGCCGCATCACCCACGACCTGCGAGAGATCGTCGAGCGCGACCTCTGAAACGACACCTTTTGGGCAACCCTGTTGTTCACGGGCATTTTTCTGTAAAATGGTTGTGTAAAACGTTTTATAGCATCTACATTCTCTACCGAGACAGGCGGCTCAGTGCATCAACTGATGTCACTGCAGTCCCTCTGACCGGGAGGCCCTAGGTTCGAGTCACGACGGTGGCAGGGTTTTCGGCACTAGCTTGTCAGCTAGGTCGAATTCAGTCGCTGTCTGGAGGAGAATTCTAGAAGCGGCTGCTCTTTCCGTGATTTTCCGTTTCCCATGGTTTCTCCGATCAACACCAGGCGAATGCCGGAGCAGTACCCTAACAAGCGGGCCACGGACCGCGAGCGATCTTTCCTTCCTCTTCCTTGTCCTATTTTCACCCCTTACACACACTTTCATTAACTGCATGTTACCACTCATGCCGGGGGACCGGACGGGAGCTTAGAGCTTGTCCCAACTGGGGCGATGCCCCGCTGGTGGGAGATACCTGGTTGGGTGGAAACCTCGCTAGTCGACAGTATTTCGGCGTCGGATCTTGCCATCCAGCTGGGAAAGATCATCATCACCTCCCGATGAAAAAACACGCATTACACTTACGGGACTAATCACCTGAGTAGTTACCGTGCCCGGAATCACAATCAATCTACATTTTGTAATATACATTGTATACAGAGTTATTTTCTGTAAAATTGTTTATCAAAAATATTCTGAAAACGCCTTAATGCCTGTTGTACACAGTGATATTTTCTGTAAAATTGTTTCATCAAAAAGCTTTTCAGAAAAAGTGCGTTCTGTAATGCCTGTAGTTTTCGGTGATATTTTCCGTAAAATTGTTGTATAAAACGTTTTATAAAACTCACCTTTGCTAGTGCAGGTTGTATACGATGTCATTTTCTGTAAAATTGTTTTATCAAAAAACATCTCAAAAAACGTACATTTTGTAATGTCTGTTGTTCATGGTGATATTTCCTCTAAAATTGTTGCTGAAAACGTTTCATTTAGTGGCGGAACCATCTTTTCGGGGCCCTGGTAACAAGATCATCAGAGGTTCCCACACACACTCCAAAAAACTTGTATTATTTGAAGAACCTTTTATTACCTATAAAAGATTCAAAAAGTGTTTCATATTAAGATGCTTTCCATAAATGATGGAACGCAAAACAAACGGGCAACTTTTGCTGAACAAGAGGGAAATTACCTATTATTTCCTACTTGTTCAAATTTCAGTGCCCTCCCTTGGTATATAATGCATCGTAAAAGTCTCTGGCGCAGACACCCTCTTCAATCATGTACTATTGTTACTTATTCATTCTCTGCAATATTTTATTTGCCTTTTAATATAAAGAAAATAATACGGGAAAGTGGTGAAAGAAAATAATTACGGGAAAGTGGTAAAAGTGGAACAACACTTTTTCTCTATTTTGTTATTTCTTTTATTTCAACCACCCTAAATTGAAATCTATTAAATAAAAAACTTGAAACTAAGAAAATGTTTAGTTTGTATGTGGGGCCCTTTAGAGCCAAAGGCCTTCGCAAATTGCTGCACCACTGGTAGTTTCACCACTGCTTTCATAAAACGTAGATTTTATAATGCCTGTTGTATCTATCTCGCACATGGTGATATTTTCTGTAAAATTGTTTTATGAAACGTTTCATAAAACGTACGTGTACGTTTGTACGTACGTACGTACGTAGCTTGTATACGTACAGAAAATGTAAATGTTCACGGTACATATTTGCTGTAAAATTGTTGTATGAAACGTTTCCTAAAACGTACGTGTACGTAGAGAAAATGTAAATGTACACGGGACATATTTGCTGTAAAATTGTTGCATAAAACATTTCATAAAACGTACACTTTATGTCTTTTGTGCACAGTGATATTTTCTGTAAAACTGTTGTATGAAAAGTTTCATAAAACGTACATTTTGAAAAATTGTTTTACAGAATAAACACAAAAAACCTACAGAAAAATCTTTTCAAAAATCTGTTTGTATATGTTTTGATGTACATAGCAAAAAAACATGCCTAAGGTCCGTTCGCTCTAACTTTACTCAGCACGTAAACAAACGCACGTGGTCGTAGCTTGTTCTCGTTAGGGACTTTTGGCACCCTCGAACCTTTGCACTATCGATCTTCTGCTCATGCGCAGTACCAATTTCGCATCACTTGAATGCATCTGCGCATGCGCAGAAAATCGATAGTACTTCACGTTCGAGGGTGCAAAAACTTTCTATTGACTGACGGACACCACATTCCCCTCCCAGGCGTCGTCCCACTATTCATTCCTCTACATCTGTCACCCCTCCTTCCTCACCTCTTGTCACTGCTGGGACACGATACTTCTTTCGACCACGCACTCGAGGTAAAAATGAAATAAATAAATAGCAACTACAGTCAGATGCAGCAGAAAAACATCCGTGTAGGTACATGCAAAAGATTCGAATAATGCATCATAATGTGCAATCTCTTTCAAATAAAATTGAATTTATCGAGGCAGCATTACAATGTGATCTAAGACAAATAGATGTTTTTTGCTTTACAGAACATTGGTTGTCTCAAAATGATATAAACACACTCCAAATTCCTAGCTTTTACCTTGCAGGATCGTATTGCAGAGCGAAGGAATCAAATAAGGGCCCTGCTTACGGAGGTTCGTGTATTTACATAAGAAATTATATTGATTCTACCTTCTTGTCAGAATTCAATTTATATGCAGTTGAAAAAGTTTTTGAAACAACAGTAGTACATCTTACTACGCTCAAAATTATCTTACTTTGCATTTACAGACCTCCAACAAGCGAGCTTCAGATTATTTCACTTTCTTGGAAAATCTAGAGATAATTCTGAACAAAATTAGTAAACTCTCTTTTAAATCCATTGTTGTATGTGGAGATTTCAATATTGATTTTCTGAGCGAATCCCACGAAAAAGAGAAGTTTCTGAATTTACTTCATTCTTTTAATTTAGACATTACAGTGAATGTACCTACACGGAATACGCTTAAATCACAAAAAGCATTAGATCAAATTATAATTAACAAAACCACAACTACATATGAAATAATAACGAATAATCTAGGATACAGTGACCACGATGCACAAATTCTTACAATTACTAGGAACATAAACACTGACACGATAAATAATACACGCATGTGCAGAGCATTCACTAAAGTTAATATAAAATTATTTACGGACTACTTGATGAAGGAATCATGGGACGAAGTTTATAACGCTGTTGACACAAATGAAAAATGTAATTTATTTTTCTCCAAGCTTTCAATTCATTTTAACGCGTGCTTTCCTATTAAAAAGAGAAAATTAAACATTTCAAGCAAAAGTAATACTTGGATCACACAAGGAATTAGAACATCGTGTAAAAACAAACGTACGCTTTACTTTATTTCTAAACATCATAACGTACCACCCGGTTTCCATATATACTTCCGAGAATATAAAAGAATTTTAAGAAAAGTAATAGTTCAGGCAAAAATAATGAAAAATAGTCAGGACATTTTGAGCGCTAGTAACAAAACTAAAGCAATGTGGGATATCGTAAAAAATACAACCACATCATCTCGATACCTTGTAGAGAACGTTATTTTAAAGGATAATGAAAGAGAAACGAGTAATCCGGAAAAAGTTGCCAATCTCTTCAACAAACACTTTTCCAGAATTGCGTCTGATCTCACGAAGGGACTAAAATCACAAATTCAACATTTTACACTTCCCAAAAAATTTCAGATACGATGTTTATTCCCGAAACTTCTCCCAACGAAATCCTCAGAATAGTCAGTAAACTAAAAAATAAATATTCATCTGGTTTAGATGAATTTCCGGATTGTTTATTAAAAACTTGTGCACCTGCCTTTATACATCCGTTAACTCACATTTTCAATGCTTCTTTATGTACAGGAATATTTCCAGATATTTTCAAAACAGCAAAAATTAAGCCACTTTTTAAAAAAGGGAACAAAAATGATATTCAAAATTACCGGCCAATTTCTCTTTTGTCAGTTTTCTCAAAAATATTAGAAAGGCTTTTCTACTTACGAATGGAAACATTTCTCAGGAAAAACAGAGCGTTTTCAGACTCACAACACGGTTTTAGAAAATCAAAATCTACGGAAACTGCCATTTTTTCTTTTCTCAAAGATGTTGCTTCATCAATAGACCAAAATGAAGTACCCATTGGAATATTCTTAGATCTGTCGAAAGCTTTTGACGTTATTGACCATAAGATCTTGCTCTCAAAATTACCTTCGTATGGAATTCGTGGTATTGCCCTAGATTGGATAACTTCTTACCTTAAACATCGGACTCAAAGAGTAGAAATACCATACTGGCAGGAAAGGACATTACATACTTATATTTCCAATTCTTTGCCAATTGTGCATGGGGTCCCGCAAGGTTCGATCTTAGGTCCTATTCTCTTTCTGTTATATGTAAACGATATGCCCTCGTCTATTAAAAATGGAAGAACGGTTCTGTTTGCTGATGACACGAATGTTCTTTGCAAAAAAGAAGCAGTAAATAGTACAATTTCAGAAGTTTCAAATTGGTTTAATAATAACAAATTAATTGTTAACGAAAGAAAAACTGTTTCAATGCATTTTTGCATCTCAAATCGGAAATCGCATGTTCCATTGAAAATGAACAATATGCAATTAGCTGATGTTGAGGCAACAAAATTTTTAGGTCTTTCAATTCAATCAAACCTCAAATGGAATGTACATATAACAGAATTAAACACTAAATTAAGTTCATTATGCTATGCATTCAGAATTCTTTCAAATTCTGTCAGCCTTCATGCAGCTCGTTGCGTTTATTTTGCAAATGTGCATTCCCGCCTGAGATATGGCATAATATTCTGGGGAAGCTCATCCTGTAGTATTCAGACCTTCAGATTGCAAAAGAAAATTATTCGAATAATGAAAAAATGCCTTCCACGTGATTCCTGCAAGCCTCTTTTCATTGAGCTGGGAATCCTACCACTGCCTTGTCTATTTATTTACGAATCTGTAATATTTGTCAAAAATGACCTACTTAACGGAGGGAACATATTTTCATGCAATATTGATATTTATAATTACAACACACGCCGTAGAAATCACGTGCATCAAGTGTCAGTATCAACAGCTCAGTACAAGAAATCAACATACAATACATGTACGTTACTTTACAACGCATTGCCAGATGACATAAAACAATTAAAGTCGGTACACAAATTTAAGTTAAAAGTAAAATCTTTTCTGCTGCAAAACTGTTTCTATACAATTAGAGACTATACTGATCGTGAAAAAGAAAAATAATGTTTAATGTAACAAAACAAAGATATATAATGAATTAGTTTATGTTTGCATTGTATACATTTAAAAAAATATTTAATACGCCTGTAACAAGTAATGTACTTCAGCTTCCGGGTCAATGACCCCCATCTCGATCAGGTTTTTGTCCAGTTTCCCTGATACATTGAGCAAATGCTGAGATGGCCCCTTGTTTTGCTTCTGGACGTAAATGTAGCTTCACTGTACGCACGTTTTGTTGAGCACTCCTTTTGCTTGTAGTTCATTTACAGTTAAAAATTGATTTTCTATAACTCGGGAACAAACATTTTTCAAATATCTTTATTTTCTAAAATAATTATTTTCTAAATTCATTTTTGCTTTTTTTTTTTTTTTTTTTTTTTTTTTTTTTTTTTTAATTCTGGCCCTCAAGAAAATGTGCGCAGATAAATTTCTTTCCCCACACGTCATATACAGTTTTTACTGTTTTTTGACAAATAAATAAATAAATAAATAAATATAAGACAGTGGTTGCCAACTCAATGCTCTGTGACGTCACAGAAATCTCTCTTGCTCCGAACCGAACGACCGAGCGTAGGCAGAAGCCGCGGCGGCAAGCGCGTAGTGTTCCAATGATGGTACGGAAGTGGGGGGAAGGTTCGCTTGGAAAATTGATAATTACAATTATTAGCTGGTAATTATTATTTAGAATGCTTATTTTTTAATATCAATACTAAGGATTATATAATAGAAAATACATTATTACATAACTCAAAACAATATCCTACTCTTTACCACTACCAGTACTGTAATTCCACTTCCATTCTTCTATTAAATAATATTTTTTGGAAAAGAAGTTTTCACATTTTAGGACAATAATATTTTATACAATAATATATAATATAACGAATTAGTTCTTTCTGAAACAATAATTAATGTTAAAAAATGGTACCCGGTAGGGGTCACGTAAGAAAATTTTGACCCCAGGCTTGATTATTATTGATGTACAGTTTTGTTTGAGAATGTTGTAAATCCTCGTGATTTTCAGTATCTTTTCCATAATCTTCAATCTGCAAATTCCTTTACTTTTTCCATGATTGCGAGCTATGTCTATTCTCAGAATTTATTTTAATCTCGCAGATTTCTCTGTGCCGCATAGCTACGTAATGCATCTGTAGTTTGGACTTTTTAACGTACTGCAGTTCTTTTGAACATACTAAACACTTCGCCATTGTTCCAGTACAAACAAATTGTTTTTTGTTACTTACGTCGGTAAACACGCATTTAGCCCCTTAGCAACCAACCATCGAAACAATTCTTTAAGAGCGTGTCCATAGCAACGGCCATTAAAATGCTCGACAGTCCATTAAAAATATTTTAGCGGACTTTCGGGTTTAGATTCTATCAGTGCTCGTAAATCTTGGAATAAATATGACTTTAACACAAAACACAAGTTTTGGGAATAAATGTAAACAATTGTCAGAGGAATATGTACCCAGTATTGTTCCTTTCTCTTGTATATTGTTCACGGTCAAGTCTTATCCCCGGCAAGCACCAAATACTACAAAAACAAGAATGACCTTCAAAAGCAGGTTTATGTGATCGTCAGCCTCTTTTAAGAACTTAGTTACTTGCTATTCTGATCTTTTTAGGCTAGTAATTAGCTTATATTTTTTCTTCAAATATTCAATAACATTATAATGGTATATTCAAATAAATCTTAAATAATTCGCCTTCAATATTTACTATTTTTTCAAATTATAGGGAATCAATAACTTACGTAGATACTCAGTCTTCTCATGTATTTTTATACATTTTTTCAGCATACTAAACTATGACTAAAGACTAGTTGGTTTTAATGTTTTTGATCGTTCGTTCAAAAATGCTAGAATAATCTCTTCCTTTCCTCGAACATTCCTTTTCGTTCGTCAACCACAGAATAAATCAGAAGCTTTTTCATAAGTGGTTACAGATTGAGAAGGCATCAAACTATATCTTGCATCGTCTGCTTCCTCCAGAATATAATTGGTACGAAAATATCTGCTGATACTTCGAAATTTCAGGATTTTTTTTTCAATCAGCTTGCATTACCAGAAAAAGCATTCAACTGTTTGATCACAAACAAAGCACTCAGTACAACCAACCCCTGCTACAGAAAATCGAGAGTAATGACAAGTTTTTTTTAACTCATGAAAGTGATAAAAGTTTATTTTGAATAAGCGATAAACTAGAAATAACAAAAAACATTGTATGTGACTCGCCCTCTATTAGTCTTTAAGGACTTAGGAGGAAGGTTAACTACTCGGCTTCACTATCGCTCCGCCTCGCAGTTAACCTTCTGGCTTCGTCCTTAAAGACCCATTTAGAGGACTCGTGAAATAACTATTCTTACCCCCACAGGTGTGCAAATTTCAGTTCTTTTCTTATGTATTTAATGATGCAAAGACTTGTAGATTTTAAAAAATGTTTTAGGAACCTAACACTAAGTAGCTTTAAAATTATATAAAGAATATTTATGTAAAATCATGTATAAATATATGGGCGAATTAAAATCTCTAATTTTGCTTTGAAAAAAGTTTAATTAAAAGAGACAATTTTAACAGCATATGAAGAAAAAAATTTTGAAAAAACTCTTTTGTCGTGCTTAGTATTAACAATAACAATATATTATTTTATTTTTGATTGTTGGAGTTCATGCAAAGAAGTTCAGAAGTTGTATTCAGTTTGAAACAATACCTGCAAAGCACCGGCGATAATGGGCTAGTCACGTCAAGTCGCTCTTCCATTTTTCTGTCTTAACAATTACATTTTCTCGTTAGAATTACTTTCTGTATGAACCCATTTTATTTGAAACAGTTTTTCACTTTTTGATTTAAAAAGATAAAATGCACAAAAAACAGCATCACACGTGTTATTATATAAGATATATTCGTATTTTGTGGAAATCAATGACATTTATTTATTAGTCAAAAAACAGTAAAAACTGTATATGACGTGTGGGGAAAGATGTTTACCTGCGCAAATTTTCTTGAGGGCCAGAATTTAAAAAAAACGAAAATAGAAAACGAAAAAAATGAATTTAGAAAATAATTATTTTAGAAAAATAAAAATATTTGAAAAATGTTTGTTCCCGAGTTACAGAAAATCAATTTCAACGGTAAATGAACTACAAGCAAAAGGAGTGCTCAACAAAACGTGCGCACTGTGAAGCTACATTTACGTCCAGAAGCAAAACAAGGGGCCATCTCAGCATTTGCTCAATGGATCAGGGAAACTGGACAAAAACCTGATCGAGATGGGGGTCATTGACCCGGAAGCTGAAGTACATTACTTGTTACAGGCGTATTAAATATTTTTTTAAATGTATACAATGCAAACATAAACTAATTCATTATATATCTTTGTTTTGTTACAATAAACATTATTTTTCTTTTTCACGATCAGTATAGTCTCTAATTGTGTAGAAACAGTTTTGCAGCAGAAAAGATTTTACTTTTAACTTAAATTTGTGTACCGACTTTAATTGTTTTATGTCATCTGGCAATGCGTTGTAAAGTAACGTACATGTATTGTATGTTGATTTCTTGTACTGAGCTGTTGATACTGACACTTGATGCACGTGATTTCTACGGCGTGTGTTGTAATTATAAATATCAATATTGCATGAAAATATGTTCCCTCCGTTAAGTAGGTCATTTTTGACAAATATTACAGATTCGTAACTAAATAGACAAGGCAATGGTAAGATTCCCAGCTCAATGAAAAGAGGCTTGCAGGGATCACGTGGAAGGCATTTTTTCATTATTCGAATAATTTTCTTTTGCAATCTGAAGGTCTGAATACTAACAGGATGATCTTCCCCAGATTATTATGCCATATCGCAGGCGGGAATGTACATTTGCAAAATAAACGCAACGAGCTGCATGAAGGCTGACAGAATTTGAAATAATTCTGAATACGTAACATAATGAACTTAATTTAGTGTTTAATTCTATTATATGTACATTCCATTTGAGGTTTAATTGAATTGAGAGACCTAAAAATGTTGTTACCTCAGCATCAGCTAATTGCATATTGTTCATTTTCAATGGAACATGCGATTGCCGATTTGAAATGCAAAAATGCATTGAAACCGTTTTTCTTTCGTTAACAATTAATTTGTTATTATTAAACCAATTTGAAACTTCTGAACTCGTACTAATTACTGCTTCTTTTTTGCAAAGAACATTCGTGTCATCGGCAAACAAAACCGTTCCTCCATTTTTCATCGACTAGGGCATATCGTTTACATATAACAGAAAGAGAACAGGACCTAAGATCGAACCTTGCGGGACCCCATGCTCAATTGGCAAAGGATTGGAAACATAAGCATGTAATGTCCTTTCGTGCCAGTATGGTATTTCTACTCTTTGAGCCCGATGTTTAAGGTATGAAGTTATCCAATCTAGGGCAATACCACGAATTCCATAGGAAGGTAATTTTGAGAGCAAGATGTTACGGTCAATAACGTCAAAAGCTTTCGAAAGATCTAAGAATATTCCGATGGGTACTTCATTTTGGTCTATTGATGAAGCAACATCTTTGAGAAAAGAAAAAATGGCAATTTCCGTAGATTTTGATTTTCTAAAACCGTGTTGTGAGTCTGAAAACGCTTTGTTTTTCATGAGAAAAGTTTACTCTAATATTTTTGTAGTAGTAGTTTTTGTAGTAGAAAAGCCTCTCTAATATTTTTGAGAAAACTGACAAAAGAGAAATTGGCCGGTAATTTTGAATATCATTTTTGTTCCCTTTTTTAAAAAGTGGCTTAATTTTTGCTGTTTTGAAAATATCTGGAAATATTCCTGTACATAAAGAAGCATTGAAAATGTGAGTTAACGGATGTATAAAGGCAGGTGCACAAGATTTTAATAAACAATCCGGAAATTCATCTAAACCAGATGAATATTTATTTTTTAGTTTACTGACTATTCTGAGGATTTCGTTGGGAGAAGTTTCGGAAATAAACATCGTATCGGAAATTTTTAGGGAAGTGTAAGATGTTGGATTTTGTGGTTTTAGTCCCTTCGTGAGATCAGACGCAATTATAGAAAAGTGTTTGTTGAAGAGATTGGCAACTTTTTCCAGATTACTCGTTTCTCTTTCATTATCCTTTAAAATAACATTTTCTACAAGGTATCGAGATGATGTGGTTGTATTTTTACGATATCCCACATTGCTTTAGTTTTGTTATTAGCGCTCAAAATGTCCTGACTATTTTTCATTATTTTTGCCTGAACAATTACTTTTCTTAAAATTCTTTTGTATTCTCGGGAGTAGGCCTATATACGGAAACCGGGTGATTTGTTATGATGTTTAGAAATGAAGTAAAGCGTACGTTTGTTTTTACACGATGTTCTAATTCCTTGTGTGATCCAAGTATTACTTTTGCTTGAAATGTTAATTTTCTCTTTTTAAGAAGAAAGCACGCGTTAAAATGAATTGAAAGCTTGGAGAAAAATAAATTATATTTTTCATTTGTTTCAACAGCGTTATAAACTGCGACCCATGATTCCTTCATCAAGTAGTCCGTAAATAATTTTCAATTAACTTTAGTGAATGCTCTGCACATGCGTGTATTATTTATTGTGTCAGTACTTATGTACTTAGTAATTGTAAGAATTTGTGCATCGTGGTCACTGTAACCTAGATTATTCGTTATTATTTCATATGTAGTTGTGGTTGTTGGTACACGACATTAAAAAAATGTCCAGTGTACGGGATCTGACATTCAAAATTCCGAGATCAAATTCGCAGTCAATTACAATCAAATCTTCGTAGTGTACTTATTTTTGTCAAAATTGAATGACATTTTCAAATATTTTTTTCATTTTTTGAATTCGTCATTTTGAATTTTACCATTTTGATAGAAAATTCGAAATTAGAACCCTCTCCACCCCAAAGGTACACATCCTTTTAATAGATTTCCTGAATCTTCCTACTTCCGCCAGGCTTGAGTACCTTTCTAATCTCTGCCAAAACCAAATAAGAATAATTATTGAAAATAAGCGTGTCGCCATCTGTAATTTTCAATTGATTACAAAATTGAGTTATACTACATCTTATACTAAATATTTGTATCTCGTAACAACACTTTGAACGCATTATTTGAACGTAATTACCCTTGAAACTCAATGCGCGCGTTTCAGTCCAATTCAGCCCACTGTGGCGGCGCTGCTCCTGCCGATTATGACCAGTTGCACTTCCGTTCTTGAATGAGGTTTGAAAAGAGTGCTGTATTTGTTTGGTTAGTGAAAGGTGGTGTTTGCTCGTGTTGATTTTTGTTGCCACGTCGAACACAAATAGTGAAGCAGTTCCCGGTACGTCCGGTTTGAAGCATTTACAGGGAAAACCCATCAGAAGTGGTGAGAAGTGCTGCATGTGTTTGAAACACTAGCGGCTAACTGTCGTATTGACTACGAGTGTGCGGCAGGCGGAAGAAATGATTCCTGAATTGTCAGGTGTCGGTGTCAGAAGTGTTGGAAAATTGCGGAGTGTATTGAGTCACTGGACAGATAACTTCATGTAAGAAGAGAAGTAGAGCAAAGCCAGTGCAAGGGCAAGTGCGACGAATTTGTTAAATCTGCTATTCGTATTCATGTGCACAATTTTTTCATGGGAACGAACTTCCAACGTTAAGTAAAATTCTTGAAGTGGTTAATGAAGATTCTGGACTGCCGAATTTTAAAAGAACGTCACCTTATGTTCTGTTGAAATCTTTGTTTCGTTTAGAGCCAAAAGAACTCTATAATGGAGAGAATAGGTTTTGGGTACGGAGTGGTTTGGGCCGGTTGGGTAACGGAGTGGTTTTTCGGTATATCAGGGACCCACAAAACAAGGATTCAGGCTACACCACGAGTTAGAGGAGTTTTTTTCTTAATTTAGCAACTGGATTTATCCACTTTTCGTTAGGCAATGATTTTTTCTGCCGAAAATCCGCCGTTTTTTTCGCGCAGCATTACATAACTTTCCCTATAGTTAGTTAGTGCCTTATTTTACGTGGCGAGACTCGGGCCATCAGGCCCGCTCTTCCGTCTGACCTTCCGTCTGAATTTCTCTACGCTCCTTTCACCACCTAGCGGAGAAAGAAGGTATTATCTCGGGCGACGAAACAGGCGATTTGAATTTAGCTCAGAGGCTTGAGGATCTTTTACATGCAAGTAAATCTACTAACATGGGCCAGCCGGCTTTACTTCCCCTCCGCGGAAGGGAACGTACGAAGGATTTTCTCGCCCTTAAAAATCCACGGTTTGAACCCGCGAGCTTGGGTATGACAGTCCGGCACGCTAACCGTCACACCATCGAATCCGCGACAGTTCGTATATTACTCAGTATATACGTGTGTATATGGGAAAGTAAAAAATTAAAATGTAAAAAAATGCACATGGATGTAAAATGAAAAAAAATGTTTTGTGTTAACACAAAACGTAAATAAAGATTGTCGAATCTAAGCCTTCTAAGCGTGTCGCTACAAAAATTGCTACCAGCAGGAAGGGCTGAAATATTGAGGTGGCCTTGATAGTATCGAAGCGTAGAACCGAAAAGTTAATTGAATGGATCGGAGAATGTCTCATCTTGTCAAGATCATGGTGTGAAAAACGATTCTTTAAGGCCTTCGGCCTCAAAGTTTTATTAAGGCCTTAAAACCCTTTGTTTAGGAGTTATTTGACGAAAACTTTAGCAAGTGTTGCTGGTTGCATTTGACTTGAATAATTGGATGGGTTTTTTAAACAAATCCTTTATATTTTCAAAGTCAAAGTGGAATTCGTCAAGTCTCCGTGAAATTCTCTTTCTTTAGAGCCCTCATTTATAAAGATTGGTATGAGAGCCGGAAAGATTGGTATGAGAGCCGGAAGTTTAAAACTTTTTCGGCGTCTTCCTACTACTACGGTATTGAAGATAAAGATTTCTTCATCTTAATATGTTCTATCAAAAGTGTATAACTGGAAATGAGGCCATACACATCTTTTTAAATATTAGTTTTTGCGTAATTTTGAGTGGCAATATTAAAAAAAGTTTAAAAACGAGAGATTTTCTCAAAAACAGCTCAATTTTTTCTATCATCTTTTTGCGCGGATAGTGATACTAATGTTGCAATACTCTGAGTGCCACAAACATCGAATGACATGTCAAAAACGCCATTTTGATGTATTATTTTAATTTTTCAAAAATTACACAAATGTAATGTTTTTATACATCACTCACGTCCAGGCACGTAGCCAGGGGAGGGGCTCGAGGGACTGAAGCCCTCTCCGAAATTCAATTTTTTCATTCATTCATTATTTATTTATTAGTTTAAATTTATCCAAATATATCGACATGTATAAAAGTACAGACAGACAGATTAACTTCAAATGAAGACATTCTTCCAAGTTTCCAGGTGCTTCTTCCAGGCTTCGCTTCAATCCATGAAATGAACAAGTCGGAAAATTTAGCTCCATACTTTGATAACAGAACATCATTCTCTGCAGTAAAAGCTGAGTATGAACTATGGTGTAAAAAAGCTTTCACCATAGATGATGACCTCGAGGTACTGAAAGTCTTAAGAGAACGGCGATCCAGTATATTTACTATTAGATACTTACTATCTTAGCTACCTTGCCAGTAACAACTGCTAGTGTGAAGAGGTCATTTTCTACAATGAGAGTAAAAAGATTTATAGGAAGTATAATGCGTGATAACAGACTCAGTGCACTAGCCATTATTTCAATTCATAGGGATATCATTGTGGACAAAATGATTGACATTATGGCTAGAAAGAAGATCATAAAATTGCTTTTGTACTCGACGCCTCCTGTAGTTGGATAATTGGAATAGAAAATAATAAATTAAATATTGTGTTTAAACTTTCGAAATAATGTTTAAGTATGTTTAAAATCATGTTGGTGTTTCATTTTTTAAGAGCACCTCTTTTAAACAAACCCGATAAAGATATTATAATAAATCTCGTATTATCCATTTTTTAAATTTTGGAAGCCCCTCCGGAGAAATAATCCTGGCTACGGCCCTGCTCACGTCGTTAATAATTACATTACAGGCATTTTCTATACATTATTGCATTTGTGAACACAAGTGCTTCAAATGATTTCTCATGAAGTTTCTCGAAAAATCAAAATTTCTCTGTGAGCTCAACACTGCTCGTTTTAGAAACGCTTAAACTACGTTTTCTCGAGAAAGGCTCCAAATGTTTCAATGAAAATTTGCAAACAGGAATGTTGTATTCTTCTGTAATATTTTTAAAGACTTATTTTAATGCTACTATTGGGAGACCGATTAATTGAGATATGAAAAATTAATTATGTTATAAATTTAGTAGAAATGTGAAGAAACAAATTTTTGGCGCCAATGGGTAGCATCTGGGACGAGGGTGGGACAATATCGGAAAGCTAGCCTAAAGAGATTAGAAAACTAGTGTGTGAAAGTCTACCGTTCTGCAACACCACTATATAGTCTAGTTTCCAACTTCTATAATGAAGCCTATCGAGTTAGGTTTTATCAGATAACGTAAAATTTGATGATCTCAGTTGCAAAATTGAAAAACATGAATAGTATAAAAAATATTATCTCCTCTGTAAGCCTTTTTTTAATTAAAATTACTTACAGAGGTTTATTAAAAAATGCCTAATCTCGTAACAGTAGTTTTTGTTCAAAATGCAATTTTCCAATACATGTAAAGTGTTTCAAAGAAGTATTCGAATAATGAAAAAATGCCTTCCACGTGATTCCTGCAAGCCTCTTTTCATTGAGCTGGGAATCCTACCATTGCCTTGTCTATTTATTTACGAATCTGTAATATTTGTCAAAAATGACCTACTCAACGGAACATATTTTCATGCAATATTGATATTTATAATTACAACACACGCCGTAGAAATCACGTGCATCAAGTGTCAGTATCAACAGCTCAATACAAGAAATCTACATACAATACATGTACGTTACTTTACAACGCATTGCCAGATGACAAAACAATTAAAGTCGGTACACAAATTTAAGTTAAAAGTAAAATCTTTTCTGCTGCAAAACTGTTTCTATACAATTAGAGACTATACTGATCGTGAAAAAGAAAAATAATGTTTAATGTAACAAAACAAAGATATATAATGAATTAGTTTATGTTTGCATTGTATACATTTAAAAAAATATTTAATACGCCTGTAACAAGTAATGTACTTCAGCTTCCGGGTCAATGACCCCCATCTCGATCAGGTTTTTGTTCAGTTTCCCTGATCCATTGAGCAAATGCTGAGATGGCCCCTTGTTTTGCTTCTGGACGTAAATGTAGCTTCACTGTGCGCACGTTTTGTTGAGCACTCCTTTTGTTTGTAGTTCATTTACCGTTGAAATTGATTTTCTATAACTCGGGAAAAAACATTTTTCAAATATCTTTATTTTTCTAAAATAATTATTTTCTAAATTCATTTTTTCGTGTTTTTTTTCCTTCGTTTTTTTAAATAAAATTCTGGCCCTCAAGAAAATATGCGCAGATGAATTTCTTTCCCCACACGTGATATACAGTTTTTACTGTTTTTTTGACAAATAAATAAATAAAAAGTACACGAAAAATAATTTTTTAGAAATATTTTGAAGTTTCTTATACTTTTTAATAATTATTTTTATATTTATTTCACAAAAGCATTGGTTACATATTTTCATATCTTAAATAATAAACTATATTGTATGATCCTTCATATTGATGCTGCTCATATGTTCCCAAAGATGAACAGCACTTTTTTCTTATTTTTTCCGAAAGTCTGATACTAAAGAAAAATGGAAACTACATTTGTATTTACTATAACTAACTTGACATAAAAATAGAAAAATAAACTCATTTTATAAATATTTGTGTCAGAACAAATGGGCTAAGCAAATTCTATTTTCGTCCATTGCAACCTTGGCGGATTTATCGTATTCTCGCACTATCGGCACCAGGGTCGCAGTCATCGCTTAAAAGAAGTGAACGTGAGATAAGCTTCCTCCGTTGACACCAATGTGAGCCTTCAGGAGCCAGCAAAGATCTTTGGGAGCCAGAGAGTATATCTCGTATGAGCTAGAACCGCCTATACGTACCCGTGCACGAGACGAAGATCCGCAACACAAGCCACCACAATCTGTGTAAAATGGCCGACCGAAAGAGGTTTGGTGATCGAGACTATTTTGAAGGCGGTAAACCACGGTTAGATGATCCGCCGAATTCTAGGTTATTTATTGTGTGCAGCAAAAATATCACAGAAGATGATTTTCGGACTGCATTTGAAAAGTTCGGAACAATTGAGGAAGTATGGGTCGTTAAAGATAAGACTTCTGGAGAACCGAAAGGTGAGGAAAGAAACAGTACAGTATTCGTGGACACGTAAATATCTGCCCTCATTATTTAAGCATTTTGTTTTTAGGTGTAACGTATATTAAATTTTCGAAGACGTCTGAAGCAGCACTTGCATTAGAAGAAATGAATGGAAAGTGTATTGGATCTGCTAATCGTCCTTTAAAAGTGATGATTGCACACAGGTAACAGCAGTTGTACTGACCTCTTGATTTCTTGCTATTTTTTTATTTGAGTATGATTGCATATAAATATTGATAGGGTTGTTATGTTGGAGGGTGTTTTTCTTAATGGTGAATATGACATTTAGACATATGTTTTTGTTTTCGCTGAAGATCTAAATAAAAATAAGTATTTCATATCTTTATTAAGCTATTTAAACTTGTAGGACACAAGACCTTCATTCTATTTCAATTTGTTAATATGAATTGTCTTGAAGGTCTGAATTGTTTGCATTACTGTGCAATTTTTAATAGACCAATTTTCTGTGCATTTTTGTTGTTGTTTTTTTGTAGTGTTGATAGTAAATTTTCTATTTGTGAAGTGATGTTACAGAAAAATATTCTTGTGTATTTTCTTCGAGAAATTGACACATTGTGTAGTGCATATGTGTGAACTAGAAATGGGGTCCTTTGATTATTTTATTTGTGAGTAATGGTTTTGTGCAAAAATTGAATTAAATGTACAAGTAAAAAACACAATTTTGTGGCAAGAAGCCTAAAAAAACGTCTTTTGATACACTGACCATTAACAAGTTATTACCAGAATTTTGAAATGGACAAAAATTATTTAAAGTATATAGATATAGTTCCAGAAATACTTCAGGCACATTATTGTAAAGAAAAAAGTTCCAAACTGTATTTTCTAACAATAAAATATAATTTATTCCCAAATGTGGATCATTGTACTTGGCATTACAAAAAATGCACCTGAAACCTAAAATGCATTTTAGGGTTTATTTTTAATATATTGGGGATACTACTTAAGATTCTTTCTAAAACTGTGATAACGTAAGGTGACATCATGTTTCTTGCATTTCTTTATACAATTTGGCATTGGGAAAACTTGATTTGTCATGTACATTGAGGGGCAGTTCAGTCTGCCTTGCTTTTAGGAGCAAAGTCAATTACATTTCATTGCACAGCCTGACAGGTTTGTTAGAAACAACTACAGCAATCAAATTTGTCAAAAGAGGAGAGTAATTTTCTTCTTGAATACAAATTAAATGTCTGTATCTTTAGTTTCTTCACTTCACCCGTAAACATACTGTTGTAGTTTGCAATAAAGTAATGATTGAAGAATTGACCTAGTAACCTTTCTCTCCCTTTGACATTCTGCCAATAATGGTACCCTCACAGATTGAATGTAATTTTAAGTAATTTGTGTTCTTCAAATTGTGACTGATTCACTTGTCCCACAAAACGTGAGTTTTGGCCTAATTTTCTCAACTGATTAGTACTGAACATTTGGTCACGCATTCAAGAAATTACCAGCCACACAAATGTCTCGTTTAGTTTTTTACTGCTTCAGAAATTGTCAAAATGGGTTGTTGAAATCTGTCAGTTATTTCATATTAGTTTTCAGTGATTTAAATCAAATTTTACATATTGTGGAATTTGTATTTGTACATATTGTGAATTTGTATTTGTTAATTTCATAGACCTGAGAATTATGAAACATATTCAGAAATGCAGGTGCAAATAATATGGAAACATAGCTACAAATTTTATCTACATTCAATTATAATTTCCAAAAAATTATTTGAATATCAATTCAACAGTGGGTAACCTTTACTTTTGATTTGTAGGGATCAAATTTTCTGTATAATAACACAACTTTGCCCACCTTTTTAGTTCTGGAACAAGGTGATCCTCTTAAGTGAAAAGTGCTTGTCCCTGGGAGAAGGGGGAGATTGTTTCCCTGTGCCTCCTAAATTAAGCAGAGGCCTGTCAGTATGCATACTAGTGGGTTATGGTTAAGCAATACCCTCAAATTGATTTTTTTTTTTTAATGCCAGGCAAATGATCATATGAGTTTGCAACAGAAAAGTTCTCAAATGAAGGTTAATATCAGTATTACTTTTCTTGTATTATAAAGATGATGCTAACACGTGGTCCCTATCAAGTTCATTCATGGTTATGTTCCCTTAATGTTCAGGCAAGCAGGATACTTGCTGTAACCAGATACCTTCTACAATGGGGTTTTAGTGTTCTATTTATTCTTTGAAGGAATTTAAGTTTACGCTTATTTCACATAAATTGGCACCCAATACCATTCAATGTATTTAGTAAGAAATGTAAATCAAAATCCGAACCACTAGCTTGAAAAGTAAAGATTTGTGCATGTGGCAAAGTTCAGTTCACTTATGAAGAGACAGGTCTGAAAGGCAATTGACCTAGAATCATCTGAATCTTTCTAAAGACAGTTTCAATGAATGAAGTTGGTAAGACATCACAATTAAAAGGATATTTTTAAATAATAACTAATAAACAGCCCTGACCAAAGAAAATTTTTTTCTATTTTATCACATAAATTATATGCCAAATCCAATTACACAATGCAGCTACTACTGGAAATTAAAGTTTATTAAACTGGGAGAGTTTATGCACATACTTGTATTCTGTGTAGTAACTGTGTAAAGTAATTTATGAGAGTAAAATTGTCCAAAGCTGGGAACTTTGTTTTTCTCTAATTAATATATGCTCTGAGGCATAATGGCTGGTTGAAGGTACCAATTCAGAAAAAGGCTTTTGTGTTCCAAATTCTCTAGACATGGTAATAGTGCAAGTTTTCCTTCTCTAAATTTTACCACATTTGAATCTTTCTAAGTATTGTGCTAAAATGGGATATCCAAATGACTATCCTTTATATTTTTGAGCTTGTATCTTCTCCAAATTAATATGCTTAATTTTTCTTGTACACTTGGGTCTTGGTGCCTGTATGTTAAATAAATCTTTAAGAAAACGGCACACTGACTAAATATTTCTACGTTTCTTGAGAAAAAAAAAAATGAGAACAGATTATTGTACCTACAAGTAGAATGCCAAGAAACTAGTGGTAGCTTGAAACTACCAAGCTATTCTTGGTAGTGTGTGAAGGATTATTTGAATATATATTAGTTTTATGACAAATGAGTGGTTGAAATAAAATTATCTGTTGATTCAGAATTTCAAGAAAGAATTATGGTAAATTTGTGTTTAAAAAAAAGGGTGATTAAAAAAAATCAGATCTCTTGTTGGTCTGGAGTTAAACACTGTTAAATTTGGATGTAGTGTTTTTCAAGAAGTGTTTGTTATGATAATTAGTGTTAGTGGGTAAGCTTGTTTTTAATGAAACTCCTTTCAAACCAATTTTAGATAAATTAACTTATCATTTTCTGGATGTGGAAAAATTTTCTTTTCTTCTTGTACATGTTATAATTTAATTGGTACATTCAGCTTTTTACCAAAAACATTTATTTATTATTTATTACTAGGGGGCTGATTTTTATGACCTAAAATAATCTCGAAATGTGCTATTAAACTATGCATTAATGACATTATGACATTAATGATGACATTAACTATGCATTAATGACATGCAAACTATGCATTCCAAGCATGCATCCATAAATTACGTAACGCAAATTTCGAGTATTTCAATCCCTCTCCCCCTTGTAATGCACTTCCCTCTCTCTTTGTAATGCTGCCTCAGATCCCATCTCTCCCCCTTTAGCTTTACGTAATTTATGAATGACCCCCAAGATATATTTTTGTGCAAACAATATGATCTATCTTACTTTGCGGGAGAAAAGCGTTCATTAACGAGTGTGATTGAAGTAAATATTCACGTCACTGAAGTACATTGTATGTCTTGTTACATTTCTTCTGCCTGGTTTAAAATACATATCGACAAATATCCTACATTTGCACAAGTATTTTATTATCTATAGAAAAGGAGAGAAAAGACAACCTGTGCCAAGCTAATTCTAATCAATGAATGCTCACAAATAAAATAGATTCCATAATAAAAATGGTTTAGAAACAAGTCTCTATTTTAATGAAATATGCAAAATATGAACCTATAGTTACACAAATATGCACCAATAGGAAAAATCTGCCAAATAGGCACTAACATGTTACTACATAGCATCCAATACTAACCAAATCAGGAAATTTCACTTAGCTCTGATCTGAAGCAACAGGACGAATGTGCAAAAGCATAGAAATCTGCTCCCTATTTATTACTGTTGCCATCTGGAGTTGCTTGAGCCATATTCAGTTACGGCCATATAGAAAATTTGTATTGACCGCAATAATTCTGAAAATTTTATATTAAAATATGACCCTTTTTTAGCGTAAAAATGAAATCATTTTAGTTTTTCAATAAGATCTTCATGTTTTTAATATTGCTTGTTTTTCATATTGATTTGGAAGAAGATTAAAAATTGATTGTTTCTGGAAACAGAAATTATTGGTTTTGATCTGCTTTCTTGTAATTAATTTTTTAATGTTTTTCTTTAGCCGAGATCAAGGATCCAAAAGAGAATCCAATGAAGAAGAGCGGTTGCTACGTTTGTTTTGTGTTGTTCCCAAAACAACTACTGATCAGATGTTAAGAGATCATTTTAAACAATTTGGAGATATAGATTATGTTTCCGTGGTGAAGGATCGGGAAACAAAAGAAAGCAGAGGTTTTGCATATGTAAAATATCACAAGTAAGTTGATTTTAATTACCAATCTTTATAGGTGTACGTTTAATTTAAAGAGCAATGTTCATTACTCTGTTTAATAGGATAATTTTTTTAACATTAATTGTTTGCATTAAAGTAATTATTATATACTTAACAAGATTTTGTTTTCCTACTCTTGAAACTATGGTGGACAAATGATGCTGCTGATATTTTGTGATTAAATTAATTATTTATCAATGAGTCACCACTAAGTAGTATGTTCTTACTTCAAACCAGAATAATAATTTTTAAAAAAATGTAAATTTCAGGATTTCCCATGCTGCAAAGGCATTTGAAAATTGTGATCGTACATACAAAGCTGTTTTTGCTGAACCAAGAAAGAAAAACTCACTGGATTCATTTGATCGATACAGTGGTCCATCTATGGGCCAAGACCCAATGTTTTCTCCATTTGGATCTAGTAGTAAGTGCTTTGGAGCCCACAGTTTAAATTTTAATTCTATTGAAGTATTAGATAATTTTGCTAAATTATTTAACTGAATAAAAATTTAACTTACATGTTCATTTTCAAGTTCTGCAATTGTGGTGGTGGGCCGTTTTGCATGTATTTTGTACTTAAAGTAAATGGCCGAACATATTACATTTTAATGTTAAATGAAATATCTTCATTCATAACATAGCTGTGTATTTAACAATATTATACTAAGACTTAAATTCTAAATTATTTCCAAAAATGGTTCCGAATCTTCAGTTTTCAAGTGAGTAGTTTCCACAAGCAAAAGCACTTGCACTTAAAATAGCATCATGTTTTGAAGTAAAAGTATATTATAATCAAAACAATGATTTTCAGCTTCGTAAAAATTTCAAACCTCTAATGAACAAACAATCCTAGTAAGCCTTTGAGCACCTCAGTCTCTCCCACAGTAATGCTGTGGATTATTTTCTCAGATCCAAAATAAATAATCCAGATACACTATTTTTAACAGACCTTCATTATGTTAATTGGGTGTGTGAAATTAGTCTCAGATGAAAATGTAAAAACAAACTCAGAAGATAGTTGTGTAGAAATGGTGTTAAATCAAATAGTGTGTGACAAAGGGAAAGTACTTAAGATTTTATAGCAATTTATGGGAACAATGTAGGAAAAGAATTGCACTTGACTTAGTTCTCTCAATTGAAGAAAGTTTGGTTAATGCCCTTGTCGTAAACAAACCTTTATTTATAAACCATTTTTCTTTATTTTTTGTTCACTTTCAAATATATAAACCCCCTTTAGCCACATTGGCTAGTGACTATCATTATCAATAGTTGCACTGTCTCCTACTTTAATCCTGATAACAATAGAGACATAATTTAGCAAAAGAAAGGGTTTGATGCAAGTTGCACTTTTATATTGTTTAAAAACAAAATTAATTTTACAAATCAGAGCGGAGGATTGCTCAGGAACACACAACTTTGGTGGGAAAAAAATGTTAGGCCAACATGATAATGGTCTGTGGGTAACAACACAAGATTTGAAATTGGCAAACAAATACTAAAGATCAGGCCTTGTGATTGAAATTGAAATTAAAAGGATATACTGTAGTTGCTGGAAAAAATAAAAGATCAGTGAACTGCAAGAGCAAGACTAGTGGTGCTACAGAATGGTACAGACCTTCCCATATTAGTTTTCTATTTCCTTTGGTCCTTCCTTTTTCTTTTAAAATAAGTTTTCTTGATTTTTCGGTTTCCTAGGAGTAAAACGGATATATTGTTTTAAGAATATTAAAGGACAGTCAAACCTCGTCCTAAATGGCAATTTTCCTTGAAAAATGTTGAATCTGTATTTAAGAAAATAGCATTTAGGCACTACTGTGTTTTCAAAATTCGAAGCTCATTTTCACAGAAAATTTTTGAGTTTTCGAAAAACTTCATTTAAATTCATTTGAAGCACTTTAATTCACAAATACAATAGTGTTTACAAATTGCTGGAAATGTGCGTATTAACGGTGTGAGAGATCTTTCAAACAAATTACATTTGTGTAATTTTTGAAAAAACAAAAAATACCTTAAACTTTGTCATATTAAAGAGTGCAATTAGCACTATCCATTCGAGAAGGGTTGAAGCAAAATTTAGAGCCATTTATGAGAAAATGGCATTCCGAGCAAAAAATTCCGAGTTAACCATGAAAATTGGAACTATGCCATCTTAATAAGTATGTTTTATTCTATTCTTACAAGAGATTTAAAGAAAAAATTTGCAGATGTTTTTGAGAAAATTTTGAAAATGTCCAGGGGGCTTCATGTAAAGTACTCCAAAAAATTAATGTTTTTCTAAATCGCAGAGCTGTGGCTCGGGCCAGATAGACCTTCAATTTGGGGGGGAAGAAAATCCTACACATGGTTTGTGCACTAGTGTTGTTCACTTACACCAGACGGACGGATCCTTTGCTTGGTTTTTCAGTATCCAAGGACTTTTAGAGGATTTTTTTTCTTTTCTCTCTCCCCTCAATTTAGCAACTGGATTTATCCACCTTTTCATTATCAGGGCCCGGCAATGAATTTTTTTCTGCCGAAAATCCTCAGTTTTTTTGCACAGCATTAAATAACTTTTGCTATACTATGGGCCAGATGCATAAACGTTGATATGGAATCCATAAGCTTATTGATTCTATAAAATAGTCTACAGTGGCAAAACGTGTTTCTGGAACGACCAATAAGACTTATGGAATCTACAAAACTTTCTATATCGTATAGGTCCTGAGACAGGTCTAGAAATGCTTATAGAATCTACAAATAAGCAACATGGCGACACAGCACACTGCTGCAAGCATCTGTTTACTAGTGTTGGAGGTTATTGGTGGTTCGTGGCGTCTGTGTTATGATATAGTGTTTTTTTACAAGTTTTATTTAGTGTGTAGTGTGCATTTTTGGGGTATTTTTGAGTCTTGAATTTTGGTGAATATTATTCATACAGACATATTATTTTACTTTTATTTAATTCTTATTTAAGTACAGTTTATTCTTTAATGAACTGTATTTAAATAAGAATTAAATAAAAAGTAAACTAATATGTATGTATGAATGAATGTAATAAAATTAAACGAAATTGATACTGACAACGTATAGAGACAAAAACACACTGCCAAAACCATTTCGCCAGAGCTCAGCACACACTAAGATCGTGCAAAACGAAACACAGAATATGCACTATTCAAATATCGACTGTGTCGCTATCTAGTGGTGTCATTTTGAAGTACTTATAGAACCTATAGTTATAGATTCCATACATTTGCTTTATGCAACGGTGAACGGCCTGTGGAGCCTATAAATTTTGTAGAATCCATTGCTAGTGGAACCTGCATGGAAAGCTTTATGCAACCGGCCCTATGTATATTAGTCCATGTATACATATGTATGCAGAAAGTAACAAGGACCTACAAATGTTGGAGGATGTAGAGAATATTAGAAACAATGGCAGTGGGAATGAGAGTTCGGAAGGCAATAGAAAATAGTGGGAGTTCTCTCCCCTCTCTCACCTCCACCACTCCCTCCCGTTTCTCCCTCACCCCTTTTGTCCCTCTTCCTCCAATTCTATTTCCTCTTTCTGTCCCCCTCTCCTCTCTTTTTTAAAAAATTGAGCACAGTTTATTGAATTCAATGGCAAAGAGCCACATTGTGATTTAATCTTAGGATTAAAAAGAATTTAAAGATACATTGAAGATAAGATAAGTTAGTAGGAAAGAAGATAAATATTATGTAACCACTACTAAACTTACATGAATGTATGTGTTATTGTAACACCACTAGTTCTTTATTTTTGTTTACATTTTAATTTTTTTTTAACACAAATATTGGAAATCGAAAATATTTCTGTGTGTAATCTTGAGTTTATTTTAAGACAATATGGTTAACACATTCAGGTGGTAGTTTCTGCTCAACTTTTTTCCTCCACAGGTTGCAACGTTTTGGGATTTGAAGAGTCTTAACTTCTAAACTAATAACCATAGAAGTAGGATTATTTTTTTTTTATTTTGCAAGCAACTAACTTGTTTTTAATATAAAGTTACAACCTTCAAGTTTACATTAATAATATGAAAGATTTGTTGGTAACACAAAAAATTGAATCAAACAAAATTTTAACCTGTTTATTTTTATTGCTTACAAATTCAATTAATATTAGAACATTACACATAACATTGCAGTAGTGTCTATTGCAATAATGAAGAAAGCATTACATTTTATTCAAAATAATTGGCTTTAATGTTATGATTTTGAATAGCGCTCCTTAGGTACCAATGCATAGGGCATGCTCATCAATGAATTTAAAAACTATTTATTACCAATTAAATGGCAGCAAATGAAATCTAGCGGTGTAGTTAGGTACTTTATTGATGTAGGAACTTCCATGAATAGGCAGCGAATGAGGAAATTGGCATGTATAAGCAAAAATGCTGTACGAATTGCACGCCCATAGATTCTACGGGTTTTGTAATTTAAGCGATTTATCGGCACCTGTAAATTCTGCGGGCAGCAACCTGAATGTGTTATGGGTAAATGTTTTGAAGTGACAACTCTTACAAGGCTTAGATATTTCTCGTTTATTTTATTAGCTACTCTTGTGTTTTTTGGATTTGATAGCGTTGCAAATATTTCAGTGGAAATGAGTGGTTATCCAAATGCAGAGGGCTGCAATTTGAGAGTAATTGCATCACCACATCTTAATCAAGATCAGCTCTGGAAATTGTTTGACATTGCTCCAGGACTAGATTTTCTCTATTTGGATCCAAAAGCAAAATTGGTAAGTTGTTTTTAATTTTATTACCAACTTGTAAACAAATATTATAGTATGATATAATCAGTGGTTGTCAGCTGTTTCTTTGAGAATACAAGGATGTGTTGTTTATTAAGGTAATTATTGATTCTGTTTGTGTAATTATTGATTCTGATTCTAGGTATTAAATTACTAAAAATATCGGTTTAATGATGTTACTGTTGTTAAATTAGAAGTAAAATAGATTGTTTCCTCTTGGTTTAACCTTGTTAGACAAGTATGGTCTAGTAGCCCCAATGCTTTTTAAGAACTCAGCATCTTGTTGAAATGTAGGTGTAACTTAACAAGGCCGGTTGTTCTGTTTTGAAAGATTTTGCATTTGGTGGGAAGGTTACCTCCAGGTAAGCCGGAGGGTGATAGGTCACTTTGTTCATCTTTCCTATGGGAATACACATGGGATTGCCTGGTGCCTAATGGCATCACTTGCGATTTGATTTGGTTATTTTTTATACATGGTAAGTTACGAAATGTAAGCTTTTGGGAAAACGGGGGGAAAACTGATTGTTTTATAAACCATTAACTGTTTGTAAAATATTTTGTCTCTAAGGGCCGGTTGTATGATGTAGATATATCTCCAGGAATAGTTATCTAAAGAATTGCTTATTCCAAAAACTGAAGACTTGTCCTGTTGGACAACGTATATTTATTCCACTGGTAACTGTCGCTTGTTTATCCGAAAATGCGCCTGTGAAAGAGAAAGTTGGTATTGCATTCGGTAGTGTTTTGTGGGAATATTTATTCTTTGCTTCTCAAGTATTGCGTGTTTCTGCCCATTTTGAATCCACAGACAGGGCGGAACGCACTGTAACCTCGCACTGTAACCTCTCCATGTGGAGTTGTTTTTGGAGTCTTCTCTCTATGGTTGTAACCGTATTGTATATCTTGTAGTAAGAACAGTACAGTTTGTGATCATTATGGATAGTACTACACTATTACGATGTAATTGCCAATTGTAAAAGAATAATGTTTTACCACCTGTTCTGGGGATGGAATAAAAATATTCCGAAACATCGGCAAACTACTTTATTGTCTTAATTCACTTCGACTAAATTCTGTGATCTATATTTCCCCTTTCTTCTTCATGGTCGTAGGAGCCACGGTGGCTCAGTGAGTAGGGCACTGGCTTCCTGACCTGGAGGATCCTGGGTTCGAATCCTGGTGTAGGCTGGGATTTTTATCTGGTCCCTTCAGGGCTGCTCTGGGGTGGACTCAGCCTCCTTTCCAAGTGAGTACCAGGATCCCTCCTGGGGGGTAAAGGCAGCCAGAGCATTGTGCTCGCCACACAACCTCCTCCTTGTGCCGACAGCAATGAAAAGGTGGAGCCCTACTTTCACCTCCCCTTAGGACTACATCGGCCTATGTGCAATGCGCAGGGAATACCTTTACCTTTTTTACTTCATGAGAAAGAAAAAGAATCATCTCAATTCGCATCTAACACCTTCCCTTATTTGAAAAATGCACTGATAAAAAAGTATAACACAGTAAAAATAAATTATTTTTTATCAAACATTTCATGGAAAAATGAAATTTTTTACTATACTGCAACAATTCCAAGTGGAATTAAAGCAAAAAATTCACTCCATTACTTTTCAGAGAACTACTCAACTACTGTCAGAGAAAAAAGTCTTATCTTTTCTCTGACAGTAGGCAGCTAATCAAAACAGATCACTTGTATATATAATCTGTGCAAATATCATCCATCATCATCATCATCATCATCATCTCTTCAAGGATTAGGAGTCTCTCCTGTTCAGTCTTCAGCTTGCCATCTTAATCTTGGGTGGCCGGCCGACATCCCTTTTGCCATGAGGTCTGCAGTAATATATTTGTTTTGGATATGGGCGCTATTTATTCTATGTAGATATTGGGACCATTGGGTCCTGTATTCATTTATTAATGGAAGTACTTCTAATTCTTCTCTAATTATGTCACTTTTTATTTTATCTAATATAGTGCAACCTTTCACCTGTCTCAAGAATCTCATTTCAGATGTCTGTATTCTGATAAAATCTCTCTCTCTCTCCCCTTCTTCTTCTCCGTCTTCTTCTTCGTCTTTGTCTTCTTCTTCTTTTTTCTCCTCACACCTCTTTCATTCTCCATGTCTCACATCCATAAAGAAGTATGAGGATAGCCATTGTTTTATAAAATTTAAGTTGTTTCCTTTCTTGTTTTCTTTCTCAGGTATTTTATTATTGTACCACATGGTTTGGAATATTTGGGTTTTTATTGAAATATTTTTTATTGAATTCAAAGGTAATATCACGGCCTAAATATCTAAAATGCCTAACTTGTCCTATAATTTTATTATCCTTTATTATTTATAATTTTATCTATTATTATTTATATATTTATTATCTATTATTATCATTATTATTTGTATTGGATGTTAGCCTTTAAATGCCAATACTTTGGTTTTCTGAATTGAGATTCTCAAGTTATGTCTTTCACATATGTTATTTAGTTTATAGAGGGCCCTCTGTAACTGATCCTCACTTTCTTGGATAATTATCAGATTGTCTGCAAATAATAATGTATTTAGAGTGGTTTCAGAATTTATCTCGATGCCATCTGTAATACAGTGTTTCCATTCTCTCAGAATGTTGTCTAAATAGATATTAAATAAGCTTGGTGATAGGCTACAACCTTGTCTAACACCTCGATTAATTTTAAATTCCTCGGATAACATTCCATTTAAATCCAATACATTTATAGTTTTGTGGTATAAGGATTTGATTACTTCAATTAAATGGAGTGGAATGCCTCTTTTGTTCATTATCTTCCATATGGTATGTCGAATGCTTTCTCATCTCTACTAATAAAGACAGAACTACCCTGACTTACAGTGCGATAATCTCTGAATCTACTGAACCAGTACCTATGAAACTTTTATACTAGCTTCCTTTAAAGGTCTGGAGTACTATAGGCTATGATTTACAATCGCAAACCTTAATATATTTACAAAATAATTACTTCTGTGGACTGTTTTCGCCTAGAATTACATCACCGATTCAAAGGTGCGTCAATGTGCAATTGTTTAGCTGCACGCCACCAGAGGATGGCAAATGAGATCTACTATTGCATTCATCTATGCACAAATTGCATGTCTATAGGAAAGAGATTATAATATATAACCTCCTTGGAGAGGGATGTTTGTGGATTTTTACTTTTCATTGTTAACCAGATAATGGCAGTTTTCTTTAAATATGCAAGTAACTGGGATATTGATTTTAATTGCGTCTAGGCATGAAGTAGTATGTGTAGTAATGTGAAAGTATTAAGTGTAGAAGAGGCATGAAAATATTGAAAAAGCAAATTTTGCTGACGGAAGTGCTTGATATTGTAAAACGGTGTGAATGCACACATCTGTTCTGCATGAAATACTTACTGGATTAGTGGTAGTAAATTTAGCATGATTATTACGGTTTTGCGAGTTGAACCAACTAAGGTGAAACATACTATGAACGATTTACATGTTATGCTTAAACTGTGACAAATGGATGGATTTTTGTAGGAAATGGTTTTATTATTGAAGAGAGTGAAAGCATACGTTTGGATGGTGAAGAAATGATTATTTAAATTCACAAAAGTAAAAGAGAGATTTGAAACTTTTCTTTATAAATTCGAGAGAAGAAGAACAGAATATGACAAAGAGTATGTTTTACACTGTAGCAATTGATAGAAAGTATTAGTACTTCAATATAATACACAAAATTTCACAAAAGGAATACACATCAGTAAATGCATATTAGTTTTTGTTTACTCATTTTGTTAATGTTACTTATAAAGTGAGTGAAATTGGGGGGTGGGAAGCACAGCAAGAAAAACTATAAATATTTTTTTAGTGAGAAAGTCAGGAACACCGATCATTTCAAGTTGAATGCAAGGCAGAGGAGGGTGGAGCGGGGCGGGGCGAGGGTACAATAGAGTAAATCAGGGCCGTCAGACGAACGAGCACGCGAATGGCCTTCGCAAAGGTTTCGGGCGATATCAGCTTAGCGAAGTCACTCGAGTTACAGGTGGGAAGCAGGGGTGAGAAAACATCGTGCGAATGTGGCGAGTTGGGTGAAACAGACCGGTTGGTATATCATAAAGAGACATTTATTAATTTTACGAACTTGAAGAGAAAATTGACATGTAAACAAAAACTGCAGTGATACAAGCATTGATCATTACACCACGGAAGTATTAACGCACATTTCTACTTAGTGTTAGACAATGCAATATAAGAGAATTATTAATTCTAATGAATATTTGTGAGGAAATAAATATAAATCAAAATATATATTAAATCAAGATAAATAGTGTATATCATAATTTCAGAAAAGCACTGACACTATTACTGAAAATACACATTTAAAGAAACACGATGTGCATATCTTTCGTGTGAAAATGAACGCAATAAAGCACTTAAAAATTATAGAATAATGATGAATAGAGTCCAAAAAAATATGTAGAATGAAATGTCAAAAAACGTTCATAAATATGTAATGAAAACAGTTAAAATATATAATAAGTATGTAAAATTCGGATACATTATGTAATATTAAAATATAAGTTTTAAATACTTTTACGTAATACAAAATTGCATTTATGAAAACTTTCCTAAAACATTTTAAAATAATACAAACGTTTAAAAATCATTTGGAGAGCATGTTGATGTACATTTTGCACTATACAAGAGCCCACTCGGACAAACTTTTTATACGTCTTCTTGCACCCCGCCACGACTGCCTTCTGTGCATCCCTGAGAAATCGGAGCGCGAGCTTCCCTCGGCCACGTGCCCTGCGTGCCCTAGCGGAGCGCAAGCGCGCTCCAAGCACGTACGTGCTCCGTTTGACGGCCCTGGAGTAAATAGTATTAGGTTCTGCCGCAGGCCGGGAATAGGCATTTTAGGAATTAGCCTTTTCCTGGCTAATAAATTATGATAAATATCTCAGCAAAGCTGAGTACTTTAGCTAGTAATCTACGAAAGCAATATGTGTTTCCCGATTAAATTCTACCCTCTTCTGTATAAGTTAATGGAGAATATATCAATACTCTTATCTTCCTTGTCTTAACAATATATTGTCCAGAAGAGTTGTTAATCTCTGTTAATAATTTTAGTATATATCTTGTATGACGAATTTAGCAAAGTAATTCCTCTATAGTTCTCTGGTTTATTTCTATTTCCTTTCTTGAATAGAGGTATTACCTTCCCTTCTGTCCATTCTTCTGGAATCATACAAGTCGTTGAACAGTATTCAATAAATTAAGAAATCTAATTTTTAGTGTTGTATCAGCGTATTTAATTAACTCCTGACTAATCCCATCAAGACCTGGCGTTTTTTGATTTTTTAGCTTCTTTAGGGAATCATCTAATTCATTCATTGTCAAAGGATCTATATTATAGATTTCATAATTGCTTCTTTCTGCTTCCTCCACATTAGAGTCATACCATAAACTTTTATAGTGATGCAGCCACTATTTCTCTTTGATTATGTTTAGTTCTGCAGTATCCTTTTTGTTGCTATTTAGATGCCTCCTTACTTTGTAAGCTAAGTTTTGTCATCTGTGTACATCATCATCTTGTTACTAACAAATCGACCATGATTCTTGATGAGCTTTTCTTATAAGCAGCTTAGCATAGTTCCTTATTTGTTTATATGCCCCTCTGGTTTCTTCTGTATTATTTTGTAACATTTTATTGTAAGCATGTTTTTTATCATTAATGGCTTGGGCGATTTCGGGTGTCCATATTTTCAATCCTTTTCTTCTTTTATATTTACATTTTGTATGTAAGGCAACATTAGCTGCTTTCTTTATTACATTTTTTATATTGTTTCATTATTTATCTACATCTATTTCTATTGGGATCAGGTTTGTATATACCTTTAATCGTTCGTTGTATAAATACTTCATATGGTCATTTAGTACTGGATTTCTGTACAAATATAAAATGTATATTTACATCTCTTTCTGATGATTCAAATCATCCTTCATAAGATCCAAAACCCTTTGCACTGTAGATTTGGATAATTTAATCATCATTGTATTTGTTTAAACCTTGCCTGTGTAGAAACTTTCATTGTTTTCGCAACAACAAATACACTCTGAACAAACATTCATCATCGCTATCCGAAAATTCTATTGCTACACAGTACACACGTCACATGCCTGCTTCTACTTTGAGGTTATTTCACGTTAACTACTGAATATCTTCGCAAAAACATGAATGCATATGTCTTGTCAGGCAAAAGGTTAAAAAAAATTTTTTTTTAAAAATTCATCCACATTAAATATGTTACGCAGTTCATAGTTCTTTACTAATAGAGGAAGAACTTGCTCTTTCTAATTTTGTGTTACTTCTTGGGTCATGCTTCCAACTTCTCCGCTGATGATGTAGAATGAAATGCCGGCATGCTTTTGAAGCGTTCCAGCCAGCCATTATAAGGTGTTAACTCCACATTCAGTCTCAGAGCAATTTCTTCCACCTGTCGTAGCAGTGGGCCTTGAATCGGGATATTCAAAGCACATTTTTCCCAAGCCAACTGCACTTCTTCAACTTCCTCGTACTTCGAAGGCTTGCTTTTCTGGCAGGGCAGAATTACATGCATTTTTTTTAAATGGATTCCCTCTTACAAACAATAGTATTGATAGTTGCAACTGGAACATTGAACTTTTCCGCAATTCTGGCCCGTTTTATTCCAGGATTTTTATCAACTTCATTCAAAATGGTGAGTTCCTCACTTATGGAAAGGGCCTTCCACTTCACCGCTGTTGCCATTTCAGTTTCTAAAGAAATATCAATCCACTCTTACCTTCTTACTGAAAAAGCCAATGCAAACAAAATGTTGATGCAATACGTTCAGGTATTCCACAAAGAAACACAATTAGCTGAAACACAATTGTTATTGAATACATGTCTTTATAGGGTAATTGTTTTTGTTTTTTAATCTTTAGAGAGATGGATTTCCTTGTACTCTTGATTTCTGTAGTGAAGTATTTTAGTGGAAAGGAATCAGAGGAAAAATGTATGCTTTTCTTACTAGTTAATGTTCTTCTTATTTGTTGCGACTATACAACTGGTATTATTTTATAGTTTTTCTTCATTCTTTCCCTTCAGCATACTGTTTGTACGTTTTATTAAAGGTTGTGTGTGTATCTAAGTTTGTGGTGAGTGATAGATTATGCTTGTTCCTTTTGAACAAAGAGCTTTATTGAAATTACAATTTTAAATACAGATTTTTTGGTTTTAATAAAATAGGTACTTTACAAGTTCATATAAAAGCAATTGTGCATATTGAAAAACATTTGGAGCCATTCAAAAAAGATCACAGAATTTAGCCTTTTCCTTTTTTATTTTGTTCATCATCATCATCATAATCATTCCTTAATTGTAAGAACTTAAGTTAATAGTATATAAATATCATTGGCTTGAATGTGATAGACTGTTTCAAAGAATTTGTTTCATATGGAGAATATTTTATATTTTAGGGAAAGGGACATGCAGTTGTTGTTTACAACAATCCCCAGGCTGCCGCCTATGCACAGGAGAAGTTGCATGGTTTTGAATATCCTCCAGGCCAGAGACTCATTGTGAAAATGGATCCATCTGCTCGAAATGATTTACCTCTGTAAGTATTATCTTGTCAAGCAATGCTTAAATGTTCTTTGAACAAAGCCATTTGAGCTTTTGAAACAGAAATTTAATTGCTTCATCCACAAATATGAAAGAATTGCTTTCGATTACAACCCGGGCATTAAATGATGATGTAGGCTTTCATGGCTAGGCTTGTCCAACTGGGCATCACCAAGAGTGCGCTGATCAAACTAGGCATTTAAATCCTTAAAACCTTCAAACTTGAAGGGGAAAATGGACTTGAGCTCATACGTTTCAATTACTTCCACATATTTTGGGGGGGACTCCCAAATTTTTTTTAAGAAGATACTATTTTTACTGAGTTATTTTTCCACAACCTTGGTATGAAAAGAGCAGGATTTATATATACTTGATGTGTGAGTAGGCCTTCACTGGTATTCAATTTAGAAAACTATTATCAGGGACCAATCATCCCTTCATAGGCACCAGCAATAATGGGAGCTGTACCACTGAGGACCATGTTTATTGACAAACTGTGGTGTTCACAAAATTTTAGCATTTAATTTTTTGTTTAGCTCTCATTTATTCAGCCACATATCAAGAAAGTTTTAAGGCAAATTACAATAAAATTTAAATTATGCCTTATATAAGTGATTAATGATTTGAGTATCTTATAGGATACGGGTACAATGAAGTGTGATTAGACCTAACTACTTTCAAGTAATGATTATGTCGTATAAAAACAAAATATGCTGGAAATAATCTGGTCACAGAGTAAAAATTCTTAGCTAAGACTTTTCATCTTGTAACATTTTACCTTGCGACTACAGAAATATTTAAACATAGGAGACATGAAATGGTGTTGATGTTCACCACTGAATAAATGTTTTTGATAATTTTCTAATTAAATATAATTTTCTTTCCATGGAAGGTAGTGCTAAGGAAATTTTTTATTTCTCCTGACAACAATTAAGATCTCTTATGCCTTTCTGTCAAATTTTTTAAAATTTAATTTACTTTTTCTCCTCTTTTCATTGTATGAACTTTAATTTTTTAGAAATATGCAATCTCGAGGGGGAATGAATCGTGACACGTTCTCGGGATCAACATCTCCCAGGCTACCAGGCTCGAGTTCAGCAGTCCCAACATCACGCTCTCTTCCCCCAGATTTAGCATCTCTGGCAGAAACAATTGCTCAGGCCACATCTCTAATCCAAGCCGCTGGCCTTGCACCAGGTATGCAAAGTAAGGAATCTTTGTTATATTTTTCTACATTTTGGCTAGATTTCTTGGTATTGGCATCTTAACTTTACATCCATTCCTTTTTCACACTTTGATTTCCCCTTTTCTTTTTCCTTTTTTCTTGTTTTTTTTTCTCTTTTTTTCTTTCTTTCTTTTCCTTCTTTTTTTCTTTCTTTCTTTTCTTTTCCTTTCTTTTTTCTTTTTCTAATTTAGATTCATTGACATTAATGAAAAGTATATAAGTACAATTTCTAAGTATTAGGAAGGGGGGAAAAAAATATTTTTCAGTCCTTCTCTCTCTCGCTCTCTCTTTTTTGATTACCTGTCTGTTTTGCTTTGATGTATGCATACAAGTGTAGGTTTTGCTTTGATAAATATTGGACATATGAAATTTACTATTTATATTATTGCCTCTAAATGATGATCTATACTGTGGGAGATGGAACTTTGGGATTGACAGCTATCGAGTGCATGGTGTGCTATTTCCAAACGTACAAGTGCGCGATGTCTACCGCCTTTGCTACTGCTTGTCATGGCACTTCAATGATACAACACTGCAAACCTATTCATTGTAAATAGACATTTCTCTATTTTACACATTGCAACATACAGGAGAAAATTATCTGTAGAATAAAAAAATGCCATATTATGGGAGAAAATCAGGGTACTTACAGTTGATGTTTTCAATGTAAACTCTTTTTTTCTTACGTGATGGGGTACGAAGAACTTACTTATTCATTGGAAAAATCCCACTTATGTCACTTTCACAATCACAGTTTTCAAGTAGAGCTATCATTGCCACTATCACTGGAGTCCTGTAATGAAATTCTAAAATCTTCAATACTGTGTTCTATTGTATCCTCATTTGTAACAGAGTCTTTAATAGTTCTTTCTGTAAGTTCAACAACTTTTTTTCCAGACAATGATTTGGAGATAAACTTTAAAACTTAAACTACAGACGAGAGTGCCAGAATTTACTTGAAAAATATTTCTCTTTTACTACTCCAGAAAGATCTTTGGAAAACTAGTGTCCATGACTTGACACTTATAAGTGTCCCTATGCACATTACTGATGAGTACGAACTGATCTCTCTCCAAAGCTGTGTGGTTGAATGAGTTTCTTGTTTGAAAAGATATGCTTCATAGCAAATCCTACTCATTGTTTATAATCTATTAGGACTTATGCTTCATTCGGGTCTGAGACTGGGCACGGCACCCATGCTTGTAACCAAATCGTGCCTATGACCGTGCACATTGCAATGTATACTACAACTCATCGGCATAGTAGACATAACTGACACCCAATTGGCCCAGTGCATGCTGTTGCCAAGGAATCATAGACGATGCTGCCCTACTGTCAATACCAAACTCTCATTTCCTGCAGTATAAGTTGAAACATAATATGTACGTGCCAAAACTTCAATGAAGGGTATGAATGACAGTAAAACTCCATTTACACTGTTTTTCATTTACGTTTTTTAGTTTGTTGGTTTTTGTTAATCAGTTCCTAACAAATTTTTATATTTCCCATTTGAACTATTTGCATTTAACATTTTGCATTTACTATTTGGTTATCTGTCATGCTTACCTGTTCATAAAGAAACTCTGGACTATAAATAATATATTGTAATAACCAGATATCATCATAAGTGATGAATGAGAAACAATGATCACATCATCCTAGAGAAGTCCAAGAAATCTGTTTGATTGAATGTTGAGGTTTTTTAGTTCTGTTGGTACTCTTTCCCCTGGAATCTGACTGGAACTGGATACTGTAGGACAAAAGCAAGGATGCAAGAATAGAGTCGCTAATGTCACCCAGTATGTTTTTATGCATATTGTTTGCCAACATTGCACAATCTAAATCTGACATTTGTATGAAATACAAAATTTGCTGAAATCAAGAATATGTATAATTTTGGGAGCATTTGTCACATTTTTACAGGGAAATGTGTACTTTAGGTGTGGAGAAATGTAAACAGTTGAAAATTAGAATCCATTCAAAACGTTTCTTGACAATATGATATGTATCTTTCTAATATTAAGGTATTGTCAAAATGTTGAGTTTTATTTTTGCACATAGATTTTCCTCATTTTCAGTTATGTTTCTTCTCACTTCTACATTTTTCCCTTCAGTCCTCCGAGAAAAATATAAATGGAATTTTGGGGGATTTATGTGTGTATTATGTAGAAATTTGAAGCTGTTGAAAATTTTTCCAGATGGTGCTGGTGCAAATGTGGGTAATGTCCAAGGACGAGATGCTTACGATCCTTCATATTGCTCTGTAAAACTGCCTTCTCCTCAGCCCCTGGCTTCTATGGATGCAGAAACAGCAGAAAGGTGAATACGTCAAAAGAGATATGTGTGTAATTTAAGTTTCGGGAAGCTTGCTAATGATTGTAATTCAAATGACAAATGGCATTTGACCTAAAGCAGTTACTTATTAGTTCATGTGAGCTGGGCTGTAGATTGGGTGGGGGGTCTTGGGTAACATCACGTGTCACAAAATTGCTGCTGATGCACTACTTGTGAAAAGCCAAGCTCACATGGAATCTTGGAGGAGTTTTCTTCCAAGTTGTTCACATCAAAATCACATTAATTGATTTACATTTGATCCTTCAACAAAAAATTTGCCTTATGGGATGCTGTTAATATTTTGTCTTTTTCTATTTAAAAGGGAGGAAACAGATCTTAAGAGAGTATGTGACATTGCTTGAGGAATTTTATACAAATCTTGGTGTTTCTGTAAGGTTATTTGTATTTTCTGATTCTGTGACAGACTGCCGAATAATAGGGAAATGTGACATAACGTTATTGTACAAATCTGTCTGTTTAGGTTATTTATTGTTTGTAATCCGGGACCTCCTCCTGCGTATGCATTGCGAGATGTCTTCGGGAGATTTGGAAATTTAATTGATGTCTACATGCTGAGTGGAAAGAACTGTGGCTACGCCAAGTATGCCAGTAAGGAGTCTGCAGAAAACGCCATTCAGGTATCTTAATCTTAAAAGAACCATTTATTTATTATTTATTTATTTATTATACGGCAGTAGCAAAGCTAATATGCATACATTGTCAAAGTATAGAAAAAACTTTAACAATTTTTCAAAACTCGTGCAATGCTGCGATAACACTGAATGAAAAGCACACTAACTAGGCGAGGCTGCATGACTGATACAGTAAAGAAAATGAAATGAGTTTAAACATTGCAGAATGTATTGAAGCCTGCGAGGCACAAATGAATAATTATTATAAACACATATCTAGACTTTTCACACCAGACTACACTCATTGTAAAACTGCTGCTCCTTTTTACGCATCTGTCTAGTAGGGGGTCTAAATGCATACACAAAAATGCCCTTCGCTGACGGCAAATGTCCACGGGCTGATGCGCTCTCCGTGGTCAGGGGTGTATAGTCCAGTGTGTCACTCCCTGCACGTTCTCCCCTCTGCCGCCTTGTTGCCCACGCTGTCCCGCCTCTCCCAACCACACACCCGAGGTCTCTCTGGGCGAGTGGAAGGGGGGGTGCCAGCTGGGCGGGCAGGCGGTGGGGAGAGAGGGGCAGCGACGGTGGCGGTGGGCGGCGGTGCCGGCAGCGTGAGGTGGCCTGGCATCAGCCGCGCACCTCCCGGTGCACAAGGGGGTGCTCCATGCGTAGAGGCGCAGGAGAAACAATGATTAATTAACTTTTTTTAAGTGGGAAGCACGAAATTTATGTTTGCGCCCCCATAACACACTGGTGCACCATGGAACTCCCATAATTGGCAGGAAGACGCCCAGCTGGGCGAGTCACTGCAACTTTATCTGCGCCAAGAAAATGTGCTAACATACATCTACTATTACACAGCACTTCACATCATAAATCATAATACACAGTTTATCAGTTTATAATGTCACTTAGTGGGCATCAGGACACTAGAGTTTATCAGGACACATCAATTCCTTGGTTGGCTTGATCCAGTTTCCTCTTGAAGGCCATTATATTCTCGTGGACACATGACTTTGTGGTAAGGCGTTCCAGGTATTTATGATTCTATTGGCAATAAATTGTGCATGAAGGTTGGTCCGCATTCTTCTCTTTCTGCAATCTGCTTTTATGTCCTTGGAAGTCTATCATCTGGCCATCTAATGAAAATTTCCTCAAATTCTTGTACGTCATACTGTCATACTCTCCTTTAAGAATCTTGTTGGTCTCAATGAGGTCGCTTCTTTCTCTTCTACGCACCAGTGTCGCGAGTCCAAATTTTTGACACCTATCACTGTAGTCCACATTCTGGAGACCCTGTGGCAGTTTAGTTATCTTTTGCTGCAATTTCTCCAAATGCTGACTGTCCTTTTTGTAATATGGTGCCCATACAACATTGGCATATTCCAAAATTGGCCTCACATAGGTCGTATAGGCCTGTCTAACAAGTGGCACAGTTAAGTCAAGAAATGCCTTCCGAGTCAGGTAAGCGATGGCATTAGCCTTCTGGCCACGGCAGCAAGTTGTTTCTCCCACTTGAGATCCTGTGATATGATCACCCCCTAGGTCCACCTGTGATTCAGTTTGTTCAACCGTCTTATGCTGGATATAGTATGGATTTTTAGGGTTTTTCCTTCCAAGATGGTGGACTCTACATTTTGAACTATTTAGGGGAAGCAACTATTTCCAAGACCATGCTTCTACTTGCACCAAATCCTCTTGTAAATCATTGTAAGAAGTAAGCGGATTTCCGAAGATCTTCGTATCATCTGCAAAGCAGTTCCAGTTCGATCTTATATGTGAGCCAAGATCGCTGGTGTATAAGATGAACAGTATAGGTCCCAACACTAATCCCTGTGGGACTCCGCTGGTAACTTGTTTGGGGCAGACAGCACATCTCCAATTCTAACATGGAAGGATCTCCCTATCAAGTATTCTCTCAACCACACTAGTAGCTTACCTCTAAAACCCAAGGTTGACAACTTCCACAGCAAGCGTTCAACTTTTCTAACTTCCATATTTTTCTTTAGATAAATTTTAAGGTGCTTTTATTTTATTTATTTATTTATTTATTTATGAGTTCAGTTCCAGTTTATACACAAATGGTATTCTGTAATTAATGTGTAACCGTTATTAATGTGCGAGATAACATATGTCAACATTATCTTTATTCATTTGTGAAACAAAGAAACTGTACTATCTCAGTTGTAATTACTGCACATTTTTTCCATTGTGAATTTCCATATTAAACTCTTTGAGTGCCATACTTTTTTGAATCCTTTTATCACTATATTAGTAAAGGCAAGAAATATTTAATTAAATATCTAAAAACTCAAATGGAACAAGTGTTAATGATTAATAAGATTGTTGTCAAGAGATTTAAACAAATTGACCCATTGTATTCCCAGAATTTACTGTTTCCCGACAGTGGAAAAAAATTCATGTCACGCACAATGTGCACAGTCAATGCCCTTTCCTGCCATCTTCCCTCTTTAAACTTGGCCATAAAAGAAATACTATTGAAATGGTGTGATGTTATTACGAGTTTTATGGAATTTTACGTGGAGACTAAATGATTTAAATACGATGGAAATCATTATTTAGCAGCGAGGGCTATACTGATTTTCATTTCTTGACATTACAGCAATATCAAAAAATGAGGAAAAATTACCAACAAGCTTTGCTAGAAGAATATGAGAGGTAGCCTCATGGTCATTAGTTTATTGTGTATCATCCTTCAAGATTTCACCTTTTCTCAATCTAAAATAAATGTAACTTTTTCCCATCCTTTTAGTAGCTCAAAGTATGGGATTCTCTACACATTTTTGACAAAATTTGTTTCATTATTTCTGAAATCAAACAAATAACAAAATATATTACATACTGCCGAAAACAAACTTTTCATTGAGTTGGGAAATACGTTAACTTCGCATTCTTTTCTAACGGTAGAAATACTATTGCACTGTCTTCATCACACAATGAGTATGTTGTTGCTTCGTCAATGGCTTCTGTCAGTGGATGGCGAGGTCTCGTGGAAGTGTCATTGGGCATTTAAAATTCACTATGTTTCAGTGTAAATATGCCTACTATTTCCAGTGTCTTACATTTCGGTCAGATTGCCATTTGGTTGTGTAATATTGTTATGTATTTAAGACTGCATATTAAAGCATATTATAATGTTAATTTTTGGTATGTGTCTAAATACATTATTTTCATTGTTTTGAAGAGAAAAAAATAATTCCCTATATTTACACTTCCCGCAAATAACACCACCAATTTTCCCCACAGTCCCATGAAAAGTGTGAGAGAAGAATTTTACTGTGTAACAAGAACAACAGTATTAGCATCAAAATATAATTTTAATAGTTACAGTAAAACCCCCTTTTTACACTTTTCAGGAGACTGAAGGAAAAAAGTGTAAAATGCAGGAAAGTAAAAAAAATAAACAAGTCTAAGTGAGGACTTACATTATTTACTGCAAGTACTTGTTACATAATTGTTCGTTATCACTCATGTTACACTTTTAATTACACTTAAACTATTTAAAAAATCTAAAATTGACATTTGTTTCCTTTTTTTCTGTAATCTTATTTCTTCAACTTGCCTCTCCACATTACACAATGCTTGAAATGAGTCCTCATCACCTGATTGACTCTCATTGTATTTCCTCAGTATAGCATTGATTGCTTCTTCTATTGTTGGAACATGCAGGTTCTGCATCTGAGTCTTCACCAACTTCTTGTTCCAGGTGGTTAGAAACTATTTCCTCCACAGTAGGTAATACTGAAGTTATAATTTCAGAATCCACATTAACGTAATCTTAAAATGAAGATCCTTCCATTTCTGACAAGTTGTTACCATTGTTATTCATAAACAGTGGTTGTACAACACTAGTACAATTTGGGGGAAAGAACACTAATTTTCCTGACATTCCTGAGCTGCAAATCTGTAGGGCATGCAGGACATCTGTCTAGCATAATATCTTCCAAGTTATTGTTCCCATTTTTGCATCCAGACAATGCATGGTAGAGGAGAAGATTATGCTGGTCATCCATGCACTACTGTTGCCTCATATTTGGTTGGTAAATTTTAGATGCTTTTAAAACACCTTAGCTTTTTAAATTTCCCAATTATCAATGGTGGTAATTTTTCTGAGCGTTCAGCATTCACCGCTAACAAAACAGTTACCCTCTGTTTGTTGAGCTTCCATCCATGGCACTTTTCACCTTCGAAACACAATGTTTTACTTGGCAGAATGTTATAAAAAAGTCCTGTTTCATCAACATTGAAAATGTTTTTGTCCTTCGTAATCCTGGATACATTGAGGCCAGTTCATGTTTCCACTTGGTGATGGTTTCCCCAACAACACTTAGACTTTCCCCACACACTTGGTTGTAAACAATATTATGGGCAGGTCTTGAAGTGATCGATCTATCCATTTGATGCTGTGAATTCAGTAATTCCTAACTTCTTCTGCAAACTGGAGGGCTTTTCTCTTGCAAAAGGTTGCCATCAACGGAATACCTAATGCTCTCGTGGCAGTAAACCACTCTGCCACGAGTTTGTCTTGCTCATCATAAGGTAATGACCTTACATATTTTCTTTTGTTGACATTGCACCGCCCTGTTTGGCGTTAAATTCAATGGAAGTTCTGTTTTTAATTATAGTGTTCACTGTGGAAAGCAAGCGTTGAAGCTCCTTCGCGAACTGAACACTTGTTCGCACAAGCGCATCAACACGATGCAAAATCTCCATCTTCTCTTTCAATGAAATGCATTTCCTGTCCTACTTCTCCATATTATCGCCTTCTCTACCTTCAAAAACCTTGTATCTTCACCATCTCACTCACTCAGACACACACACACACGCGCGTGCAACACACACGCACACTCCACGCACGCACACGCGCGCACACACACACACACACACACACACACCACACACACACACACACACACACACCACAAGCTAACTACGAGACAATACAAGATGAGACTAAGACTATATCACTGACTACAAGCGTCTACAAAGTATGCAATATACAAACAGGAAATGGCTAACACCACCTGAAAACATGGGTTACATGCGACGTCT